>OY284492.1:53178137-53671137 GCA_958336395.1 Ctenicera cuprea | reverse complement strand
TTCTTTCTGAAATTAAATTAAAATAAGCAAAGTTTTTTAGGTGTCCTAACCTAACCTACTTTCGTTTCGACGGTGGGGCCCTCCTTATATCCTGCTTGTTCCTTTAACTTTTTTAAAAAACTGGGCTCTTCCGGTTTTGTAAATGTTACACCCCTTTTTGACATTGCAACATTGATGCAGTCAGAGGAATTTGCTTTCTGCGTCAGCAAAAAGTTCGAATTTCTTTGAAAAAGAACGCGAGAACACAAGAACACAGTCACTGTGACGCTACTTGTACGCTAAGCTAAAAAGCGGTCCCACTATTTGGAATAATTTTTACCCCACGCCGAAAGCACCTCCTTTCGTTTTGCACCATCTTTATCTAAGACTCAATTTTCCATTTTCGTGAGACAGGGATAGGTATAGTTGACGTAAAAAGGTGTTTTTGTTCATATCATGAGCCCTTATCTACTTTACAAGTTTTACACGTCATTTAATATAAGGATGAAATTATTGCTTCTCTCTTGCTCTTCTTGTTTTAAATTTTAAACTTTTTTAGCGCTGTCTCCCATTACTTGGAGTTCCCAAAAACAACCAAAACTTCATATTATTTAATGTTACACAAACTGGTAGTTGGTAATGCTAATATTAAATATCAGAACAAATTAATAAAATTTATTTTTTTTTGTTACTTAACACACACTAAATAACTTTTCAATACAATAATATATAAAATGCTTGATAACAATCTTTCCAGCATCTAAAATTTACAGTATTTATTTTATTTGTAATAGATTAATAGCTATTAAACGCCAAATTTTCACGGTAAACAGAAATCAAATTTGAAACTTTAGAATGCTTATCGGAAATTTGAATCAAAGAAAAAAAATAATTTCTGATAAGAAGTGTTATTATGTCTACGATCTCAGTTTCCAATATTAAATTACACTTCAGTGTACATTCCAAAGCTCAGAAATGTTAGAACGGGCAACTGTAATCTCTCTCTCTCTCTCTCTCTCTCTCTCTCTCTCTCTCATCTCTCTCTCTCTCTCTCTCTCTCTCTCTCTCTCTCTCTCTCTCTCTCTCTCTCTCTCTCTCTCTCTCTCTCTCTCTCTCTCTCTCTCTCTCTCTCTCTCTCTCTCTCTCGCTCTTTCTCTCGCTCTCTCTCGCTCTCTCTCTCGCTCTCTCTCTCTCTCTCTCTCTCTCTCTCTCTCTCTCTCTCTCTCTCTCTCTCGCTGTCGATTGTTAAATTCCCGAAGAATTTCTCATTATCGTCGCAAGCAATGGTTATTTTGCATACGCAAATACCTTTTGACCGGCCGTCAGTGGGTCGAAGACGTTCACCTGGTTGCGCGTCAATAGCTCGCGCCCTTGCGGGCGCGTACATTCCATTAACAACTATTCTTTTTTAAATAAACTTTCTAAACGTTCAGTTCTTTAACATAAAAATGTTTTGGGTATAAGAACCATAAAAGTTTTCTTGCTAAAAGAGTAGTAAGTTCCTGAAAAAGTTCCTACTTATAGGAAAAAAAAGTAAAGGTTCTTTGCAGCGAAATGCCGAAATGGCAATTCTTTTAATCCTACACTTACCATAATGGAGTATACCTAATAACCAAAATGTTTATAATTTGGGTAAATTCAGAGAAACAACTAATAAAATCAAGATCATACATACAGCCCAGTATCTAGAAAACATTGCACATAACTAGTTTAACTTCAAAGATAAGGTAAAATAAGAAAACTGAATAAAACTACAAAATAGAAACAAAAAAAATTAAATTTAACAATACAATTGTAATCATCCCAAAAAATACCTCTAGCTCTAATACAAGCTTGTTCTTGTAAAACACATATACAGGGTGACTCAGCCTAAACTCCTCAGCCCTATAACTTCTGTAGTTAACGAGATACAACTTTAAAATGTTATTACAAAATATTCTAAGCGTTCAACGTTTAATCCGAATCGACAGTGCCGTTTAAAGGAGAAATTTAGTTCGTTCGTTCCCCAACACTGCAGTTCACCATGTACACAATCAAAATTAATTAATTAAAACGGCCAATATTTCCATTTGCCAGTGTTGGGGAAGTTCTTTTAGGATAACTTTTAAAACGTTCCTTTACAAGTTCTTTTTTGAGTATAATTACTGTAAAAGTTCTTGTTAAAAAGAAACAAAGTTCTTTGAAAAAGTTCCTACTTATAAGATTTTATTTAAATTTGTTACTGAAATAGTTTAACTGAATGTTACACAAGACTCAATACATCATCTTCAGGTAAAATTCTTTTTCCGGAATTAATTCATACAATTTTTGATTACTGATCTGCATGATTTTTTTTAAAACAAATGAAGCAAGCTTCAAAAATATTCTTGATGCACAATTGCTTCAGAAATTGCAGTTTAAGCCATTTAGGTCGTCAGAAATAATTTTAATTGATAAGGAATTTTTTACATCTACTTAATTAAAATTGTAAAAAAATTAAATTTACAAAAAAATTGGTTTTAGTTTTTAAAATTTTCCAAAATTATGTTACCTACACAAAACAAACTTTTGTTCTTGACCTAAAACTACAAAATTATTAAACTGTTGTAAATTTTTTAGTATACTGATCAAATTCATGAATGGAAATATCTACAGCCTTTCTTCTGTTCACTCTCATACAAAACACAATCCATTATTTTTTAGAAGTTTGTAAACTGTGAAGTCCAGCAATAACAAAGTAGTTATCTACTAGCAAGGAGGTATACGTATTACATCATGTCTAGTTCCACGTTAACGTGGAGCATTAACATATTTTTAGATCCACGTGAAACGTAATCCGCACGGTCTGACCGTTTGAAGTTTATACAGCGTTTTACATTTACTGCATAAATAGTTGATAGGTCGATTCTCGGTTGGACCCAACTTTTTTTTTATTTGATACTGCTTTTTTTTTAAACAATGTTGTTGGTCTTTACTGTATGCCCGAGGTTATGGTTAAGAGAAGAGCAGTTATACATACTATTAAAGAAAAAATACGAAAACAAAGTGGCATTCACTCACTGATAACTTAGTGCGCAGGATTGTGACGTCATCACGTGGATCTAAAAATATTTTAATGCTCAACGTTAACGCAGCGTACTTATTATTAGGTGCTTACATGGAATTGCAAAATCTGAAACATTTGCATCTGTAGTGTCCAAGCTGATTAAAGATTAAGCTTACAGTGTAAATTTTCTTCTAAAAGTACCTAGTAAATCTAGGTTATCAATATTTTGGTGAATTTTTCTAAGAACTTTCAAAAGAACTTTTGCAAGCAATTCACGTTTCTTAATAAAACGTCCTTTTAAACGACAACGTCATTATGAAAATAAACGCGTTCATTTAAAAGTCTTAAAAAACGCATTATTTTTACCACATTCCATAACATTGCCATTTGCCCAGTCTAAAGCTATGGTGGTACCATCGAAAGCCAATGAAAACTTATTATAGTTTTTCTGGTCCACTTCATTGTCCTACCTAAATTTCTTACATCATTTTTCTCATAGTAATTGGTATTTAAAAATGTTTTGAAAACCCATTTTGATTTTTCAATCGGTAGGTCTTCTAACACTCAAATTCTTCGCAAATATCTTTCAAAGCGAGCATTTACATTTCACAGTGCTACACTTCGTGTTACAGGTGCTTATAAACTCAAAAGTGACAACTAGCCATCAATAAACAATTTGGCAAATTAGATAACAGCATACAGATTTATATCCTTTGAGGCTTTCGCGGTTCCTCGAACTGTCAATATTACAATTTACTTTAGGCTTAGCCCGCGTCGTCATTTGAGGATTACACCCAGCATAATCAGGTAAGGACCGACTTGTAGCTTCTCTGCCTAAACAGCGCCGTGTGCTTAGATTGTTTGAACATTGGGGCGAACAAAGATTTTATCTTAATGTATCTTGTTTGTGAGGACAAGAATACTTAATCGGCTTAAGCCTGTTAGCTGTTTGTGAACCCATACAAACTAAAGTTTCAAATTTGGGATGCGGAAGTATTTAAACCCCTTTGAGCCAGTCGGACAGAACGGCGGGTTGGTTGTCACGGTTGGGCGGATACGGATCCGGATGCTTACGAGTCCTTAGTGGATGAACTACTAGAGTCCATGCTTTACCGAGTCTAGAACCATCTTTTCTGTTTATGTTGTTAGGCTGTTTCCCAATTTTAAGTCCTTCACGTATTATCCGAAGGAAGTTACGAGGTACTCTGACGAGTACTCCAGCGTTCTCAAAGTTCATCTTATCCCCAGTTAAACCAGTGTGTAATGCGTCTGTGTTTGCAATCACTTTTGTGCTCTCGCATTCTTAACGCAATGGAACGACTAGTTTGTTCGATGTAGTTTGAACCACAAGAGTAAGGGATGTTGTAGATCTCGACTGATTTTAAGCTTGATATTTGGTGTTCTGCGGATTTGAAACCGATTCCCAGAGTTTCATTAGTCCTAAAGACTGTCTGTATGGTGTACCTCCTAAGAACATGCCCTATCTTATCAGTAATACCTTTACTGTAAAGTAGAAAAGTTAAGTCTTCCGCAGGTGCCAGTTTCTCTTTAACCTTAGATTGTTCCGCAATGCAGATTGCTTTGTGAATTTCTGTGGCTGTATAACTGTTGTGTTGTAACGACATCAAGAGTTAAGTTTTCTTTCGTTGCATCTGAGATTCGGACTGCCCTGCTTGTTAGAGTTTTTAGCACAGTGGCTTTCTGCATCGGGTGATCATGCGATTTGCATTTAAATATCGGCCTGTATGTTTCTTCTTTCTGTAAACTGCTTGTGACAAGCTATCATCTGGTTTACTTGTAACATGTGCGTCTAAAAACAGAATACTGCCATTTTCCTCTACTTGCATGGTGAATTACATATTGAGTTTAAGTGTTCTAGTGTTTGGCGTCCGTGAGACCACACGACGAAAGTGTCGTCTACATATCAGAACCAGGATTTAGGTTTAGGGTCAGCTGCTGCCAAAACTTCGGTTTTAAAGTCTTCCATGTATATGTTTGCAATGACAATTGATAGCAGTAAACCCATAGCAGCTCCTTCAACCTGCTCATACCAGTTGCTATTCCAACTGAAAAAGGTGTTTTTCAAACATATTTTGACTAATTGGATTAGATCTGAGATGACATAGTACTAATGGCAGAATCGACACAGAAGCTGCAGCAGATAGTAAACAAATGGAACAGCGCAATCAAAAGGTGGGGAATGGCAATTACTGCGAATAAGAGCAAAGTAATGGAGATAACAAAGAAAAGTACCCAACAAAACGTACTGTAGCAACCTGGTTGTATTATTTTATTAGTAACTTAGCGACTTGGTTGTTATGTACATTAATATAAAAACAATTCAATTCATAAAAGTTATTCTGTAAAGCTAACACATTAAAAAGTTCTTCCGCAAAATATCGTTTTATTTTACAACTACGAACCCAACATTACATTATTGGTGACCCCTCCGACACGATTTGAACACGGACCCCTCCCGACGTGAGATTCCTGAGATTTTCAAACAGAATTCAGAATTTCGAAACCTTCACAAACCGCAACATTCAGCTGCTACATCGCCACAGACCTAGGATCTTCAAAACCCCACTGAATTACAAGATAAGTAACGTTATTAAATATGGCTTTAAACCGTGTTTGTATTGACTTTCCCGAATTTAACATTCATGACGTCGATTTGTTTTTTGTACTACTAGATAAATTTTTCCAAGTTAATGCTATTGCAGACTCTGCAGCAAAATTTGATATATTGACTTTGAAGCTTCCCCATGAAGTATTAAGTAATATACGACGGTTAGTCTTAAACAGACCTCAGCGAGCCCCATACGAAGCTTTAAAAGCTGAACTAATTCGTTTGTATAACAAACCACGGAATATTAAGATAATGTCACTTTTGACAGGTCTCAAGTTTGAAACGTCATGTAACGCACTTTTACAAGAAATTCTTAAACTTTCTCATGGTTTACAACTACCAGACGAGTTCCTTAAGAACCTACTGTTTTCAAAATTGCCTGATAATTTAAAAATACCCGCTGCTTTACTTGAAACAGATTTGGAACTTCACGAATATTCAAATAAGATCGATGAATTATTATCTGTTGTGCCGAACAATATTCCTTGTGCATCAGAGAATGATAGGTTTGATCGTCTATCTAAGGAAATCGCTAACATTAAAAATGAACTTCAAAACTCGCAACCAAAGTTCAGATCAAATTTTCAAAATAACTCTTTTGCACCATCACGATTACAAACACGTAATTTTAATCAACGTCAGTATTACAATCAAAATACACAACCTACTTCCACTCAGCAACTTAATTTTCCCAATAATAACACGCATAATTACCAAAATTTTCCAAATTTGTGTTATTACCATGAAAGATTCGGTAATAGAGCCGTTAGATGTGCCGGTCCCCCATGTTCTTTTAAAAAAAACTAAATTCGGCCGTGCCAACATCACCCAGTTGGAAAAATTTGGCTTTTCAAGGGTGCAATTTAATTTTTATTAAAGATGTATTTTCAAACATAAGTTTTTTAGTGGACAGCCGTTCAAACTACAGCTTGTTACCAAATGCTTTCTTCCACAACCACACAACACACAATCCTGACTCTTTGATTTCTTTATTGGCAGCGAACCAAACACAAATACAAACTTATGGTTCTAAAACACTAGCTTTAAAATTTGATTTTTCAAATCAACCAATTACTTGGAACTTTATTTTGGCAGATATTGCATTTCCAATTTTGGGGCTAGATTTTTTAAAATATCATAATTTAATGTTAGACTGTGCTGTGGGAAGAGTAGTTGACCGAGTTTCTGTTAATCGATCTATGACGTTCGACCCGGAAATTCGTGAGTCATCCGTTCTTCCACAGACTGGTGGTAATTCACCTGTTCAACATACAAAACCTCCTACTTCATACAAGTCACAAACAATTATAAAACATTTAAACAACTCTTCTCAACTTACAAACACATCACAACCATTACTCCAACCAACTTCATCACAATCAAACATCCAACCAATCTCTCAATCATCTCTCTCAAACACATCACAACTAATCACACATCCTAATCAACTTTCCAATCTTCTTTCTTCTGAACTTAACGACTACCAATCGCCTTCTACGGTAGAAGCAGATGTTAATGCTCAAGAAATTTCTTATAACTCACTCTCTTTACAATCTTTATCACTTGAACGCACTCTTTACTCTAACCTTCTTCAACAATTTCCTGCTTTAACAGCGGAATTCGACATTAACACCCCTATTAAACATAATATAGTGCATCGTATAAAAACTAACGGTCCGCCAATTAGTGCAAAGTGTCGAAGACTTAATCCAACACAATTACTGTTTTTAGAAAAACATCTGCATGAACTGTTACGTGCTGGAATCATCGAGCAGGCAGACAGTCCTTGGAGTAGCCCAATACATATGGTATTAAAACCTGACGGCAGCTATCGTGTCTGTGGCGATTACAGGCAGCTGAATGCGGTGACAGTTCCGGATACCTATCCAATTCCCTTCATGCAAGACTTTACTCACAAAATATATGGATCTACAATATTTACTAAATTGGATTTAAAGAAAGCATACTTCCAAATTCCTTTGCATCCAGATGATATGGACAAAACCACAATTACCACGCCTCTTGGTGCATATCGTTACAAAAGACTTAATTTTGGCTTAAGAAACGCTCCTGCTTCCTGGTCCAGATTCGTCAAGAAGATTCTTACAGGGATGTATTACATTTATTTTTACCTCGACGATATATTAATTTTTAGTAAAACCTGGTTGTATTATTTTATTAGTAACTTAGCGACTTGGTTGTTATGTACATTAATATAAAAACAATTCAATTCATAAAAGTTATTCTGTAAAGCTAACACATTAAAAAGTTCTTCCGCAAAATATCGTTTTATTTTACAACTACGAACCCAACATTACAGTACAAATAATGTGCAACGGAAAAGAACTTGACTGGGTGGATAATTATGAATACCTGGGCGTTATAATAAACAATACTGGAACAATAGAACAAGAAATATTAAATAGAACAAATAAGGCAAGTAAGGTTTATTATGCTTTAAATAACATAATTATAAATAAGAAAGAAATAAGCAACGCCACTAAACTAAGAGTGTACAAGAGTATATATGTGCCTACACTAATATACGCCTCAGAAAGCTGGGTCGTGCAAGACAAAGTGAAAGGAAAGGTAGAAATACAGCGATTAAAGAAGAACTGGAAATGGAACCATTAGTAGAAAAAGTGGAGGGAAGGCTGATTGCCTGGTTTGGGCATGCCATGAGAATGGGAAACAGAAGAGACCCGAAAAGAATACTGGAGGCAAGGCCGGAGGAAAGATGATATGTAGGAAGGCCTAGGGAAACATGGGAAGAAAGAATGGAGAAAATGGCACTGGATAGAGGAAAGAACTTAGGACAACTAAAGAGAATGGCAGCTGATCGTGACCAATACCGCAAATGGATGAGCAACCCAACGCCATAGACATAAGGGAAATGGAAAAGAAGAAGAAGGATTAGATCTGAAGGTATTTTGACTAATTAAATTAGACAAATAAAGGATCCAGAATATCAGGATATCTACGTGACATTACTTGGAAAAATTAAAATATGACGATAGAGAGTAACACAAAAATATAAAAGATCATGGTAAGACTCATTTTGACATACGCAGCGGAGACGAGCAAATACAAGCAGAACACAACAATTAACTAAAACAGCGGAAATGAATACTCTAAGATCAATAGTCGGAAGATCACGAATAGACCGAATACCGAATCAAGACATAAAATACCAATGCAAAATAGAGGATATCCATATATGTATTTAAAAACGCAGAAAAGGATGGAATGCACATGTCGATAGGGCGGGCCCCAACCGATTAGTTTAAATAGCAAGAGACCAAAACCGAGCGGAATCAAAAACCTTGATCAACAGGCTACAAGTGTAATATCAAGAAGAAGAAGAAGATTAAATCTGAGGGTAGTTTGTCTCTTAGAATCTAGCACACTATCTACCAGTACTTTTGTGAAAAGAGAGACAATATTGAAACTGTCAATATTACAATTTACTTTCGGCTTAGACCGCGTCGTCATTTGGGAACTACACCCAGCATAATCAGGTAAGGACCGACCTGTAGCTTGTCTGCCTTTACAAGCATTTGCTCTAGAAGTCTGAGCAATATTTGTTCGTAGGCCCTGCCTGCCTAAACAGGGCCGTGTGCTTAGTTTATTTAAACTTTGGGGCGGACAAGAATTTGATGTATTTTGTTTGTCAAGACAATAATACTTAATCGGCTTATGCCTGTTAGCTGTTTGTGAACCCATACAAACTAACGTTTCGCAAGACATTGCAGCTTGCATCTTCAGAGTGAATAGAACACTAAATTCAAATCCGGGAAGCGGAGGTATTTAAACCTCTTTGAGCCAGTCGAGCAGAACGGCGGAGTTCTGGTTGGCTGTCACCGTTGGGCAAAGACGGATCCGGTGAAGCGTGATCGTGAGATCGATGATGCTTAGGAGTCCTTAGAGGATAAACCACCGGAGTCCAAGCTTTACTGAGTCTAAAACCATCCTCCCTGTTTATGTTGTCAGGTTGTTTCTCAATTTCAATTGCTTCACGTATGATACGAGGGAAGTAATGAGGTACTCTGGCGAGTACCCGAGCATTGTCAAAGTCCATCTTATGCCCAGTTAAACCAGTGTGTTCAGCCACCGCAGATTTTGTGATGCGTTTGTGTTTGCAATCACCTTTGTGCTCTCGCAAACTTAACTCAATGGAACGACCAGTTTGTCCGATGTAGTTTGAGCCACATGAGCAAGGGATGTTGTAGATCCCGGCTGATTTTAAATTTGATATTTGATCCTTTGCGGATCTGAAACCGTTCCCCAAAGTTTCATTAGTCCTAAAGACTGTCTTTATGCTGTACCTTCTAAAAACATGCCCAATCTTATCAGTGATGCCTTTACTGTAAGGTAAAAAAGCTAAGCCTTCCGGAGGTGCCAGTTCCTCCTTAGCCTTGGGCTGTTCCGCATTGCGGATTGCTCTGTGAATTTCTGTGGCTGTATAACCGTTTTGTTGTAACGACATCAATAGGTGAGTTTTCTCTTGTTGTAGGTGTTCTGCATCTGATATTCGGACTGCTCTGGTTGTTAGAGTTTTTAGCACAGTTGCTTTCTGCATCGGGTGATGATGCGAATTTGCATTTAGATACCTGTCTGTATGTGTTTTCTTCCTGTAAACTGCGTGCCCCAAGCTACCATCTAGTTTACGTGTGACATGTACGTCTAAGAATGGAAAACTGCCATTTTCCTCTACTTCCATTGTGAATTGGATATTATTGTGAATTGAGTTTAGGTGTACTAGAAATTGTTCTAGTGTTTGGCGTCCGTGAGACCAAACGACGAAAGTATCGTCTACATATCTAAACCATGATTTAGGTTTAAGAACTGGCATAGATCTTGATAAAATTGACTGTAAGCTGTATGAGCTACATCTACAACTCTCTAGCACGCTAGAAGCATCTCTGTGGGAGAAAATTGACACAATAACGAGTAAACAGGCTCAAAGTACATTAGAACAAGCAACCGTCAAACAAACTGCAAATACGAACGGTTAGATCCGAAGCCGCCCCGGAACGAATTACCTAATGAAATGGTAATAGTAAACCTTAGCAAAATGCTGCTAGATGATCAAACGACATCTGTATTAAAGAAGCTATAGCACCTAAGCGCATTCCTGTGGAAGATATAGTATCTGGTGTAGAAGCAGCAATTCACAAGCTACCTACAGTAATTTCTGAAAGCATAAGACAGGATGTATCAAGCATAATAAGGAGAGCGAAACCGCCCCGCTCCAATATCAGTAAAAATGAGAGAGAAGCAGTGAAGTTACTAAGAGAGAACAAAGATGTTGGAATGGCAACTTGTATGAACAGGTTGAAGGAGCGGATTTGAATTTAGTGTTCTATTCACTCTGAAGATGCAAGCTGCAATGTCTTGCGAAACGTTAGTTTGTATGGGTTCACAAACAGCTAACAGGCATAAGCCGATTAAGTATTATTGTCTTGACAAACAAAATACATCAAATTCTTGTCCGCCCCAAAGTTTAAATAAACTAAGCACACGGCCCTGTTTAGGCAGGCAGGGCCTACGAACAAATATTGCTCAGACTTCTAGAGCAAATGCTTGTAAAGGCAGACAAGCTACAGGTCGGTCCTTACCTGATTATGCTGGGTGTAGTTCCCAAATGACGACGCGGTCTAAGCCGAAAGTAACTTGTAATATTGACAGTTCGAGAAACCGCGAAAGCCTCAAAGAATATATAATGTTGAAACTGACTAAAATGTCTCCTTCACACAGCCGTAAGCTTTTGATCTTATTAACAAAGTCACAGCAATCTCTTATGTAAGATTCTGTATTGCCACTAAGTGGGCGAAGCTTAGTGGCTAAGTAATGTGCTAAATCATGCGTGGAAAAATTGACTGCACTCACAATGGGTCTCAGTGGGACTCCAACCGTGTGTATTTTGGGTAAACCGTAGATACGAGGTGTGATGAAGTTTTTAGGTATTATGCGCTGTTTTTCCATGGTGTCTACAGTATTAGAGCGTGTGATCGCAGTGATCGAAAATATTTTTCGCTTTATAGTTTTTATCTTTTCGAAAGTTTTAGTGCACAGCAACATTGTGTCTTTATAGGGCTATTACGATAATAATAACGTAATAACGCGCTAATGCGAAAAAGGTCTTCTATCAGGTTCTGTTTTTAGATTTAGTTCAGTTTCAAAATTTAGTTTCTGAAAAAATGCTATCAAAATATGTCTAACTTTCGCTTCCGGTTCATTTCAGCTTACAGCTTATTCCCTCGACGAGTTTTTGATATACTCCTCCATTCCGAAGCTCATCGAAATTGTACCATCCGTTTGAGAGTTATGGAGTGCACAAGCACATACCTGCAAACCACTGCACTCAGCTTGGTCTCCCTCTCTATTATAAAAAATAGCCTATCGTTTCTAGGTCACTAGATTCTCCGGGTAGAAAGCTTTGAAATGTACGTTGTCCGCACTGTATATGAAACTATGCGTAACTAAAGACTGAAAGTTTTTAAAACGGAAATTTAAGTAAGGCAGAGTTGCTTTTGTTTTAAAGATAATTCCTAACTTGGTAATCATTTCTTTTCAGGGTTGGATGACGTGCTTAGTCACTTATTTTGAAAAGCAGGCCGATATATTTTCCGATTTGTTGATAGCGGTAAAAAACATAAACAATGTACTATCAAATCATGAAATAATATAAATGTATACAAAATACATGGGAATATCATCAACTGAATGTACCTAGTGAACACAAACGCTGTAGCGTTCGCTGACGAGATGGCGATGGGAGATGTATACCAATGGTATCTTGGAAACCATAACAGCTACAAAGTCGGTTAGATACGGAAACATGTAGATAGGAGAAAAATATGATAATAAACAAATAAATAAAATACAACAAGAGAAGACCTAAAAGTAGTACCGCTATCGAAGCGTATACTACAGCAGATTGGGTTAGCTGAAATAACAGAATGATGGCAACTGCAAAAGACTCGGACCGGAAGAGTAGTGAAAACTTTACAAACCGAAACCAAAGCGATACAGTGGACCAAGGTGAAGAATTTAGCCAAATTAGAAAAATCTTGAGAAAGTTTTCCAGAACAAGTGTTGCAAGAACACGAAACTGCGTAAGCAGTACTAAACGAGAAGGATTACGTGCTTCTTATCAAATTTGCAAATATCAAAATATTTAAATGAATGCGCTAGCTACGTTTTTAATAATAACAGAAAAGTGCAAAATTAATTGAGTAAAATAGCCAGTTTTTGCATGACATGCAAATCTAAAACAACTGACGTCTCTGTTGTAGTACGTAAGACCTATTCAAAGACTCAAAGTATTGTACGTATATGTTATTTACTTCTTTCGGTGCTTCTAACGTTAACAAGTTTTATCAACCTCGAATCCTCGATGTCGGCAACTGACGACAATAGAGAGCAAACGAATGTTTCGAGCAATGTTGCCAAATGTAAGTCGCCTTGAGAATTTCACGCGACAACTTCAAAAAATTAAACTTTTGCGTATAAACGAACAGGACGGTTTTCAAAATCCGGAACACTTACTTTACCAGACAAAGTCTTAAAATCCGGAACTGTCTTGGAAAATCCGAGAGGAATGGTCACTCTAACTAAGCAGCTTGTCAGTCATAATTTTATTATTATTATAGCTGAAAAAAAAAGAATATAAACAGAGACTAACTGATAGAAAGATTTCGTTTAATACAAATAAAATTTACTTACGTACTTATATCAAAAAATCATCAAAAAGCCATATAAAACATGTACTTAATGCTTTATTGTCTACTAAAAAACAATTGGTACATATAAAAACCGCTGCTTGACACTGTAAGATAAATAATTAGAGCAAAATATGGCTGTTGTATTAGTTTACATAATTAATTGTTAATTCTTAAAAACATAAAAAATAGTATATTAAAAAACAAGTTTCATAAGACATGATTTTAGAGCACGCGTCCAAGTTAGAAAACGAGCCGCTTGCGGCGAGTTTTCTAATGGACAAGTGCGCTTAAATGTCTTATGAAACGTGTATTTTATACTATTTTTTCTATTTTGGTCCAAAAAGTTAAAAATTACCTTATTTTATATTTCAATTTGAAAATATAATCGATTAGGAAAATTTTTGGTTTTTTGTTTTTATTATGTGGCTGTTGGTAACATTTTAACACATTTCAAACAATTCAAACTACTGTCAAATTAAAATTTAGACAAACAATTTGAGTGAGTTAATTTTTAAAATACCTAAGATTTGAAGATAAGATGGAAGAAGAATTATCTTGCACCCCACCCAAGCTACGCAAAGTAGCGGAAAATACGCTAAATAATCTTAATTTTTAGAACTTACAATTTGAAGGTTATGTTTATAACGCGTGAAGGTTGTTGTCACATGGTTGTCACCAACCTAACAAAATAAAAGTTTGAATTCTTTTAGGAGTTGCTTTATGAAATCCAAATGAGTTTCATAAAGTAGTCAGTAAAGAACCAAAATAGAAAAAAGCATTTTTCATATTTGCATCTTAGTACAAATCAAAACTTTCAAATACTGTTTCTCTGATTTACGGTATTTACAGATTATATGTAGTACTTAACGGTTCATACATATCGTTAATAGCGCAGGTAATCACTTTTATTGATCATATCTGTAAAATTTCAAAAATGTCGGAAAAGCATTTGCTAGTATCACAAAATTAATCACTTTTTTCAACGCAAATTCGAAAAAAAAAATAGAGAAGGAAACAAAACGATAAAACTAGGAAAAACAAGATATAATAGAAGAAAAACAAACAAAAATGGGTAAAGCACTTCGCTTAGATTTTGCCATACTTTTGTGTTTTAAAAAACATTTAATATAAAGTTGTAGCCCCAACCGTGGCTATATGTATACGATTAGAATGCTATTAAGACAATCGACCACGTTGATTTCTCACTTGTTATGCTCTTTTGTACACGGTCGTAAGAGAGGTGTTAGAAACCGAACATATTTTCTCCACACGAAATTAATGCAAGAATTCGAATAAAAGATTATTAAAAAATGCGTAAAATACCTCATGTCACAGAGAAATTTGCGCATCGTGGAAATAAGCAAACTGTTGTTCATCAGTAGTTCTTATTATTTATTCACAAAATATTTAGCCTATTTAAAAAATGTTAGCTAGTTCTGAGAAATTCTTCTCAAAAACGTTGTAAAACATTTGTGTTTTCGGAATAATTATAATACCAAATTTTATACTGATCTGTCATTAATAACAACATCTTTTTAAATTGAGTTAATTTTTTTTGTACTCATTTTAAATTGAAAGAATCTCCCTTTGAAAAAATTCTACACCTAACCATAACAAAAAAGTATGGCCTACTTTTGCTTCAGATTTGAGATTTTTTCTCATAAGCTTATTTTTGATATACCCTTACATTCCAAGTTTGATCAAAACCAAACTATCCATTCGGGAAATATGGAGGAACGAACGAACAAATGTACAAACGAACGAAGAAACGATGGAGCGAACGACTGAACGAACGAACGTACCCACCCACTAACAGATCGGCATTTTCCAAGAAAAATGTTTCTTCGTTGAAATCCTGAAGTCTAAGATTTTCATGAAAGCAGTACTTTACTACTTTCCTAAACTGAAAGTATGGGAAAATAAATAAACTTAATAAAAAGTAAATGATAAAGCTAGTAGAATACAGAATATAATTAAATCCACTTCAAAAGTTTAAAACCAATAACAATTAGAAACGCTTTGCGTAATAAATAAAAAACATTATACAATTATTACTATCTACTTAAAAGCACTTCCTGTAATATGGTATATACAGTTAAAAAGTATGAAAACACTACATTTAAATGTGTGCTTTACGATTTCTTCCATTTAAAGATATTTAAGGCCTCTAAATGAATTGTTTCGATTTTTATTATTTCCAGTTTTGTATAAAAACAAATCTACGCAAAAAGCACATACAAATTTTGAATTTATAGTCTGGTTGCTTCCGAACTGGTAGAAACCGACACATTTCTTTGTGTTTGAGCATCGCTTCTCGACGTTCTTCTAGTGCTGTAATATCCCATATTGGGATCAGTGGGACTAATAACGCTTTGCCGAGGACTCTGGAAAAAGCGTCCTTCTGCAGTTTCAGGTCCAGGTGAAATTGGATCAAGACATTCACAAGAGAGACTAGAATCAGATAACACATCACTGGAATACTTTGGAACCAAAAGCAGACTTTCGGTCGATTTTGTTGGTTGAATGTATCTCCTCTGAGAAGTGGTGTAAATAGATGAGGGTTGACTAGAGCACCCCGAAGGTCCTGTATGGGTGTCTCTACATATACGAAAATACTGAGAAGTATTTGCTTGAGACGTTTTAGTGCCTTGTACTCTATTATGAGGCTTTCCTGGACCACACTTGGTTGTGTCTAAATATCCATAACCAAAACCATAACCTCCAATGGCCTTAGTAGCCAAGTTATCCCAAGATTTGGGTTTATTTATAGTAGAAGTGTATTGAATGTAGACTGGTTCAGGTCCGTGGGATGATGTAGAGGGACAACGATGCTGGTAATCATATTTAGTTCCTGATTTAACACTTTGTTGGCGCGAAGCATTCACATCACCAGAGCCGTCCCAATAAAGCGTGTCGGTACTTAAAGAAGTTGTGTAACTGGCCGAACTTTCGCCCGTGGTTGTGGGCGCAACGGCGCTGAGTTCACTAGAGGTACAAGAATGAAGGCTACATTGACTTACTAAACCCGCACCAAACTGAAAATACCTTCTAGGAACCGATTGCGCCTGTTGGCCGCTGGAAATGTGAGTTTGAGAAGCTTGGGAATGCGGACGAGGCCTTTGTTGAGGCTCAGTCTGTGTCTCCCCAGTCTTTGATTCTCTTTTCCGATGATCTTTATGATTCCTCGAACGCCTTCTTGCATTTGGAACACAGTGGGGATCGCAACATGGACTTGCCAAATCGTAGGCCTCTAAACTGGTATTATCACCGTTATTATTTGCTTGGATGCATGGATTGCACAAGTGTCCCGCGTAACCATGACAAGAATCTACATTCTTTTTTGTTTTTCCACTGCCTCCGTTTGTTTGGTTACCTTTATTTTGTTTCTGAGGAGGATCACAAGGTGTTTTCACTATAAAATGGTGTTGATCTCCTTTATATCTTGGAGGTTCAAACGTCAACAAATATTCACCACTACTAGTGGTGGAGGGTTGCAGGACGTAACGATATCGGTGATCAAGGTACTGATAAGCCAACATAACTGTTGGAGGTGGTGGCTGTTTTTGTTGAATTTTTGCAACATCTTCAGTAGAAACTGTAGGTCTGCAGTATGTGTAAGTGGTTTGAGTTGGAGTGCCAGGATCACCGGTATCGGAGGGTTGTGAAGCTTTTTTGCGGGCAGGCAAACTGTGAGTCTTCCATTTTCCTTCCAAAAGTTGTCGCTCCCGAAGGCACAATTTTTCTAACTCGTTCATCTTACTTTGCAGGATTCGTTGAAGTTGAATATAGCGCATATGCAGTTCTACCTGAAAATGGAATAAATTATCAATAATGAAGTTTATTGTTTACAGGAAAATAATGTACAACGAATAGATATGGCGCATTAAAGAAACTTCGTATGAGAACTTAATTATAAAGTTGTTAATCGTCCTAGGGTTTTTCTTATCCCCCTAATTTCCCTCCTTTATTTAAAGCATAAATTAATAAATTTAAAAATAATTCGGTAACTAGCGTATAAGCAAGGAACGATAGTACCGCACCTACAGCGAGTGGCTCTTAGGTGACCTTACAGAATTTTGCATTTATTATCCTGATGTGCTGGTATTTTCTACTTAACACCTTTGAGATAATGGTTGTGTTGTAAATTTTTATTATAGATTTAGTTTTATATCACAACATTTTAGCAAACAAGAACAAGTAGTTCAACATTTAACAAACAAAGCATTGAACGAACGAAGCATTAAAAATGATTACTGTTAAAAGTACAGTAAGTAAATCACAAAGTTACACGTCCTAAAAGAGATCAAAACACTAATTAGCGGCTTTCTAAGTCGCATGTCTAGGGGGACGTGAAAAAGAGGCAAGTCTTTTGTCTTCTATCTGGGCTGGGCTGCGGTGCTCTGGCAAGAGCTGGGAATTCTGCGGGTTCGGATAACAAGTGGAGGTGAGTGAGTCTGTGTAGATAGCGGCTGGGGTTTGGTTCTTAGGCCGTTTTTTCGATCCGGCAACAGATGGCGTAGGAAGTTCAGTTTTTGAACCGTATTTGTAGGTTAGGCTACTTTTCGATCCTAAAAACATATTAAACTTGCTCGAGTAGATGGATATGTACGACCGTTTGTCGATCCAGCAACAAATGGCGGCAGGGAATTGATTTTCGCAAAGTCAGTAGATATAACAAAATACCGACACGAATGTGAAAAAGCAATAATAACAATTGACTGCCCAGCAGGTGGCGCTAATCCGCTACACCTCACTATTCTTCTTCTTAAGTTTATTAATCCCGAGCGAAATGTTTCCACAATTAAAGTAAGTAATAGTTTTTTTTTAGTAAAAACTATTTTCTCGGTTCAAAAGAGAAGTTAAAATATTCCAAACAACACAAACAAAATGTGACGATTGTAGAGCCTCTTGCTCTATTGTACATAGTTACTGTTGCCTTTTGAGAAACGTCATATCGTGTCGGGTTGGGGTTTCGGACCATTTTATCGATCCGGCAACAGATGGCGGAAAGAGTTTAATTTTTGGATAGTATTTAAAGGTTAGGTCCGTTTCAATCCTAAACACTGACTTATACCTCTTTTTGACCGTCATTAAACATTAACTGTCTTCGCTTAGCACAATAACAAACATTTGCAAGAGTGGTGACCGCAGCAGAAAACGGAAATCGCCTGTTTAGTTTTGCAACAAACGTTTTCAGACGGGAAAATTTTAAAGTTTTCCAAAGCGAGATAATCATCCTTGCTTAGCAAACAAACATTTACGAATGTGGGGGCTTTAGCAGGAAACGAAAATTCTGTTTCTAACGCGGCCGTTCCCGTTTCCCCCGTTTAGCGCAAAATTGAACCATAGCACAACGCACCACCCCTATAGCAGGTAACTATATTCATGTTGCTTGCAAATCAGTAATAAAACCCTCTGTTAAGCGCCACTACTAAAGTTAAAGCGAACTTTATTTAAATAGATAAGGAAAGATTATTGTGTTAATGTAGATCAATCTAGTTAGCCTTGTAATCTTATAGTACCTCTGGGACCTAGAACGTTGTTGCAAAAATACTTTTAGAGATATTATAAACAATTTCTAATACCTTTCTCACACAGTCTTCAAATAAAACAACCATTCTCATTCTAGAATCACAGTTTTTGATAAAGTTGACTAGGGTTTTATGATCGGCCTTTTCCATGTCAGTGCCATTGATGGACAAAATTACATCCCCTTCTCTCATTCCTGCCCTATAGGCTGGACCATCGTAATCCACATAATCCACATATGTTATCATTTCTATTTCTTGTTCCTTTTTGTAATGAATACCGTAACTTTGAAGAGTGAATCCATATGATCCATTCCTTTTTTCGACTATGATCGTTCTCCTTCTACGATCTTCTTCAGGCTTAGTAATGGTGACTCTGTCCGATTGCACTCGTTCCAGAATTTGAGACTGTAAAAAAACATAAATTTGTTGTTTTGTCGTAGGAATTAGAAAAGGAAATCAATTGTTGCGAAATAATATGTTTGCTTTCATTGTGACTTTAGTAGTTTTTTTACAGTGGTATAAACTACTGAAGTCATATAACATGCCTTAATTTAGAAAGACAGTCGAGTCAGTCAGTGTTTGAAAGAACTTAACGATTTAAATATACTTTTTGGTTAGATTGACCAACAAAGTGCGAAACATTTGAAAACTTTAACCATGTAGGAACTCACTGTACAAAAGGGTTTTTTATCTCACTTTTTCTTTCTCTGCATCACAGTCCCGGCTTGTATCATTCTGTCACAATAAGCTAAACAAATTGGGTAATAGCTGTTGTAAAATTTTGAAAGAGAACTCGTCGTCCCTGGCAACGGAAGGGTATAAAAAACCAGACGCAAGAACACCTAAATGGAGTCTTTACCTTCAGGTTGGATAAGACTGGCCATAAGATAAATACTCAGATCGAATTGAAGCTACCGGTCCTGTGATCGAGCTCAGCACACGACCACCCGCACCAACTCCCGCAAATAGTGTTTCACGAACTTCTTGTTCTTCTCTTGTCCTTGCTGCAAGAACAAGAACAAGAAGTAGGTGTGCAAGAAACAAGGCAAGACAAGACTAGCTGGAGCAAGAACAAGATTTCTTGTCAAGACGTTTGCAAGAAACAAGATTTCTTGTTTTATGTAGATACACAAAACAAAAGTTTCAAAACGCCGATTTTAATGCTTCTGGAACTGGGGTGTGTGAAAACAAAATGATACTGCAGTGCAAAATAATAATTTATAAGTTTTGTTGCAATGTAATATGAGCGATAAATGAGCTATTTTCATAATAGACCCATAATTAGGCAATAGGCTAGCCCCCGCCAGTTAAAAAATGAACAAGCACATTTTGTAGGTAGGTTCCAATCTGATCAATAAATTCAAAGCTAGTAAAGTGTTCTACATTTAATATAGACAACTCTTAATAAGCAGTGTGTTTCAAACAAAATGCAAAAATCAGTAATATCAAAACCAAGTTTTTTCGCAAAAATGCTATTTTAGCCATCATTTCTGTACAATAAAACCATGGGGAAACCGAAGCAGATGTAAAAGTCTAAAAACTGACAGTTCAAAGAATAAAAAATAAATAAATAACGTTTTTTTTTGCTATTTGCTATGCGCTGCATTTGGAACTCACCGATAAAATACAAAAATTAAATTGTTAATGCAAAGAAACCAAATAAAATATATGCAAGTATAGTATGTATGTTAGTCTACTAACTACCAAACGCGCTAACAAAATATAAAAGTTTCTTAGTCAGTACTACGCGGTACAAAGGCGTTTAACGAGTAGGCGCACGAGACAGGAAGCCGGCGCCGCTTTATCGAGACTCGTTAGCTCGGGGAATCCCCCAACTAGCAAGAAGACGAAATAAGCAAAAGTCTTGCTAGCAAGACAAGAATTAAACTAGCAAGAAATTTGCAAGACAAGGAGTTGTTTTACTTCTTGTGTTGCTTGGCAAGACAAGACAAGAAGTTGCCGAGCAAGACAAGAAATCTTGCTTTGTGCATCACTACCCGCAAAGCAAGCTCTAGCCACGGTTCCGTGATTGAGCTACAGTTGTCCTCTGAAATGTAGTCCCACCGTCACTCAATTCCCGAGGTCAAGCCACAGAAAAGTCGACTATCCCGAGCCGAAAGAAAGAACCAACCCTTCGGCAGCAGACCAGTGCTCCACCACCCCGATTGGAAGAAGAGGTTCTGAACGCTCTTTGGGGGCCAGGTACCCTTAGCGTGGACCCACCAGAAGTATGTGCTGTCTGGTCACCATCCACAGGTCCAGAGGACACCACGCCCTGGAGAATCCTAGTTCCGCCAGTAATTACCCGCTTCCTTCGACGGCTCCTATTACTGGCCCACGACAAAGAAAAACACCCTGCAGGACCTAGCTGCCCAAAAACCGGTAATAACCCCGACGTCCTAGAACTCCACCCAGACCCCAGCGAGTATGCCGAATTTACCGCCAAGTGGTTTCTCTAGCCTCTACTCGCAGCACGTGGCAGTGCCTCGGAAACCCAAAGACCCCTGTCGTCATTATTGTGTGTGGCCCAGATCTTTGCTGCCTGCCGAGAAACTGCAAAAACAACCCGTGATCATGTCATGAACGAGTGGTAACAATGTAGTGAGCTCTTAAACTTATTTTTCTAAAATCGTGCTAAAATGACATTATTATGGCAGTCAAAATCGTGTCCAAAATGTCACTTTATAGCACTAGTGCTATAAAGTGCTCCGATGTAGAAATCATAGGATTTTGAAAATAAAAATTTTATTGAAAATTAAATACAACAAAACATTAATAACTTTGGGATGGATCGAGACATTTAAGGCAATGCTACAGTTTTCACAGTTGCGTATACTTATGGGAATCGGCTGTGGTATCGACAACAAACATTTTCAATTATTGTTTTGTTTTAAATGGTTGTTCCACTTTGTAAACTTGATATATGTATAAATAACTATTTATTACTTTGTGTAAAAGTGTGGTGACCAACACAAACTTTCCAATAACTTTGTCTTATATTTTCTTTGTGACCTTTTGTGTTCTACTTCACTAATTTCTATTTGTACTTTTTGTGTTGTAACATTTACATGACATTTAAATGCCTGCCTGCACATATTTTCTGGTTGTATTGAAATGTTTAGCAAAATAATTTGTTCTGTAAATAAACACATTTTCTTTTCACCCTTAGAGCATGCTTACTTACTATTGGTTGGCGTTAAGGTTATAAGTACCTAATCAATGATTAATAGACATAAATTAATTTTCACCACCCAACGTAACTACCACATATCCAAATAAACAAAATAACAGCAAATGAACGGATGGGACAAAAATAGGCTTAACACGTCGTTGGTTACGTTACTTTTTACGTTTTAAAGATTCTAGGGCCAATAACTGACTGAATAATAACATAGTTTTAACAAAAATTAAAGAAAGAAAAATAAATTTAAAAAGTAACGCCTCGGTGGTAATTTTAAACTTGGGATAGCCTGTGCAATAGGATGTCGTAACATAGCTGTAAGTATAGTGGGCAGCGATAACCTTGACTAAATCGCATGAAAGTGGAGAAGAGGAGAGGAAAGGAAAAAGTCGATAGTCAAAAATAAAGATGTAGAGAGCAGGAAAGAAGTTTAAAACAAGAAAAAGGAAGGAGAGAGACGGAGATGAGTGGAGAGCAGTGCAGGGGAGAGGATTTGAAAGGAAAAGAAGAAGACAATAGGAGAAGAGAAAAAGAAGAAGAAGACAGGTGGGGAGAGGAAAAAAGAAGATAAGAGAAAAGTGAAAAGGAAAGCGGGAAACTGTAATTTTTTTAAGAACAACCTTATTTAATGAAGGTAGCTCTCCCCACCTCCGTAGTTTTTGGTAAGCCAACCTTGTTACGCCGTTCTTTTATTGCAATTATACGTACACCAATTGAAATTCGAATCAAATCAAAAGTTGCAAAAATTAAATCAATCTGTTGAAATTCCTGAAATGTTTGAATAGTTGAAAACGTGAGTAGTTACAACTTTACAGATTATAGGTTTAAACCTTCTTGAATATAATTAAATAATTTTGGTTTTAAAAATATTTCAATGAAATTAAAGCAGTAATAAAAAAAATCTAAAAATCCTTTGACGCTAAAGGTTTTTAAAATTTGCAAAACCTTGAATACAGTGTTCACAATTACGATGTTTGAAAAATTACGAAATTTTTTCTAAGTTGAAAAATAATTAAATTACTTTTTCACAATTTTGACAAAATTATCAAGAAATATCACATTTTCATGTGTTGAGTATTTTACAATACCTACACTCGAGAAAATCTGAATTAAATGGTATTTTAGAGTTTCTCAACCACGCCGATCTATCCTTCTAGCACTGCACAATTTTTATTATCAATTTATTATTTAATTTATCGCCAACAAATTAATGTTAATTTAACAAAAGTAACCACTTTTACTATTAAAAAAAATATTTATTCGTCCATTAGTTTACTTTTATTAAACAATTATATATTACGTTCTTATGTAAACTAAAACGAATATCGGAGTACGTTTGTTTTATCTAGAAAATATGTGTAATTAGTCGAACGTGTACAACAGGTAACAGCAGTTTAAAACGACATTGACTAGAAAGTATGCGATCGTTGGTTTTTTTTATTTAAAATTGTTATTACTCGCAATTTTTAGGTACAAGGTTAAAAACAGAATAACAATTGTTATTTTTCTAACAATGATATCATGTTATATTTGATTTTTAAAAACATCGTTGGAGTTTAAGAAAACAGTAAAATGTATAAACATACATTTTAAAAATTAAAAATGTTGGTCATAATCAATTATTAACTTATTAATTATTAATTTTTCGATAAATTAAATTAAGCAAGAGGAAATATACGCGTCCAAAATTGGCATTGTTCTAAAATAAACTTAAAAGTTCTTAAATGCTTTCTAAAAATATTTATAAATTAACATTAAACGTGATCAATATTATTGAAGGGAAACTTTAACAGACGCTATTTATATAAAATTATTTAATAACCTAGACCTGCTAGTATAATATTTAACTACAACAATGACTCATTTAAGTCTAATTTGCATTAATATGCTCACCGAGGACGCACAGTCATCGTCGTTGTGATCGATTTGTAGTTGGGATGGTTGCTGTTTTCTCATTTTATTTAAACAATTATCGATCAACTCACAAAACCACAGCTGTTTTTATCACATCTCGATATGGTTGAGTGACACATTTCACTGTACAAACCCATGTTGATGTAGCTACTGCTCAATAAATAAAAACCGAGCGTGCGACGCCTGGCGTCGACCAGCCGACGCCGGCCATTTTTACTGAACATGAACGTCGGGAGCGCTCGAATTTTTTGGCGCGAAGTTCTAATTTGTTTCAATTTAGAATAATACGTATTAGGGGTTTCCAATTAAAGCGCTGCAATTGTCGGGACGACAGCTCGATGTGAACTGAAAAAAGAAAAACATTGTGGCGACATATCGGGTTAGGTCACATGTAGGTACTTATGATTCTCTTTGAAAACATTACTATCGACATATATGGAATTCGTATGTAATTGTTATTCATTGCATAATTTGTACGGTACTGTGACAGGAAAGAGATTGTCTAAAAGTATCAATTCGTGTAAATTTTCGACTAAACTTGCACTCTGTAATCATTAATGTAACAGGTTTTTCCATTATGCCTCGGTGTTCTTGATACGGAACAATGGGGCAAACGAGCCCGGGTGCAGAAATTAACGTGAAGCTCAAGATGTCAGAAACGGTTATGGATTCCAGCAAGTTTTTTCATATCTTTTAGACAAAGTTATACTTGATTTTAGGAAAATTTTAACACTTATTACATACCTCCCTCCCGCCCTACCTCCCTCCTTCGCTTTCCCCCTCCCCCTCTTAGTCTTTTCTTTCCCCTCTCTCCTTGTACATTTTCGAAAGATTAATTTAAGTTTCCTATTCTTTGTTTTCCCAATTTTTCACAAGTCCACCTTTTTTATTTAAAGCTTTGATTGTTTATCCAATTATTGTAAAGAAATGTATGGACATTTAGTTACCTGTCAATAACAGCGCAGTCTTCTAAAAATTTAAGATCCGCATATTCAGCTTTTCTGAAAATCTCACAGACCGATAATTCTAGAAAAATCTGCAATAAGCTCGTACAATTTTCACATATTTGGTGCAAGTAGGTGATAATCAGAAAAATTAATAAAAATGCAGTAAGAGATGAATTAATTGCAAAATACGTTCGTATTATTACAATATGCATTCATACAAAATTAAAGTGGTATTACTTTATTCAGAATTTATTAAAACGCAAAGAAATTACAAAAAGAACCCGCAATTAGCTAGCAAAATACTATACGAATGCATAAAAATCCTGCCTTTGCCATGTCTAAGAGGCCGTCAATATAAAAACATTTTGCTTTATAAAGATAATCTTCATCTTCATTTTTTATCTATTTTAAAATTATTAATAAGTTCAAGCTTTACTTCGTTGAACTACTGTAAATAAAACAATTATTAACTTCAATTGGTTTTTATGTTAGCCTTATAACTATTTCGATATGTTTACATGTTATTATTAAAGGCAAGATTATAACAGTAAACGGTGTCAAGGGTAAAATTAAAAGTAAACAGTTGGTGTTGTTATAGGAGCAATAGAACTTGATGACCTGATCTTGATTATCTAGGTCTGCAGGTGACTTGATTTCTTATTCCAAAACGTATTACGTTTTACTTGTACGCTTATAGAAGAAACATGCCAGCGATTCACACTCGTCGACACGATTGGTGTGCGCCTGGTGGATTACCTCACAAACCATTATACTAGGATTACCTTTAAGTTGAGTAGTGATATTTATCCCTATTCCTTAGTCAGGAAGTATTTTCCGTCCATTACAGTCGTACAGTGATGCCAAGTTAAGGAATGTTTCGTTAGTTCTATAGATTTTTCTATTACTTATGAAAAAAAGAATTTTTTATATTAGTTAGCAATTTTTTGCTTCTATTAAAATTGTTCATACTATCTAGTCATTTTTTGTTACTTCTAAAATTAAAATTTTTAAGAAAGAGTTTAAAAATAGAATTTAATCTAAAATTTTATTTCGCAGACTCAAACTTGCTACCTACTCTAGGTTTGATTAAATTCACCGCTCAACTTAAACTACAAGATTTTTCAAATTTGCCTGAAAAGAAATAATGCAAGCATTTTTTTCGTTGTTACTGACATCAAGACAAAAAAGAGAAGTAGCGAGGCACTAAATGCAGCTGCTTTAATAAGATTTTTAACGAAAAATGGTTGTCAATTTTTCAGTGTCACCAAAGATCATATGATATTAATGGAATCAAAAAATATTTACAATTCAAATAATGTAGATACATATTTAAGTTATTGTTAATATTCAAATAAACAATTTTTTAACTTTTAATTTTTAATTTACCCAGCTGTAATTACATGTAATGTTTGTGATTAATATTAGTAGTAGAATTTTGTTGATATGTTCAAATTAAGCACTTTTAGTCATAATTTAATTTTAATTTTAAATAAATTGTGGATAATGGTTAGGGAATTCTGGAAATATAATAACGAAAATTATATGTGGAATTCTAGGAATTTCCTCCCTCACAACTAGCTAATTTCCAAAGTTACTTTCATCCTCCCTCATCTGGCAACACTGCAGTTGCAGTTAACCAAAGTTTTCTAAAATAAGGACGCATGCGTACATCAGTAGTTCCAATTTATTGCGTATGTGAACTATTTTTCAATAATTTAACTGCAGTTAACCTCGCTTTTCATTTTTTGAGTCGCATAACTAGAGTTGATAGAGTAATCCGCTATTTTAAAAATGACAAACAAATTGAAACGGTACGAAAAGATTGAATTTTTAGGCGAGGGACAATTTGCAACGGTGTACAAAGCTAAAGACATAGAAAGTGGTAACATTGTAGCCGTTAAAAAGATTAAAGTAGGCAGTCGAATTGAAGTGCAAGATGGAATTAACAGAACAGCATTAAGAGAAATTAAAATATTACAAGAACTCGATCACAGAAATTGTATAGGTCTGTTAGATGTATTTAGCCAAGGGTCTATGTCCAATGTGTCCCTAGTATTTGATTTTATGGACACTGATTTAGAAGTTATCATTAAAGATAACACCATAATTTTAACCACTGCTAATATTAAAGCATACATGATACAAACATTACAAGGTTTGGAATATTTACATCTCAATTGGATTTTGCATAGAGATTTGAAGCCTAATAATTTATTAGTTAATTCAAGTGGTGTTTTAAAAATTGCCGATTTTGGTTTGGCAAAATTATATGGATCTCCGAACCGTCTAAATACTCATCAAGTTGTAACAAGATGGTATCGATCTCCAGAATTGTTGTTTGGTGCAAAACAATACAGTATATGCATCGATATGTGGGCTGTCGGTTGTATATTAGCAGAGTTACTACTCCGAGTTCCATTTCTTCCGGGTGAATCTGATTTAGATCAGTTAACAAAAATATTTCAAGTATTTGGACATCCAACAGAAGAAAATTGGCCAGGAGTAAAATTTTTAAGTGATTATGTAGAATTTAAAGCATGCACTCCTGTGCCTTTGAAACATATCTTTATTGCTGCTGGAGACGATTTATTGGACGTCGTTGCTGGTTTACTCGTTCTGAATCCATTGAAAAGGATAAGCTGTACAGAAACCTTGAAAATGCCGTTCTTCAGCAACAAACCTGCACCTACTGTAAGTTCCAAGTTACCATTACCACAGAGCATTAAAAATACAAGGGAATTAGAAAAACCATCCTTGAAGAGAAAACTCCTCGATTCTGCAGAAGGTGGAACTTTGTCAAAGCGCTTATTTTTTTGAAATTTGTACTTGTAGTGTAATTACTGAGAGCTATGGTTCTTTTATTTATAAGAATTAATTAAATGGCATTTAAAATAACATGCTTTTGATTTATACAGGGTGCACCAACTAAAGTGTTACACGCTGATATCTCCAAAACTATACAAGATGAGCAACTTTTTTTTTTAATTTTATGGAACGGAATAGCGAGTCTTATATTAGGTTAATAATGAGTATTGAAAAACACCATATTTTAAAGGAGGTAACTTAAAAATTTTAAATGGGTTCTGTAATTTTTAATATCCACTTCAAAATAGAAACGGCAGTGATGCAGCCTATTTTTCAGATTTTTTAAAAACTAACTACCCCTAATGCAGGAATCTAATTCTGTATATAGGGTGGTCTGAAGTTTACCTTTCAAACTTTGGTAGGTAATTCTTTTGGCCATTCTAAGCAAAAAAGGTCCAATAAGCATCTGTCCTAAAATGCTTCTGAAGAAAAGTACAGCCCCTGAAAGGGCAAATGAAATTTTAATTAATATCTCAGACGCCCTTTAATATAAAATAATAAATATTGACATGCGGTTTAGTACTAGTAAGTGCTACCATGTAACAGCATTCAAATAAAAGCCAGAGGCTGGGTCATTTTTATTTATTATTTGAGTAATCTTCAATAGTAGATTCTATGTTAAAAATGCATAAAAAATAGTACTCTTGATTTTCTTTGTGCCACTTTACAGAAAAAGTCGATTTACACATTTTTCTTCAGAGTGAGATAAAACTTTTTGATTTAATACTTATTTTTTAAACTCTTTTTGGCCTATAGAATCACTTACCGAAGTTTGAAAGGTAAACTTTGGACCGCCCTGTATATTAAAAAAGGAACAAGATTATTTTTTTTTTAAATTTAGATGCCTACTAAATATAAGCAACCAAAATTTGATCACGGGCACATTCAAATTAAAAAATAATGTCATTACGCTTTTTAATTTACAGAATTTCACCCCCACCTTATACTAGGGGTGATCTAATTTTGGTTGCTTATTTATAGTAAGCACAATTAAATTTAAAAAAAATCTCGCTCCGCTCTTAACATTTACAGGTTTGCTGTTGTGCATTTTCGCTTCAGTGGTAAATTAAGGATCTGTTTACATAGAAAGTTAAGAATATCAGCTTTTATTTGAAGAAGTTAGTATTTTTGTAGCAAGACACAAGAAGCATATTTGCTAGGAATTTCAACTTATCTCTTCGACTCCATCAGAACAGCTCTGCGATCTAATTTATTAAATGACATTTATAAACCAATTAAAATTTTGCAGAGTACTTACAGTTGTATTAAGATATAATGTTCTATCTTCCAAAATTTCATTATTTAGTTCCTTTAATGTCGACACTGTTTTTACTTTCCCTTCTACTGAAGTAAGGAAAGTTATGATTTCATGCAAATTTCAGTTTTTAGCGGAAATACGCGTTTTGGGGTTCAAAGAACCCGAAAAAGTGGTTTTTAAAAATGACTGTCTGTGGGTGGGTGCGTTCTTTTCCCTATATCTCCGGAACCCCTTGACCGATTTTTATGAGATTTGGTGTGTGGAAGTTTTTTAGTAGCAGGTAGTTTTTTGTAAGGTCGTTAATCGGGACCGCAACCGGAAACGGAAGTTAGATCTGTTTTTTGGTATAGATTTTTTCTAAAAACTTTTAAAATTTGAATACATAGCGTTGTAGTGCATGTAAAGACAAATCAAATGCGTTTTTCCAAATGCTGTATTTCCAAAATGAAGGCCGCTACAAATTTTTTAAAATTTTAACTAATGCCCGATTACTCAAAAACAAAATATCCAATCAATACAAATTATCACATTATTTGATAGCCCTTGATAAGTATAATCAAGCGATGCAAAAATATTTTGGAAAAAACGAAAATTGTAAATATACTAGCAGCTCAAAATTTTGGAAATTTTCAAAAAAAAATTCCACATAAACTGCCCACAACATTTTGTTTTGAGCTTTTTGATTCGATAGAGTTTGACGTAAACTACAAGTTATCTCCCAAATTTCACTCTGACGCCCTCTAGGAATTTTTAAAAATTTTGAAATTGATTAATTTTTTAATCAAAAACTTTTATCAGTTCGATAGGCTATTTGAAGTACTTTATTAGGATCTGCAAGAATTTTTAATTATTTTAAAAATTGAGAAAAAAAAACTATACTTTTTATTATCAAACACGTGTTTTCCGGCAATTACGTGATTTTAACTACGTCTATCAATTAGCTTTAGTTAAAAAAATATTTTATTCTTTGCATATTTGTAATAACTCTTAAAATAAAGCTTTTACAGCGATTTTGGTCCAAAGCGCATCTAATCAAATGTAAGACGCGGTCGGCTACCGTGCTGCTGTCCTACGCGGCTAGCCGAAGTTATAGCGCTATACTTTAAACAGTACACGATATCGTATTGCACAGGCTGTCGCAAGTTCAAATCGACACTGGGGCGTTATTTTTTTATTTGTTTCCTGCTTTAATTTTTGTAAAAACAGTATTATTTAGTCAGTTATTGGCGCGCGAACCTTTAAAACGTAACGTAACCAACGCCTTGAGTCTGCAGCGGGCGTTTACCGGCTAGATTAAATGTAAATTTCCATCACTTCTTGACGCGAGAATATTTAAAACGTAAAAAGTATGGGAAAGTACCAGCGACGACCTGTTTCCCCCATTTTTTTTTTATAATGTTCATACACGATTTGTTATACTCGCGTTTTTGTTCCCTCGTCTACAAGTGCTAAGGTTGCTAGGTTTACAATTTTCGTTTTAACACCGTGCTGTCTTCCATTTTCTGCTTGCAAAATTCTTATAAATGTTTAAAATAATTTTATGAGAATGCAGGGGGAAATCTTTATTTTTAAAACATCGTTGTTGTCCTCTTCGTCAACAGCTGTTTTCATTAATTTCACTTTCCTCGTTGTAGCAGTCAATATTGATTTCTCTGTTTGCGATATCAATTTCAGATAGTCTCTAAATGGCCATACTAAAGGTGAGAAAATGAAATATTCAGGCTCAGCCCGACAAACTCAAAAGATATGGACTAGCCTAGCCCGGCCTGTTCTTTGAGTACAAGATTTGAGAACTGGCCCTGCCCAACAAATTTAAAAACCGACTGGCTCGGCCCGGTCTGTTTTATAACTATACAAATTTGACATTTTAGTTACACTAGCTGTCTTTAACTCTGCCAGACCATTTAAGCCCTGTTCGTCCAGCAAGATCCTGTTAGACACAGCTGGCCCTAGCTCGGTTAGGCCTACGAGCCGGGCTTCAGACCGGTATGGCCACCTCTACGCCACACTGTAAAAACATTCAAAACTCCGACTGTAAACCTATTTAAGTACTTTACAGCAATTATACACTTCTTTCTACCTAGACTGTTTTCACAGTTAACTTAAACTTTGAATGAAAAGCTAGCCACATAAACTGCAAGATAATTATTGCTTCATTCCATAATTCTTCATGTCATATCAACCGAAACTTCCACAGAACTAAAATTTCTTTATATAAAATGACTAAAATCTATTGATTTCCAAAATAGGCCGCGCGATCAGCACGTGGATTCCTCGATAGCAGCACGGGAGATTCGCGTCCGTCCAGGTAGGAATAAGTTGTGACTGGGTTAACAAGAGCATTTTGATAATATGTCGAGCACCGATACAGACAATAAACTCATAATATTTTCGTTTAGTGTTTGAATGCAAATATTTCCGTTACTATTTATTCCTGGTGCACATGCCCGGTCGTTGCGTGTTGAACGATATTGCCCTGTTCACTACATCTTACTGCAGTGGTTCAAGTGAACAGCGCGTGCATTTGTTTACGCGTGCTCTATCTTACACATGAATATACTTTAGTGTTTTACAACGTTGAACATATTTTACCCATTAAATTTCAAGACCCAACGAAAGGAGGTCGTTATCTATTTTTATTAGTAATTCGCAAATCATTAGATAACTTTCACAAAATTAGGCTCATAAAACATAAGCGGGCATTAAACGAATCCAGGCAAAATACCTGTTGAGGTGCATTTATAAGTACACTACTTCCTTCGCTAAAACTATTGTCATTAAAAAGTTGTTCAAAGAGCCAGAACAGACCTGTTGCACTGGGAATGAACTGTTTTGTAAAAAGTATCTTCTTGTGGCATTTAAAGACGATGTCTATAGCTCCTGCTGCACTTTCCATTAACTTGTATGTGTGGCAGCAAGGGCCAGCTGCACCTCTGCAGTCCATACTCTTGATTAAAGTATATTTTTTATACAAATAGTGGCCGACATTCGCATGGCAGCCACTGTTCATTCCACAGCTAACTGAATTAATATCAATGGCGGCTCCGACTTTAGTCGATATTAATACAGGGGGCCCCGTCCATAAAGATTTTTTGTCACAATTTAACACAATATCTGAATCTGATTACATATATTTCAAATATTTCTCGCCATGCCAGATTACCGTGACTACATTCACAATCGTCCTAATTACAACTAGTCTGTGCCGTAAAAATTGAAACAATCTTTTGCGACAGGTTAATCAAGATACACAAGCCGCATTTGTTTATTTATTTTATGTACGTGTCAAATATGCATGAAGCACTCGAGACACATCCGAACTCAACTATGAATAGATGTTCAAGTTTATTATTTTATGCACCCAAAGGACTACCCAATTTAAAGCAAATCTATTTATTTTTAATAAATCCGTTCATAACCAAATTTCTAGAAAACAGCGGAAAAGAACACAAGAGTTTCGTTTGTAACAATTCACTCCGTTGCTTTATACATAAAAAATATTTCCTTATAAATTTAATTATAATTCAACCTGGTCCACAAGTATAAAATACACTTAATAATCGAAACCATATTCAAAGTAAGACTGATCAAAAGTATGAACTCGGACATATCCATCTTCACCTCCAGAACTGTAACTTTTTCCATCAGGATGAAAAGCCACACTGTTAATTGGACCAAAATGTCCTTTTACTCTACCAAATTCTTCTTCAAATACAAGATGAAAGAACCTAGAATCGAATTTTCCTATCCTTGTTGATGTTGTGGTTACATCCATAGCATCTTGTCCTCCTCCAAGTACTACGTGTTCCGCAATAGGGCTAACTGCAGCAGAATTTACTGGACGTTCTGTTTTGTATGTTTTTAATAACATGAGATTATCAGAATCGAAAAGTTTTGCTGTATGATCTTTTGATGCTGTAATAAACATAGTTCCATCTTTTGCCATTTGTATATCGGTTATTACATTATCGTGTTCTTTAGTGGTGTGCAATTTTTTACCCGTCTAAAACCAAATATATTAGTCAAGAGTTGAGAAGTATTTTCATACAAACCTTTAAGTCCCACTGAATAATTTCTCCGTTTTCATGACCGGTTAACAAAATTTCATCTAAAGCACCCCAAAGCAAAGAGGAGACTCTAGGTCCGTTAACTGGTATTCTTAAAATAGGATCTGACAGACCAATACTGTCATCAGCATTTCGAACATCAATAATGAAGATTTCACACTGATGTCCCATAGCTTTATCAGTTGCATATGCAGCCATATTAGCTGAATAACTAAAGTTACATGCTCGAACTGAAGAGTTTGTTGTGATGTTTCCTATGGGCTTTCCAGTTTCGCAGTCCCATATTTTTAAAGTGTTATCTCCGGCACCTGATAAAAACCTTGTGGTCGTCCAATCAACGTCGATACACCAAACTGCTCCTTGATGTCCATTGAAAGTTCCTAAACGTTCACCATTTAGAGAATACCATACATTTGGTTTATTATCTTTGGAGGATGAAAATAATAAGTCTCCCTCACGATTGTATTTAATTTGGGTGATGGCACGTTCGTGGCCGTGCAAAAGCAGAGGTTTCTAAAATTGATTAATTTTAGGTTAGAGTTGCTAACTTCAATATGGATTAATTGACTTGCAAATTAAAGACGCATAATTATTATAATCATATTTTAAAAAAATCATTAAATTACATACCATTTTTGTATTCTGAGTGAAAACACTGTTAGTTCTTGAATTATTTACAAAATACTGATAAAAAGGAAATGTGGACGTGCTTGGCACTTCCAACTTCTATATATGGTGACTTTGTTTAGGGGATTTTGAAATTATAGTGGCAATTAATGTTGGTATTGGCTCTACACTAAACAAGCGGGAAATTTGTAAATTTGAAAGTTCTTGCAAACAAAGTAAAACAAGAAATCTTTATACAGTATGTTTCACTTTTAATAGACACACTTTGATAGCGTTGCTGCCTTTCAACGTAACAATTTCTAATTATAGTCACTTGTACAACTCCTTGAGACACACATTTTCAGCCATAATATAACAAGTAATATAATCATTATTGATATTTTCGAGTTGAAGCCGAGCTGCAGATACAAAGATAACGAGTTACATTTAGTAAGAGACTATAATAAATAAAACATCATGACTAACAAAAATTAATTGACTAAGTGTGATGGTATTGTAATGGCTATCATCGTAAGGTGGTTACCAATGTCTGAAATGGGTCAGTTCGCCTATGCAAGGTCGCTAGACAAACAATAAGAAACTTTAACATTAAGTACAAGGAACACGTACGTTGTTACAAATATAAACACCCACATACATCCAATTATGCTAAACACTTATTAGAACACAAGCATTCCATGACACTAAAATTTTTACATTTTTGTGATGATAAACGCAAGTTGGATATACTAGCAGCGTTTGAAATTCACATACATTTAAAATCTGTACCATTAAAGAATGAGCAAATTGATCTCTTAAATTAACCATTATTGGACGTTTTAGAATGAAAATTTAAGTAATCTGGACGCAGATATAGAAAACCAAGATCAAGTTATGAAGATTTATTGTTCCTATACCAACATCAACTATTTACTTTTGATCTTGCCTCTGAAAATGACATGTCAACATGTAGAAATACGTATATAAGGTTAAAATAAAGATCTGCTGAAGTTTTATTTACAATAAATCATAATAAAGAAACTTCATTTTTCAGTACATCTGGTATAATAAAGCAGATACCAAAACCTGGGATCAAAGAGGTTAAGTAATAAAATTTCATGAATGAGGACTACGTCAACATTTTATTAGAACCAAAATGTACACCAGAACAAAATTTCATTAACAATGGATGCTTTAAAAATATACCGTTACATAATTATGCCTAGGCACTGTACGAATGTACGATGAGGGTACATTTCAACATAAGTAATAAAAAACATATTACGCTATAAGATGTAATTTTGTCACGATGTATAATCACAGAAGTTGTAGTTGCACAGTCTGATGGAAACTTAGAACACAAGAGCGACAATGGTAAACTAATATAACATATTTTATATTACTAAACACATTGGTCAAACATGGAAATTATCTTTGTACTTTTTTAAATCGTACTTATTGTAACAACTGTCAGACTTTAATTGATAAACTTAAGTTTCAAGACAAAGTTTTTTTATCCGATTGCAGCATTAACAGGCACAATAAAGTAATTCTACGATTGCATAATATTAGGATAAATTTCCATTGTTTCGTTAATCACATTACAATACTGAACAGACCTTATACAAAGTAAAACTTTAATATTTGTTTCAGACTGACAAAGAGATGAAGAAATAAATTTGTAACTAGAAGCAACCAAATTGTTATTTTAATTATTAAAGCACCAGCATTCAAATCCAAAAATAAATGTTACTTCTAATTATTTATTATTTAACCACAACAAACAACATTGTTATATTCGTTATTATTATGTATCTCAAAACTATAAATTGCTTCAAGTTTACTCAGAAAATTACACTTATCTGAATACTGTATTTTCAAAATAGCAGTTAGAATTATAATAAAAAGCTTAGTGCCGCGAACATATTAAAAAGTACTGATAATAATAGGAGGGTTGCTTGTTGGGGGGGCTGCAATTGATGTGGGGCATTTTATGTTGTCGCCTAGGTTCGGCGACAGATGGCTCTGCAATTGAGGTTAATTATTAAATTTGTCGACATTTGAATTTAAATTTGGCTTTAAAAACATTCAATCTAAAACCGTTTTAAATGGATAATTTAAATAAGGAATTAAAAGAAAAATATTTATTACTTAACCTCGATAGCACAGTTGCCTGCTACCAAACGTAGGTAAAATCATAAACCAACATTGATTGCACTGCCCTCAACATCTAACCCTCCTGTAGACAAAGCAATAGTAAAAAAAAACTTTTTTTAAAAGAAGCTTGAGCTGACTAAAAGTATTTGAAAATACACATTTTATTGAAAAATTTTAATATCAATAACAATTTAAAAAATTTCATAGAAGTAAAAGAAAGTAGTGATGTGTTTTTACTAAAAATGTCAATAATGTGTTCTAGTCGCTTTAAAGTATCAAATAAGACCAAATATGTATATAAATATAACAATTAAGTATTAAATAAAGACCTTGAGAGTAAACAGTAACAAGCCACGTATACAGTCAAATTGAGCCACATGGGAAATAGTCTGTCTGTTAGGTTAATACCTTTTTGTATTTAAATAAATTAATCTAAAATTTTATAGCCAGAACGTATCAAGCCACACTTAAATCAACATAGCAAGAAACACAGCCAGCTCTAGGACAGGGCAGTTGCCCCGGGACGGCACGTTCAAGGAGCTGAAATGAATTTAATATTGATGGTTCTTAATAAACAATTTTATTACAATTAATAAAATAGTAAGTAAATTAAGTGTCAAAATATTTATTTTACTTTTGAGTTTCTGGATTGCATTTCTTAAGTTTCTACGAGAAACAACGTAAATAAAGAGTGGTTATTTGGTTATCCTCAGGGTCGGCTCAAGGCATCATCAGCAAAACAAGCACATGCTTGGGGCGGCATTCCATCAATATACAAGAAATATTAACTCGTAATCAAGCAAAACGCACATTCCAATATAAATCAGTTTCACGCAAAACAGATTTTTTTATGAATATTAATGTTTTCTTGTTTTGTAAAATTATCCAAAATTAATCAGTTTTACACAAAACTGATTTATTTTGGAAACATTAATATTCATAAAAAAGCAATTTGTGGTTGGTTTCCGATCCTTTTTTATTTAAACATTATAGATACTCAAAACTGAAATTTAAAAAAATAAATATTAATTATTTGAGATCCACTATGTCTCTAAATCGTTTGTCCGGGCTTGCAATAATTTCTATTGAAACCACCATTGCAACAAATTAGGATTTCGTTGTATTATTAAAAAACAGAGAATTTTTTTGTTAATTAGATTTTACGTTAACGTCAATTTTTTTGCATTTTTTTCTCGAACATATTGGTATTTTTTTAATCACTCAAAAATGTAACACACCTGGCATTTTTTAGTAACATATTTTTTTCTGGTCTTCCAAAAGAATAACTTTGTTTTGAAACAATAAATATTTAAAGTCTTGATAGTACGGATATACGCAAAACATTTAAGCATTGTAGTTTATTAGTTGTGATTTCAATATTTTGCAAAATATTTCAAATTATGTTTTATTAGAATTAGTGAAATGTGGCTTGTTATAGTTTTTCCCCATGGTCTTCAAATGACAATCTAATTTTGATTGCATTTAATGTCAAAACGTGACAAAGTTAAAATTATTGAAAATAATATTTGGGGACATATAAAACACCTACACTTTACAGATAGATGTGTGCTCTACCCCTTTACTTTAAAGGGCGCAAATTTAAATATTAGGAAATTTCCAAAAATGTTCGGAAAAACTTCCTGAAAATTTCCAACAAAAAAATTACCCAACTTACATCACCCAGCAAAACTTAACGACATAATTAAACATTTGACAACCTAATAATTTTTTTAAATTAAAGTTAAAATATGAAAATAAAGAGACAATTTTAAAAACAAACAAAAATTCAAGTAAATAAGTATTAAAATTAAAAACTTGTGAATCTCAATGCAATGCACTAGGACATTTATAGTTTTGAGACAGCATGAAATAAATAAAGCAATTCAGCCATTATAAAAAAGAAATGATTCAGGATTTACGATCAGCACCATAATAAAAATTACGTCACTTTTTAGTAAGTATTATATTGAATCATTTTTTTATATTTTTAAATAACATATTTTAAGCTCCTCCTAAATGCAGCTTTTTTTTTCAATGGAAAAGATTATTATCTGAAATGTGATCTACATAACTAAAAAAATTGCTTCAATATCTCAGTGAAAAGCAACACTGAAAGGAGTTGCATAAGTACATATCTACAGAGCGGTAAAGAGTATCAGACACATTTTAGAAAAAATGTTTCGAAAAAAGTTGTTCGTGCAATTGTTAGCTATACAGGGTGTCTCAGACATGACTCCCCAGGCCTATAACTTTGTTATTTTTAAAAATAACTATAATAAACTATATATATTCGTAAATGGGAGCAAATTCTCTATAAGATGGGGAAAAAAATTTTAGAAAATCTGTACTCATATTATGGCAGCGATATTCAACTTTTTTTTTTCAAATTGCACACTATGCTTTTTTTCGGTCATTCTGATAGTACTCTTTATTCTCTTTACAACCATGTAAACCAATATGGGTCTTACATAAGGAAATTCTCGAAAAAAATACGATTGAAAGTTGAAGTCTAGGTTTGCCATGGAAACAACTGATTTTTGTAGTTTGTACTCGTCGGCGATGAAAACAATAGCGTATAGCTGTAAAACAATTGCAATTTACGTTGCAAAGAACGACAGTTATTCTTTCTGTGTTTGTATGTTCTTGTTTAAAATCATATTAGAAATGAATTACACTAATTCTGAGAAGCTTGATATGATCCTTATTTATGGTTTATGCGAGAAGAATGCAAGAAGAGCAGCAAGGTTGTATGCAGAAAGGTATCCGGAAAGAATACATCCTGATCATAAAACGTTTATTAACTTGGCATCGAACCTTCTTGAGCATGGGTCATTTAAAAAGAACAAGAAAATTCCAAATATAAATAAACGAACCGCTACAGATGATGCTCATGCAGTGGCAGTTTTGGGGTATGTTCAATTACATCCTAATTCTTCGCTTAGCACCGTTGCATCTCAGTGTGACATATCAAGGGCTTCTGTGGGTAGGATTTTGAAAAAGAATGCATACCGACCTTACAAATTTATGCGAGTACATGCACTGCACCAAGGGGATAGTAACCGCCGAATGGAGTTTATCAGTTGGGTTATGGCGAATTATTCAGAAGAACCTGACATTCTTAAAAGGATACTGTGGACGGATGAAAGTAGATTCCACAATAATGGACTGGTGACTACACAGAATTCAAGATACTGGTCAACAGAGCAGCCGTACTGGATCAGACAAAGAAATTTTCAGCACATGTGGGGGATTAACGTTTGGTGTGGCATAATAGGAGAACACTTAATAGGGCCCTATTTCTATGAAGGCACTTTGACCGGTGATCGTTACTTGTTATTTCTTCAAAATACGCTTCCAACACTGCTGGAAAATGTGCCGCTTAATATCAGAAGAAGGTTGCTTTTACAACAAGATGGTGCTCCACCTCACAATAGTCTTGCAGTTCGAGATCACTTAAATTACGTTTATAGAGATCGTTGGTTCGGAACAAACGGACCAGTGCGCTGGCCAGCTCGCTCACCCGATATTACACCATTACATTATTTCTTGTGGGGATATGTAAAATCTCACGTCTATTCAAGTCCATTTGAAAATTTGGATGAACTGAAAGATAATATTACTACAGTCTGCAGTAATATTCCTCCAGAATTATTAATAAAAGTTACAAGTAGAGAATTTCTACATAGACTTGAATGTTGCGCAACTGAAAACTGAGAGAATTTTGAACAATTTTTGTAATTATAATTAATTTGTCATTAGCATTCAGTTAATTAAGGTAATATTGTATAAAAATAATGAATGGGCATTTTTTTTACACTACGCTATTGTTTTCATCGCCCGACGAGTACAAATTACAAAAATCAGTTGTTTCCATGGCAAACCTAGACTTCAACTTTCAATCGTATTTTTTTCGAGAATTTCCTTATGTAAGACCCATATTGGTTTACATGGTTGTAAAAAGAATAAAGAGTACTATCAGAATGACCGAAAAAAAGCATAGTGTGCAATTTGAAAAAAAAAAGTTGAATATCGCTGCCATAATATGAGTACAGATTTTCTAACATTTTTTTCTCCATCTTATAGAGAATTTGCTCCCATTTACGAATATATATAGTTTATTATAGTTATTTTGAAAAATAACAAAGTTATAGGCCTGGGGAGTCATGTCTGAGACACCCTGTATATTGACACACAAAAATTTTTTTTGTACAATTGTTTTTGAGGTATGATGTAACACAATTTTTTTTAATACGAACCTATTCTTTTTTCCAACTGTTCGATAGGGTTTCTTTCTCTTTATGGTAGTATAATAATATTATGGGGTTACATAACAATTTTTTCCAGAAAATGTAGCTTCAAGTCTTAATTTAAAATTAATCAACTTTACCATGGAATAACAGATTTTATTTAAGGCAAATGATAAAGCTGCATAAAATGATGATAAAATCTTGATGTTTTATTAGCTGTATCTGAAGATAGTGATTTCTGTTGTTAATTGCGCGGCTTTAGTTTGTCTCTAAAACTAATATTAATGCCGCTATACAAGAATCCTCCACTAAACTTAAGTTTTTTGCATTTTTTTAAAGTTGAGGGGTTGCGGGTAAAATCAGCCACTGTTCTAGAGGAATGTTTTTTGTACGCATATGTATGTACATTACACTGGTTCTAAACTTGCAACCTCGGAATTTTTTAGTCGCACCCCCAAAGTCCTTTTAATGCCTTGAAATATTTTGAAGTAGTGTCGTGCATATTCTAGAATTGTACAACTTTTAATTGCGTCAACGTCAAAGGGTCTTCGTAAAAAAGACTAAATATTTTTAGTAGTAAAATGATGCATATCTAATTATTGGTAGTAAATTGCCTCATATAAACAAGTTTTACAAGTACTTTTTTTTTACTATCCGTAAAGTTGAATTGAGTTTACGTGAAAGTGCAAAATAGATTATTTAAGAAGTAGTTGTATTTAAGAACTGTAAGAATTACGTTTTGTTAATAGTTAGTAGTTATTAATTATTTTTAAATTTTCTGTATCCAAAGTTAATAAATAGGTACGAAATAAAAAAAGTATTTATACTGTTCTGAAGAAGAAAAATGTTTATATCAAATTTTTCTGGAAAATGGATAGTCGTACAAAAAAAATCAAGGGTACCAATTTTCTGCATTTTTTAACATAGAATCATATTACTGACTCAAATTGACAAAAAGACCAAAGTATACAAAAATAATAAATAAAAATGATCCAGCCCCTCCCCCTCCAGTTTGGGACGCTTCTGGTTTAAATAATTTTATTTCGATAGTGTTAGATAGCAGCACTTACTAGTACTAAACCGCAAGCCAAATTTCATTATTTTGTATTAAAGGGTGTACGAGATATTAATTAAATCTTAAATTTTCATTTGCCTCCTTCAGAGAGCCCTAGCTCCCTTCAGAAGCATTTTAGGGCACATGTTTACATAAACAATTTTTGATCATTTCAGTGAGCGAGTACAATACGTCTATGCATACCCAGCTCACCACTTTTGTTACACCCTTTACAATTTTTTAATTTATTAAATAAATAAATTTGTTGAATTCTATTACATTTTCAAACTATTAGTAGAAAAAAAAATTTTTGACAAACTTTTACATTTTTCTAAGCCTTGATGCAAATTCTTTGAACATCCAATGGGTTTTCAGAGAAATTGCACAGCACCAAAATTGTGTCAAATTAAATTTCCTATTATTTATGTTATTATCAAAATTTCGATACGACTTACTGTTGGCGAGATATTAAGTGATAATAGGTGAATTCAATTAAAATCTGCAATTTGGGAACTTTGAGGGCTCAGTGGCACATGTTAATATTATTCGATTTGGTTAAAAATTTTTATAGGTTAGCTTTTTTGGCATTGGAACGACATTAAAGGGTGCGGCCAAAAATATTGAAAAGTTTTTTTCGGCAAGTATAACTTAGAATGTACACAAAAGTGGATATTTCTTCAAACTGATTTAAAATATACCTAACGTATTTCAATACTTTCGAATTTTTTTTTAATTAACAGGTTAGCCATTGATTTTAAAACAAAGCACTATGGCACTATAGAGTTTAAAATCCATGATGATAACAATAAATTGTTAACTGCAAAAAGATAAGAAAAAAAAAGATCACTTTTCCAGGCATACAAGGTGCCCAGAATAATTTGCACAGGATAGGGATCTCAGCAACTATATGAGATATGAAAACTGTTAAACTAGATCAAAGTTACCTAATTACGAAAGCAATATTATGGTGATTTTGTTTTTCTCAAAATACCCATGGCTTACTAGATATGGGCAAAAACTGAAAAAGTGAAGTTCTTAACCCTTTCGCTGCGCCCGGTGAAAACGCTTCCATGCCCAGGAGTGGACTGGTTTTTTGGCTTTTTTATTAGCATTATGTAGCAGAAAAGTTATTATTAATATTATCATATGTAAATTTTATGTTTTTATGCCTTTTTGGACATATGCCACGGATCCGTGCCATGCGCATTGTGTGACGAATTTCTTGTGCAATGCTGACCGACACAAATCCGTGACGCATTTGTTTATGCTAAAGGCAAAAGACTGTAGTACCAAAACTTCAAAAAGTAATTAAAATTTATTCAGAAAATAAACTATTACATAAAAGACAACGTAAATAAGTAAACTAAATCAATAAATTTATATATATAGATATGTATATATAAGAGAAAAATAATCTAAAAACAAACAATATTTCGTTAGTCGGGAACGACGGCCATTTTTAGATTTCCGAATGCCTTGGTTACGTGCTGACCTGCACACAGGATCGTATGCCACACGCTCGCTTTGTATAGGCAAAATAAATGCGGAACGGCATCTGACACGGATCACTGAGCAAAGGACGCGCCTGAGGTATTTTGTGTTCATATTAAAAAAATAAAAAAATATATATAGTCGTAGATTTATTGAAGTTGTATTAGCAAAAAATATTTTCATGCTAGTGTTCTGTTTCGTTTTCGAGATATAACATAAACATGCATAAAATATTTTTCCTATTACAGCTTTAATAGATACACAACTTTTTCCTTTATGTTTTTTTTTTGTATTTTCAGTATGAACAGATATTTTACCTTTTAAAGAAATTCCGCTTTTTAGTTATTTGCTCATATCTAGTAAGCCATGGATATTTTGGGGAAACAAAACCACCACTACATTGCTACCATAATTAGGCTACATTCATCTAATTTAATCATCTTCGTATCTCTTATAGTTGCTGAGATTCCCATGCTCTGGAAGTTATTTTGGGCGCACTGTATATTTATCTTTACATATATAGCTTTTTCGTGTCCCATGCCGTTTTCTTTCTAGTTACGGCACCGCATATCTATAGTTTCTGATATGTACATTATGAAACAAAACCAATTATTATAAAAATTAGCCTTCAAAAAGTAACTGAAATAGGTACTTAAAAAAACACATTAACTAGTGTGTTGTTCATAATAACTTGTAATTCAATCAAATAAAATACATATTTAGAAAATATTTTTTCTGTTCAAACAGAATTTGTAAAAAATATGTTGTAGATAACAAACTGCATGCATAAAATCTGTCTGAAATATGTGCAAAAACATGCAGAATATTTAAAAATGAAACGATAACCCCTTTTCCTTTTTATAAAACTGCACACATACATTTTCTAACTAAGGAAAGTACACTTGTGCATAACCTTATTTTTTGCAAATACTAGATATTAATACTAACTAGTAGCATTAAGCATTTCAAAATACTGGTTATAACTAATTTGAACACACAAATCATCTGAAAGACATTATATATGAGGCGTGCCGATTTTTAACTTCTACATTGTACAAGTGTGAAAATATTTCAGAGATTCTTCTTTATTTAAATTGCACCGGTTTAGTATTAATATTGAATGCTGCATGTAGAAGCAACTTGTCAATTTCATCGCTTAATATGTTCTAACTTAGTTCTAATAGAAATTATGTCAAAAAATTTGTACTGTCGGTTATAAAAGCTGGATATAATTTCAAAAAAAAAACAAAAATGTGGATCACCTCGTCATCTCTTTATTTTTCAAAAATACAAAATTAGCCATGAATTATGGAATATCCTAAAATTTTGAAATTTAATAAATAAATAACATTGGCGTAACAAATTGCAATCAATTCAATATAATATTGCTAGATGAATAATACATAAAAAAAATTAAAATAATTGTTCGTATATTTACTGACGGTGATGGCTAACAGTATGTTAAATATAAAATACTATACAAACGGTCCATATGTAATCTATCATTCACACTTACATTCTCAGCTCTTCCTATATTGTGATATGTTGCAAGTTTGCGCTCATATACCTTGTTGGTCAGGTTCTTGTTTGATAGTTCTGATGGTTGTAGACCCTGTTTGTAAATTACAGCTGTTCTCTTCTGCATTTGCCGCACTTCTGCACATAAAAATTATTAAGTTTATTACAGATGACCACAAAAATTTATGACAAACCCAATAGTTTCTGCATTATTCAATTGTTTATTTGAAAATTTGACCATATCTGTTGATTTGCTCTCGCCTACTAATAAAGCTAATTTGTTCTAATGTAGTGAAATTGATTAACTCGACATACTATTGGCATTCGCACATTGCCTGATTTCTCAATTTTCCTATTCAGAATACCCTGTATGTTAATTCATAATTTGAAAGTCCATTAAATTAGCGTTTTTTTAATATAGGGCATCGCATATGTAAAATTAATTGTTAATAAAATATTACTAAGTTTCTACATAATTTATAAACAATTTCTATATTTTAATGTAATACTTGATGTTTTGTCGAACGGAAATTTTACTTTGTTATTTTAAATGGAACAGCCTGTCAACTGAACTATCGAACAACCTGTTTTTGTTTTTAGTAAAAACAAACTTTTACCAATCTTTCCAGGTAATTTTCTGGAAAATTTTCAATTTTCATTTTTCCGGAAAATTTACATCACTGAATTATTCACGGGAAACCAACAAACAATTTTTTTCTAACTGCTTCAGTCAAGACATTAGGAAACAATGTCTCACTAATAACTCACCCTGTGTAGTAACGTTACGCGTTCCCCTAGAGCTATTGTAATAACATATTTAATCCCGATTTCTACACTCATTTTTAATTAACTAGACGTTAAGAGTTGAAATTTCTAAAAATTACAGAGTAAGTTACATGTATCTAACCAAAAAATTTTACAGCTGTCAACATTTGACAATTGGCTTATATTAAGTATTGCCAACTTTAACACTTTCGGTCTTGGCCTGCTCTGAAAGATGTTTTTTACGATCACCCGGTATATAGAATTTCATTGCAAATTCAAAAATGTAACATTATAGTGGGCGTTTCATTTAAAATAAGAAAATTGGTGTCACTTCCTGTGAAACCAGAAAGTCATAATCTACATCAAATAACAGGTGTCCATGCATATATTAACCATACTAAAGTTCAATTGTTTATCTTAATAAACAAAGAACCAAATAAGGGTGAACCAGTTCTCTGTTGCAAAAAAGCAAAAAAATCGATTTAATAAAAAAATTAGATTTAAATCAAATCGATTTTTTCGATTTATTATAAAAAAATCTTTGTTTTTTGCACGTTAATCGCAATGCAATTCCATATTTATAGTAAAAAAAAAATAAAATATGAATATTTTGTTTAAAAATATTTAAAGAAAATTGGTAAACAAGTTCTTTAAGTGATGTTGGCAAACGACTTACTTAGATGGCTGAACATTAGGCAAAGCAGTTTTAATAACAGGACCCTGATCACCAGCAGCGGCAATTTCTTCATGGGCCTCCTCCACAGCCTCCTTGACTATTTGAGCAACATTTTCAATACTTTCGTTTTTTACATTGTGTTTTAAATGAACCTCTTCTTCAGTTTTACCATCAATTTCAATATTTTCTACTTTCAAATCGGTTTCTACCACAGACTTTACGGCATCTGTAGCCGTATTTTCTGTGCTTTCAAAATTAGCCTCGAAATTTGCAAACGACGGAGAACTAAAGTTAGCCCAGCCCATGTTAGCTTCAGACGCGGTTTTTTCATTAGCAGTCCATGGATCTTCTATGCTTACCGGAGCTGCAGCTGATTCACTCTCTCTATTTTGAGACGTCCATGCTGAAACATATCGTTTCACTTAAAAACGAAAAGACAAAAAATAAAATAATAACTGAGCTGCAATATTAAATGAAACACTTACGATCGATATCCATAAAAGGATCATCAGATGGTGGTGAACGAGGTGGAGAATCCTCTTCGTCGCTATCACTGCTGTAAACAGCATCGTGACGCTCACCTTGTTTTTCAATGACAGTTTGAAAAGTGTGGTCTCGGTCCTCAAAAATCTGATCATCGGCATCATCCAAAGTATTAATATTTTGAGCGCATACTTGTTTAAATAACTCATGCTGTTGTATTAGATCGCCTTCAGAGAGATCAAAATTCATACCCGTTCGGTGATCGATCGTTCTATAAGACGTTATACATGACTAATTAAACAGTTATTATTGTGAACTGTTTTACTTACTGTAATGTATCGTCACCGTCATTAAAATCATCATCATTAAAGCCATAACTTTCTATAAACTGGGGAGTTAGTTGATGGACTTGGTACTGGGCAAACATCTGTTAAATTGATTTAGATTGTCAATTGATGCCAAAGCATAATTAAAAGTGATACATACCTGCTGATGAAGAAGAGTGGACTGAGGAAACGGAATATCTCCATATTCATCGCTATCTTCATTGGAGGTATTAGGATGCGCACCTCCCTAAAACATGAAGCTATGATTACCTGAAAGTGTTGCAATCCAAATGTACGACAATACCAATAAGATCTCCCTAGTTTTCTTAACTTCCTGAAGAGTACCCTCGCTAAATTTATCAAATGAATCTGCAATTTCTGGTAAATTATCTCTTAAAAACGGTCCCAATGGGCTTGTTGAACACAATTCTGCTACACTACTCGCTATATTGGTTAAGTGGCCCATGTAACCCTGTCGTACACCTTTAGCTTCAGATCTGAAATTATTTTCTTAAATTTGTTTTTAAAAGAAAATAAAACAAACTTACTGTTGAACATCGTTGTCCTTCCAAGCTTCTAATATTCTCTCTAATAATTTACAATTAACTATTAACTAAAACAAAAGAACTTATTACAATTTTGAATAAACGTATCTGTATTTGTAGACAAATATTAATTAAATCTCAAACATATTTACTTTTTCAATTTTTTTAAATATTTTATATCGTCCTAACCCAAATAATTATCACATCATACCGGGTGTAATAGGAAACCAGCTCAGCTCGCCCCTATATTTTCTTTACTTTCTAATATATCTAACTATAAATTTACTCTGTTATAACTGCGGTAAAATTATGTTGTAATTTTTTATCGCTTCCGAAAAAACTCCAACTTTTTTAGTTTACTTGGAACACCTTGTATGTTTTGACGATTTTTAAATTCGGTACAATATTCCAATGGTATACTTTAATTTAATTTTTGAGACCATAATGAAAAAATGTAATTTTTTATATTTGTTTTCAAGTAACATTACATTGTTTCACATGACATACTTTGCTTTACTTCTGTTTCCACTGCCGCCTTCCTTTGTTAATCAGCCACACCTCTTTCATTCTCGCCATTTCAATCTCTTTAACCTTTTCTGTCTTTTTTTTGTATTGAGATTTTTAGTAAAAAGTTTAAAAAGTTGAGAGAGAAAAATTCTTTCGAGATACGTCGCTGGTTAATGGTTTTAAACGAAAACAAGTGAAAATGCTAATTATCATAGTGATATAGCTATAGAAAATTTGAATCAACTTGAACTTAAAGGAAGCATTTCGAGACCCATGTTTATATAATTATTTTCTAGTTCGATCTGATGATCGGGATGAAATTTGATATTGGAAATGTTTTAAGGGAACATAAAGTTACAAGCTACTAGAACTTTTAGAACGACTAAAATTGTGAAGTAAAAAAATATTAAAATTTTGACTTTTTCAAAAAAATACTACTCAAATCAAAAACTGGCAACACAAGTTTTTTAAATTTTGTAGACTTGTAGAGTTATGGCTCAGCTGCAACTTGGAATATGTCCTAGTCCGCTAACTTTTTTGTGAGGCCTTCTATAAATTATTGAAAATCGAAAATTCCTACTCTATTATTAATTAATAAACGAAAGCAAAAAAAATTGTTTTATGTTAAATTCCTCATGAATGATAGTAGAATAAAGTTCTCAACTTAATTGTAGAATAAGGCGCAATGTTTGGATGGTTTAATTTCCCCCTCCCACCCAATTTTTGGTGGAAGAATTTATCCTTCCGCTTTTGGGTTTCTTTAATTAAATGCAATCTTTTTCCAAAAAGTAGACTTTCTTCACAAAAAACTTGGAAAAGCCTCAGCATACCATCAGTTTACTTTACAAGATCACTCGGGTTCTCTAGCTCTCTCTCTCTATCCATGCATTGGCCAAGTCTTTCGGCGTGTGCCACATACAGCTACCTGTCGTTCTTTGCTTTACTTTCCCGTCTCTTTGTAGTCAATGTTGAAGCGTAAGACATTAATAATGAGATACTTTTAAATATATGATAATGATAAGCAACAATATCTAAAGCATCGTAAAAGTCCAAGCAAAGTGCTTCGCTGCTTTTTATTTTTCTGTATGAAGTAGTATTGCAAAAATTTTTGTTTCAAGCAAAGTATTGGTATCGAAATTGTAATAAAAAATACTTGTTTTATACAATTTTTATCAAAACCAAATTTTATAGATGATACATATTATCCTTGATTTATAAATGACAAGGATCTTAATAAATTTCAAATCATCAAAAAAATATGTGAATCTGCAGCAAAAATATGTGAATCTGCAACAATTCAATAATTTGTTTTAAACACATCTCCATTATTGTACAAAAATGATATATAAACAGGTAGTTAATGAAAATATGCCGAACAATCCAAAAAAAATTACATTAGACCATGCCTTGACTAACCCAGCATGCATCCCGTCAAAGAATATCAAAATACCCCAGAAGCGTCGCTTGTTTCGATTCCTTTGATGTTTTGAGCACAATTTGGGTGACCTTCGCCATATTGAAAATGGTTAACGTCAAAATTAAATGGTGCCAATTTTAAATATAACTTCTAGACATACAACACAAAGAACTAAATAATATTGCTAAAGGTAATTCGCAGGAAACCGAAGCACGCATTTAATAAAGTAATAAGTAAAAATAATTCTGTAGATCGAGTAGGATTTTTATTAGGTACGTGAAATGCAAATAAAATTACATTGTTCAATATTTTGTAGTAGGTATTCCTACCGCGTATTGTTATGTCCAAATGGTACGAGTATTTACCAGCATTTGACTAAAACTGATTACTTTAAGTAAAATTCACAGAACGCAATTTACTGCTAAGTCAACCAAACGAACTGCTCCGTCTGTGGTGCTGTTGTGGTATTGTGCTACATTTGACACGCTAAATAACTGTAATACCCTTAAAAACCTGCCACCGTACACTTTTAAATTAAATTTAAATTAGCCTCAGAAAAGGGTACGTCAAGTCGCGAACCACATCTGTCAGAACTTGACAGTTAAACCATTTACAATATGGCCGACTAAAGTACAAAAAATATCGAAGTGACGCTTCTGGGCGTTTTGATGTTCTTTGATCCCGTCTTGACATATTCAGAAAACTAGATTTAAGATTGACACTGACATTTTTAATTGTTTTCTGAATATTGCTTTGATGTGACGCACATTATGTATTTGTTGTGAATCACTCGGTATGTAAAGTATGGATGGTTAGAAATGCAAGTCAGTTATCGTAAAGTGTTTCACCCATTTCTTAATGTCAAAACAAAACTGTTTTTTAATAGTATATTATGCAACAAGTTTTAGAAACGGGATTTTAGTCAGGAGTTTTATTATGCACGAGCAGAGCGAGTGTTTATTAAAACGAGTGTCTAGAGAAGTTTATAAAACGAATTGCATACTATACTGTTTCTACGACCACCACAATAATACTAAAATCTGGAAATTATTTTATTATCTTAAGCCATATTAATTATTTTGACAGATTGATGACAAGTGACAACTAACTTGATTTTTAGTTTCAATTGATTTTTGCCATTAAAAAAACTAGAGCCAACTTCAGCCCGTGACTAAAGCGCACAAAGTCACAGCTTGTCGAGGTGTATTTAAAAGATCACTTAGCGTCATGGAAACATATGCGATAAATGACATTTTAAAGATGGAAGTAGAAAAATATATTTTTCTATAGCAACTGTTAAAACGTGCTATTATTAACTAAGATTAGAGGGAAAAGTAGCACTTTACCATCAAGGATAGATAAAGTAGTACTTTAACAGCAAGGATAGATAATAGATATTTATGATACAAGTGTGTGCAGTAGGAGTTTTACGCAGGAATTGCGAAGTTTAAGGCACGAGCCGAAGGCGAGTGCTTTAATCGCAATGAGTGAGTAAAAGTCCTTCACACATGAGTGTCATACAATATTTTATCTACGAACCGAAAGGCAAAGGCTGCAAAAGTGCACTTCGTACTTATCTGTCAAACAAAACTAACGAGAAATGACGTTACGAATACAGCGCCCAATAAACAAAGTGGCCTTTTCTCGATTGCTTTTTGTCGATAGAAATCGTTTAATAATGAAAGTCCCATTTAATTTACATTGGTCTTTTGCACACGATTTTGATACTTTTACGCACAATTTCATTAATGTAACACTTCACGTACAATAATTGACATGTTAATGTGATCATTTTAAAACGGGAGTAGATAAAGTATTTTTTTTTTTTTCTATAGCAACTGTTAAAACGTGCTATTATTAACTAAAATTAGCCACCTACTCATTTTTTCGTGAAACTGTTTTTTTCCTGACACTTTTAAATTAAATTTATCATTGATTTTTCTTCATTTTTTGGTCTTCTTTAACAATTGCTATAGAAAAAATGAGCGAAACACTTCGCCTGGACTTTCCTATACTTATAAAATAACATTGTTTTATATTTTCCAACACTTTCGATATACACCTGTCTAGACACGTCTAGTTAACGTAAATAATTCTTATAAGCTGTAACATCTTGAAGCGGTTGAAGAAAGACCGACCGCTGCACTGCAAGCATAAGGTTGGGTAAAATATTCGGACTGAAATCAATGGAAGTGCGGAAATTGATATTTGAAAGTATATTAATAACTCGAGAAGTAGTATTTTTAGCAAGAAATTACTCTTATTAATTTGTATTTAGAATTTCAAAACCTTTCTGATTTTAAAGCCAAAATGCCACGTTTCCATTTAAAAAAAAGTTATTTTTTACCGTGGCCGCCATATTAAAATTGGAAACTCACACTCAAGTTTTTTTCTTAAATACAATCGAGAAGAATTTGCCATACAACTTTGCTCTTGGGTTTGCGAGTCTATCTATTAAAATAAAAAAGTTAGCCTACACTGAACATTAAACGATTAGTACAAGAATACAACTGCTGTAGAAAGTATGTGAAATTCTTGTAAGGACAAAAAGATTATTAAAGGGCAAAAAATTCGATTTTTTGATTTTTTGTAAAAAGATTCTCCTAGAGCAAACAAAAGAAGAAATCAATTTTTAAATTTTGTAGCGAAAATTTTGGGGGGGAGGGGGAACAGTAGCCCCCCTAAATACTAAAGAATCAAAAAAATATTATGATATTCAGATTTTGCTATCAATGATGAGCTATATTGCTTTAACAGAAATATTTTATTGCCCCCCGTTAAATAAATAAAAGGGTACCAATTATCAATTTTCAAAAATTCACAGAGGGCGTCACAGTGAAATTATAGCAATGCGCAAAAAAACAAATTGTAGAAGATTCCCAGCTCTATCAGCTTAAAAAGTTTAAACAAAAACGTGGGGGCAGTTTTTGAGAAATATTTTCAAAATTTTGGAGTGATGTCATTGCGATCGTTTTTATATTTTCAAAATTAATTATATTTCATGGTTTAGTACCCTTGAAGGGCTACCAAACAAGATGTAGTTGATTCCAATGAGATAACTGGTTTTTGAGTAAATGGGCGTTAAAGTCGAAATGTTCAAAAATTGTAGCGGCCGCCATGTTAAAGCTAGAGAGTTCGGTAAAAAATCGTTTGAGTTGTCCTAAGGCCTTCTTTAATCTCCACTATTAAAATTTCCAAACTTCAGTTTCTGAAAAAAATGCTACCAAAAAAACATGTCTAACTTCCGCTTCCGGCTTCGGTTTTTTTTAAAAGCTTATTTTGTCGATGAATTTTTGATATACCCCCTCATTCCAAAGCACATCAAAATCGGTCCAGCCGTTCCGGAGATATGGAGCGTAACCCACCCACAGACAGACATTTTTTAAAAATTACTTTTTTTGGAAGCCCAAAACATGTATTTCCGTCAAAATCTCGATTTTGAAAATTTGCATGAAATCAATACTTCTCTATACTGAAAGTATAGGAAAGTAAAAAATGTTGTATTCCACACGACGATAAAATTTCATTATCTTCTCGATGCTTATTAGCGTCTCAGCTGACGCCTCGACGCTAAAATCGCTCTCGAAGATAAAGTGCAATTTTATCATCTTGTACAATAAATAACTATTTTTTTACATTAAATTGATTACAACTATTCAATTGTTTGGTTTAAAACATTTTTTAAATAAAAATCCAAGTATTTATAATAATTAAATTTGAAATAAAACTTACATGTTTATATAAGGCATTATCATCTACCGTCTCTGACGGAATGTGAGCTCCTTTTAAAGCAGAGGTAATACAGGCTTGCACCTGAGTGTGCAGGAAGTTATTCCATGGGAATGCAAAAAACAGATCTAGGAGAACTTGCATTGTACCTAAGGATATTAATTCCCCCATTAATTCAGGGTTGTTTGTTGATATGAGTGTGGCAAACAATCTGGTTACTTGCAATCTAGTATTGCCAAGAGGTGGATCTAATACACCAACTGTGGTACCAATTGAAGCTTTCTGAAAATTCACAAAAGTTACTTATAGTATTGAAATTACATAATGTGGCCAAGTGTTCACTTTTGGAGGATGCAGTAATAATGCGTGAAAATCTCTAAGTCGCTTTAGGACGGCAAGAGTGGTGCTTTCAACAGTTGCTTGCCTTCTTTCTACATCATTACCTTCATCAGAACTGCAATAAAAATTCAAATTACTTGTAATTTGGTGTTTTAACAAAATATCTCGTCTCAAAATACACTTACCTAATTTTATTTATATCTAAAATAGCTAAAAGTACTTGTATTCCGCCTACGATGCAACTTTCATTTTTATTTTCTCCTAACATATGATCTAGTAATAGTGATACTGTTTCAGGTCTGAAAACGAAACAAAATGATCAAAACAAAATTTAAATGTTATAGTCAATAACTTACGATTCTAAAGTATTAAGTAGGGGATCAGGATCACTTCTTTCGGTAGTGGAATTTCTTTGATTATCTCGAGATATTTTAATAAAATCACACAATAATTGAGCGACATTGTCGTGTCTCTCTTTATCAACAGCGGGATCTAACAGAGACACCAGCGTCTGCATAATCCGTTGACTATCTAACCACTACAATTACATTTTAATATAAAACAAAACCATTACATTTAAAAGCTTACATTTAAAATATTTTGCCGTACTTCGACGCCTTCTACCTGCGTCATGAGTTTGAGTGTGAGATCCATAATGGCAGATGTACCCAAATGTTTGAGCAGAATCGAGACAAAATTCTCTTTAGCCTTTAAAAAATCTAGGACCTGTAAGCAAGTGAACTGATAGGATAACCAGTTCTGATGGAAGAATAGGATTGTATGTTGCAATGGGAAGGAAGGAGGAAAGAAGAAAAAAATTATGTTATAGTACGTACACTAACAATCCATATCTTATAATAAACACACAGTTTGACTATATCACCCAAAAGGTATAGGATTTATTAAAAGTAATTGCTAACTTTTATAATACTAGTAAATATGTCACGTTTTAAACTAACCTGCTCAGTCTTTTTGGCAATAAGGACACCCATAATTTTACTAAAAAAGGAAGCCAACAGTGGATTCAAAGGTGGTTCGCTGTCGAGGAACACATAAAGCTTGGAAAGTAGGTTCTCATCGCTCGCTAACTTTTCATTCAGTGCAGGAACATCACAAGTTAGAATTTCGCAAGCTATATTAGAATATTTAAATCGCATTCGTTCATCCAATTCTGCAGAAGGCTCTACAGTTGTCAAAGTAACTAATTCTTCTATTATTTCTGGCTTTGTTAAACTGTAAATGTGCAATGAGTAATTTTGAAATGTGTAACATAAAATAAATCGGTACTTACAAGTCCATCAGCGTTTTGTTCTGCAGTTTACATTCATTAATAATATCTTCTTCGTCCATAAGTTCTTGCAACGTGACATCCTAACAATCGAAGAATAATTACAAAAAAATTCTTATACGAAAGAAAATCTTACCTCTTTAGCTAACACAGCTTCTATCTGTGAGGACGATGCGTTGTTGTACTTCCAGAACATATTAGCAAAGTCTATAAAAAACGCCAGCGTGAATATCTGGTTTAAAATTTCAACACAATCTTTACATTATAAAAATGACATATATACATGACAGTTTGGGGATCATGCTGTAGATACATGCTTCATATTTTGACATGTACCTACTTAATATTATGTACATAAAATTTACGCTTTATAAGTACGAAAGTAAAAACTTATAAACGTTTTACTTTTTACCTTTTTAACGCTTCTTCTTGAGAGGTTGGGTTAGGTTCATTTGAAATGACCTCTGTTATCAAAATGTTCTATAAATTGTAGTAAAACAGATACAGATCATTTATCCTAAACTACATATCACAATTTTCATACTAATTACGAAGTACGGATAAGAGGTATAAAGATATTTTTTAGAAAATTTACAAAGAAATGCACTTTCTGTTGTAATGACAAACTAACCACCATTATGGTTAACCAACCCACAATGCATTCCGGATGAAAAAACTTGACCTACTGAAGGCGGCAAATTTAATATTCTCACTTTGTTGTTATTGGTTACTGTAAATAATAAATAATTTATTTGTTAAATTACTATACATTTACGTTACTAAAAAATTTAGTTTTTTTTTATTATGTATTCGAATAAATTGCGTGCTGTTATGTACCAAATCTAGCTAATTAAATTTTACTACTTGCAGTCTTATTCAATTTCCTAAATTTAATAATTATTATTTAGGAATTATTTTTTCATTTCATTAGTTTCTACAAAAGTGTGGAACATAACAGCAAATTTCAGTCTCTAGAAAAGATTGGTAGCTAAGAATTATTATTTAACGATGACCCTTCGCTAATTGCTTATAAAACTGCGTTGATCTGTGTCTCAACACCCAGATCAACGCAGACGACGCACACAGACGAAATTTCCAGGAAACATGTATTATAGTTTTTTAAGCATATTGTTAGTGCAAATTATCACAAAATGGTTGTGAAAGCATAATTCAGAATAAATTAGGCGCGGTAAACACCATTCTGAGCTTTTTCAGGTTTTTGAGTAATACCTACATGAAAAAACGCAGTAACAGACAGTTTAGACAAACACCTATCCAACTTAGTTGCGAAAATCGAAAAAAAGCTGTCAGACAACCGCCACGAGATTTATTTCCTTGCATTCATTGAAATTTTAATGTTTCGAAAATGTTTACAAAATTTTTTGAAAAATTAATAATATTTTGATAATAATGAAATTTTTTATAATATTGAAAAATTTGAGCTTTAAAATATTTTAGAAAATTTTTAGTTGAAAGTTTATTAAAATTTTAGAAAATTTAAAATCTTCAAACCAACACATCTCAAGAATGGATACCCAAAGGACGGCACCAGTGACGTCACCAATCTTGTAGGTACAAGATTGGTACAAGGTACACTCACCCTTGAAAATTTACCCTTAACATTATAATTAAATTAATATTTTTCATTTTTAATGGCTGGCTAGACATAACCCTTGTTTTTCATAAACGAGGCATCCCTTAATTGTCTACTATCTTTGCTTTGGAACTACAGCTAAAACACGCATATGGCTTTATATTCCAACTAGCTCTATGCCGAAACGAGCTTGTACAATTTTATCACACAGGAATAAAGGTCACCCGTGACTTATACGAGCACCCACAGAGAAAATGGCGCTCATATACGTCCCGAGCGTGTATGTTAAGAGGTTAAAAGAATACAGACCGTTGCCCTACCCTGTACACAGGGCGGTCGATTTTTAAATAAGAAACCTGGGATCATTTGCAATGAAACCGAAGTGGAAAAAAAATTAAAAATACAAAAATAATAGAAATTTATGAGTATATTAAATACTCAAAAATATCTTTAAATTAATAAAGAAAAAAAAAGAGGCAAGCCATGTTATGTTTACACGTGATATAATTAATTAATGTCATAGGACTACAAATAAAACAAAAAAAAAATGTACAGCTAACAACAAATTTATTAAAACCAAGACTTAATTCACAAAACACATGATGTATCAGATGGTGGAACATAAAAAGCTATACTAAAGCATATTATTGATATTTACGAAATTGTACAAGCTTTATTTGCCCAAACAAGAAAATACAGTCAAAAATACTTTAAGTCTATGGGTATAAGCACAAACAATTAGGTTTCAATAGCTAAATGCCACAGACTGATCTTTAGCTACTGGTACAGCTCTTCCACTAATAACTATTTGTGGTCCAACATAATAACGAATTAAAAGGCTGGAGCCTCGTTTTAATTGGTTGTGTCTTGAAAGATCAGACCAACAATCAACCCATGATGTATAGATGGGCATGCTAGGTGGACTTCCTGCTTGTAGACCTGACCCTGATACAGCCATACAATTTGAAACTACTTGGAAAGGGTATGTAATTGCACTAGCAATAAACTAAAACAAAAGAAATTATTTAGAATTAAATGTCAAACATAACGCAGATCATACATACAGACATAGTGGCAGACGTATACATCTGAAGTTCCTTTTCTTCAAAGATATATGTGTTAACAGCATAGGCTAATGTACTAGCTAATACTAGTGAAATTACGTCACCTAATATCCTAGGTAATAAACCACTGAAAAATCCTCTTACTCCATTTTCCTTATAAATTTCCATGACTGAACCAAATATTCCACTGGAATGATTAAATATAGTTAACATACTTCATTGTTTTAAACTTATTGGAAAATACATATTATACATAAATAAATACATTACAAAAACGAACAAAACAATTAATAATCTCGCCAATATTAGCGACAAGACAGCTAGTTCAACTTAACTCTTGTATGTTAAAGTGTAGAATGTCTCCTGGTTCCTTATTCAGCTTTACCTATTACTTGAATGCTTGGTATTATTTAAACTCGAGCTATAATTTCTAGAATTGACTTTTTCTACACATTTTAATGTAGTTCGAACTAAAACAGATCAGACCACTGCATTTTCAGTAAAGACGAGATTTCCAAAAAAAATCTTAGCAGTCGTCATTTTAAGGCTAGAGAGTTCAATAAAAAAGTTTTGATTTGCCTTATGCTCTTCATGTATAACTTCTGCTTCCGGTTTCAGACTTTTTTTGAAAAGCTAAACTAGAACTGCAATTTTAGATATACCTCCTCCTTTGAAATTTCATCAAAATCGGCCCCGTACTTTCGCCATTAGAGGCGTCACAGACAGAGATGGATACCCACCCACCCACAGAAATTTTGTAAAAAACAGTTTTTGAGTTCCTTGAGACCCAAAATGTGAAAAGCTAGATTTAGAAAATTTTCATGAAATCAATATACCTTTATACCATGATGTATGATACAGACTGGTGATCCAGCGCGTGCTTTTTGCATTATGCAGTTTTGTCACGGTAACCGTGTCGGTGTGCGAGCGAGAGGGTCGTGGAAAGAGATGACAATTTCAGTCCGGCGGCATCGGTATATGACTAGCACTTCCTGTTGCATTTATTTAGTACGAATTAGTTATTCTGGTGGATTGTGCATTTGTTTTAGTTTCAATTTTTTTTTAAATAATGCCTTGTAGATGTTGTGTCCCTTTCTGTACCAGTGGTTACAAAACAAACCACGAAAAAGTGTCTATGTTTAAAATTCCCAAAGACAAACTGACGGAATATCAGAGGAAAATACCGCGAAAAGATCGTGAATTGACGGCGAAAGACTGTGTTTGTGAAAAACATTTTGACGAAAATGACATTATCAGAGAACATAAAACAGACGTATATACAGTAAGTAGATACCTAAACTGCTTAACAATTTTATTAAATATTATTTGTAATAAAATACATTATTATAACGTAATGTAAAATTCGTATTGTAGATTGCATTAGCAAAGCCTAGACTTGCAAAAACTGCATACCCTATAAAATTCCCAGGTTGTCCGAAATACTTTAATCAATCTTTGATTAAAAAACGGCGAGTTATACAGAAGACACCGACCGAACATATACCTAAAAAACAAAAAATTTCTGACGGAAATGTCCAGAATCATTTTGAAGAAAGTAATGATATTTTTGATAACGGTTAGTATTAGACAATCCCCGTGAATATCTCAGCTATATCAAAAATGTATTTTGTTTCTTAAAATTAATGTTGATAATTTTAAATTTTTAAGAGTTGGAAGAAGAAATAAGTTTGCCTTTTTTTGATGAATTGTGGAATGGGGGAATGATAAAATTACCATCAAGATCTTGGGCTTTACAATTTATTGAACATCCGGTGAAAAATATCAACACCGTTTGCATTCTGCAGTCAGCTATTACCGAAGATGACACTGTGTACTGTAGAAAGAAAATTATTGTCTCCAAAATATCATTAAAGTTTTATGTTTGGGGACATTTAGTGGAGGAACTGGTGGAAAGCGAATTAAAAAATATTTCCAACTTAAGAGATTTAGAAAAATGTTTGGTGAAGTTTGACAGTTTATCCATATGCAATGGCAGATTAAAGATATCTCCTACCAATTCTAAATTAAGCAATGTTTCGTATGAAAAAGACAATCGTTTTATTGCATGGAGACATAAACAATGCAGCTATATTTTGAATACCAATGTCAAAAATAATATGTGCAATTTTTGTTTAAAATCAAAAAGGTCGATTGGTTTGTTTATCAAAAAATTTAAAAGTTCTTGTACTACCAATACAACTCGAAAAGAATATTTTAGGAAGCGTTTTGACAGAAGACGAAAACAAATGCAAAGATTAAAACTTAAAAATAAAATGATTATTGAGGAATTAAAAGGTGCTAGGCAAAAAATTCAGCATATGGATAAAGAAGATTTGTTTAAAAAAATCGATGTACTAAATAACTTGGGGGATTCACTAAAAATTTTACTTAAGGAATGTATTAACGCGTGTCGATATAGGAAAAAATCTTCGAGGAGATATTCATCCGGATGGTTGCTAATATGTTTGTTAATGCATATAAAAAGTCCTGCAGCCTACAGATTTTTAAGAAATAATGATATCTTACCTCTCCCTGCAATATCTACCATTAAGCACTATCTTTCTAAAGTAAATTTAAAATGTGGGCTAGATGATAATTTCTTTGAAGCATTCAAATTAAAACTGGACCAAAAGAATGTATACCAGCGGCATGGCATTCTCATATTTGATGAGATGCAGGTAAGGGCAGATATTACTCTTAATGTAAGAACAATGAAGCTGGTGGGTATTGAAGATTTTGGGCCTGACAGTGTTTCTACTGGTAAAACAACAGATAAAAAAGCAGATCATGCACTGGTGTTTATGTTTTCATCACTAGCAGAACACTTTAGCCAACCAGTTGCAGTGTATGCTGCTAAGGGTGCAACTAGAGGTATTTGCCTAGTCCAATTAATTTTAGCGATTATTAACAAATTAGAAAAATGTGGAGCATTAGTATTGTCTGTGACGGTGCAACTACAAACAGGAAAATGTGGTCCGAATTTGGCATCTCCGGAAAAATGAAAAACGTTAACCATAAAATTATACATCCCGAGGACGACTCCAGATATTTATATTTTTTCTCTGACACGCCGCATTTATTTAAATGTATTCGAAATAGATTGTTCAACAAAAAACAATTGCGAGTAAGTTGAAAATATGTGGTTCTTGTATTTTCTATTTCTGAATAATTAAAACTTTTAGACGCCACAAGGAGTAATTAAGTGGCAACACTATGAAACATTATTACAATTAGATAAAAATAATGGCAATAATTTAAGAATTGTTCCAAAATTAAGTGACGCCCATATTAACCCTACAAATTTACTAAAAATGCGCGTCAAGCTAGCAACACAGGTAATAGCAAATAAAGTTATTACTTGATTGAGGTAGTTCATACGTTTATTTTCAGATATTCAGTAATTCAGTTGCAGATGGATTACAATATTATCAGGGGAAATCTCCACTTTTAAATGACGCTGGTTCGACAATCAAATTTACAAAACCATTAAACGATTTATTTGATTGTTTGAATCGAAGTTTCCCAATAGAAGGAATTAGAAAAGATAGCAAAGACTTTACGGTAGTACATTAAAATTGTGAAATTGTTTATTTACCTATTTTGTTAATAATTTGACATTTTTCAGACTTTAGAACAAAATTTAGATTGGTTAAATGAGTGGGAAGATATGATGGTTGGAGGGGTAATGACAGAACATCAGTATTTAACTAGTAATACAGCTGAAGGTTTACGAGTGACTATATTATCAACTGTTGATCTCGGTAAAGAATTACTATCAAAATATAATTTTCATTACGTACTTACAAATAAAATGAACCAGGACCCTCTAGAGGTAAGGCAACATGGAATTAGGAATTGCCAAAATTTCGGTGAGAATAAACAATATTGTAAGTAATTATTATCATTTCAGAGATTTTTTGGAATTGTTCGACAAACTGGTGGTGCTAATGATCATCCCACGTTAACGACTTTTTTGCAACTCTACGGAATGCTTTTGATTTATAAATTATTAAAACCTCCAACATTTGGCAACTGCACCGTTCTACAATCACAAAACAGTCCACCTATTTTAGATTTCGAAGCATTTAAAAGCATTTTTCCTAAAATTGTAATAAATAGACAATTGCATTTAGAAAGCATTAAAGCGAAAATCGATGCTATCTTAGACAACAATGAGTGGTGGGACGATGAAGCAACCTGGGAAAATATTGCTACAATTCAAGATGAATCAATCCCACAGACGATTGATTGTATAATATATTATCTAACTGGATTTATTTGCAAAAAACTGTACAACTCAACAAAATGTTTTGAGTGTCGAAAGGATTTATACCACAAGGTTGAACGAGTAGAAAACTTACCAGCTTCAAACCTCACAAACTTAAAAACAAGGGGTTGGTTAAATCATCCCAATGTTTCAATGTTCAACATGTTTATAGAAGTTGAAAAAAAACTAATGTTGCACATTAAATCTATAGATGTGTTTGATGAAACAATTGAAGACTTTTTCTCTTCTAATTTAAATATGTTTGTTTCGTTTAGCTGCCAATTGCACAAAAACGAAGTTATTTCAAAGGGATTTGTTTTTACATCACTATGCGAGTTAAACAATATTACAAGCAAGAATCTCAAAAACTTAAGAAAGCTAGTGCTGAAAAAAGAAAACAATCCAAACTGTTAAATACATAAATAACGATTGTATAGCTGCCTACTACATAAACATAGAATTTTTAATTTGGTGTTTTTAAAAGGTTATAATTTTTTGTATTACTACTTATATGTATAATAATCAACCCTATCTCTACCTTCATAAAACTTCAATTGAAACAATCCCATAATTATCCTAATCAATAGCAATCGATAATAATAACACTCCTTCTTACGGACTGAATTATCTATCTCTCTCGCACACTGACTGTCACTCGAAGTGGGACACTTTACAAGATGCGGCCGCTTCACCAGTCTGTATCATACATCATGCTTTATACCGAAGGTATGAGAAAATAAAAACGAATAAATTCAAAAACAAATTTACAAAATGGGGTAACGTGAAAATGGCAATACATTTTAAAAATTTTATTGTCGATTTGGATTAAGCGTTGAATGCTTAAAATAATTTGTAATAACCCCTGAAACTGTATCTCTTCAAATAAAGAAGTTATCAGGCTAGGAAGTTTTGGTTGTGACACCTTATCTTAAATTTCTTTTTTATTTGTAGCTATTAATTGATTATTAACTAATTATTACACCACCGCTAATAACCACTTATAGTTGGCGCTTGGGCCTGACCAATATTTGACAGAACGACTACTATACGAGTTAGAGCTAGAAATGAGATACATTTTGATTGCTGTTGCACTGTATGCCAGAGGCATCTGATCTGATGTAGTAGCTAACTCTTAGAACTACATCTTATACCTATACTTATATAACATAATATATTTTTGGAAACATACCGGACACCACTAGATTTAGATTAGCTTAGAGATACTGAAAGGCAGCAAGTACAATAAAATATATACCTATATTTTGCTTCTCTTCCAACAAATTGTGCCATCATGCGAATTGTAATTACATGAAATGGATGACTAACAATAATAGCGGTTACTCGGCTAACCAGGTCCTTTTTCACACTTTTTATAAACAATTCTTTTCTGCAAATAATTAGCTGATTTATAAAATTTAAAAATCAAATAGATTTTATTACCTCTTTTCTTCTTCAAGTTCTTCTATTTCCTCAACATTTTCTTCTTTGCTAAATTCCATATGTTCTATCATCATCTGACTTGCAACTGCGCTAGCTAAGTTACCGCAAACCTTAGGAACCAATCCTCGGTAACATCCCGTAAAACCATCGACTGTCTTAATATGTTTGACTGGAAAGACATTATGAATGTAGCTATAACAAACTATTGTTTACCACATACCATATTCAAAGATGTTTGGCAGCTTTAAAGCTGGTTTTCCAAAAAATGTTTTCGTAGGACGAGGTGCAATCGGTTCGTAGCCGATCTAAAAAATAAACGACAGTAAAAATTTACAGGCAAATGATCATATCAAAATTCTGACCTGTATCAAAACTTTCGCATATTCCAATGGATGTGATGCAGTACTAACTATGATTCTAAGTGCGTAATTGGACCAGTGATTATCTTTTTGCTTTGACATGCTACTTTGAAGTTTAAAATTTGTGCCTACACAAATTTATTTTTGTTAAACAATTTTAAAAAAACAATTCACCTGTCAAATCACAGATTTCCTTGATTTTCATTAAAACTTTTCACAACATTTTTACCTGGATGTTATGATTGTTAGTAATAAACTCAACAATTAGACATAAAATTATGCTTGCTCAGATGATATTATATTTCTTCCAGCAATTTTAAAAACGCCTTCATTAACCAGAATTATTAGCGATTTTTTTCTATAAATTAAACTAATAAAATGTAAAAACCGGCAAGATATAATAATAAATGTCAAACTTTGACCTAATAATTAAGGTTATGTTTAACGTTTATACAATTAATTCACTGAATTACAGTTATTACTTATTTTTGCTATAGTTTAAAATTTACTTTAATTGAAACCAATCGTACCGGAAATTTCGTCTTCATCTAGTAATTGTGGATTAATTATTTTTTTACCATGTTCTATTGAATCGCCCATTTTAACTTCTCTTGCAGTTTTATTAGATGATTATGCTGATATGAGCACAGATTATTGGATATGAGTGATAACCACGATAACCCGTAATAATTGTTGAATATATAAACTTGAGATAATTTGTGGTCTGGTAAATTGGCTAAATTTTAAAATTGGAGGAATTTAGTCATAGTACCTATCAAAGTACCTACCTAATAAAAAGCCTCTATTTCGAGAATTTTTGTATATCCTATACATCAGGCATGGGCAACCTACGGCCCGCGGGCCGTATGCGGCCCGCGTACAACTTTTTTCCGGCCCGCCAGACATGTTTCATGTAACCACCAATCCGGCCCGCGAGACCGATTATTATTTTAAACTGATACAAATAACCGACGATAACAAATAACTTTTTTGTTTGAGAGAAAAATGCGTAGTGAAATATTCTGTATACTTTTTTGAATTTTCACATTTGTTCAAATTTCTGTTTTTGTTGAATATGTTTCTATGCACTTTTTTGAATTTTTTATTTTTTTTAATATGTTGATTTTGCTGAATTTGTTTTCGTTGATTACCTTTATTACAAATATTTTTCAAAAAAGTGTTTTTTTTATCTCATTTACGGCCCGCGATGCATAAATAGATCTTCAGTTGGCCCCAGCTACTCAAAAGGTTGCCCCTGCCTGCTATACATACTCTGGAAGTAGGTATAGGATATACAAAAATTCTCGAAATAGAGGCTTTTTATTACTTTGATACTATGACTAAATTCCTCCAATTTGTATGTAGGGTTGCCTGATTTGAAAAGTCTCAAAAGGGAACAAATTCGCCCATTTTTTTCCACTTCCGGTTTAACCAGATGTATTCTCAGATAAATAACTGTTACTATAAGCATTGATTATATTATATTATATTATAACCAATATTTCAATCAACGCTATAAGATCCTGTATATTTTGGCATTTTTTTTAAGTCAAAATAAAATCAATTTTATTATTTTATTATGCCGCTATAAAGATGTAAATAAAAATTGTAAACATCATTAATTATAAGGAACATTTCTTTACATTATAAATATAATGCACTTGAATTACATTTTAATATTAAAATTGAAATTTTTAAAAGTAGGGTACCATTGGAAATTATTTATTTCATTTGCCTACTAATCACATTCAAAAGAAATTGCTAATTAATCTTCTAGGAGACCTTAAAGTAAATCCAAGGTATTTACAGCTACGCTTTTTTTAAAATTGATTTAATACCTCATTGCTCAAAAGCAAGTTGAAAAATAGGAAGGAAATTGGTACCAAAATAGCTGTAGGTGACCCACATTTTACTACCTACGGCAATTTTTGAAATCATGACAACTGCGAAAAATAACAATATACAGGGGGGTGAGGGATAATCATATCCCAATAGAGTTATACAATTTGCATTCAGAGATATGGTGATGTGAAGTTAACAGTTAACAGAGACTGCCTATCAAGAACTCTGTTCAACCTCACTTTAGAAATGATGATAAGGAGCTTCAATAAACTGGCAAGGCACGATAACGAACACAAGTAAACAATTATTGGCCTTTACGAACAGTTGGACCTATTACGGTAGTAAAATAAAGCTTCGTAGAGATGAAATGAAAAGTGGAAAGAATTGGTCTTAGTATTAATGTTAAAAAATTTAACTGCTTAACGGGAAGGAGACAAGAAGGTGTTGGAATCGGTCAAAATGTAACCATGGACGATTACAACTTTCAAACAGTAAGTAAAACGCTTTAAGTATCTAGCCTCTATAATAAATATGTATAATGAAATAGAAAAAGGGTTCAAAATGAAAGAACTACAATGGGATAAACACTTGTATGCACTGAAACACATATTAAATACCAACCTATTGTCTAAGAGAACAAAAATGTGAATATATTAAACAATAATACGGCCAGTTGTGGTATGTGGAAGCGAGTCCTGGGTGCTAACACAAATGCAAGAAAACTTGCTAAAGACTTTCGAGAAAAAAAATATATTTGCAATAGCGAAACCCATCAAGGAATGAAACAATATTGGAGAAGAATAAACAACAGAGTGATATACGAGGTACTGGAACCAGGGAATGTAGCGTTAGCGATCAAGTTAAAAAAAATAAGAATGCAGCGGACCACGTGATAAGTATAAAACACGATAGAATAAAATTGACAGAAAGATCCTGGAAGGCAATATCCAAGGATTGAGAATAAGACGAAGACCTCGCAAAAGGTGGCGAGATGAAGTGGAAGTGGATCTGAAGTTGGAGTTGACAATTATTATTGCCGCAGCGCACGGCAGATAAGCGTGTGAACTGTGAAGTCTTGTCGAATTGGCCAAGATTCAAGTATAGAAGAAATTGTTAGCATTTTTTCAATTTCAGTGGTTTTTATCTGTTACTGTAAGATTTTGTTTAATTGTATTAAGTTAATTATGCGAGATAACACAGATTTTGGTATATAGGTATTTAATGAAAACACCTTTGTACATTCTTCTGTTGTTTACATTAGATTACTAGCTATTAGCTGTAATCGCGAATAAAAGATTTAAAAAAAGTAGAAAACAAACAGATTGTTATTATTTTATTTTTACAGTCTGCATTTGTTAAGGCATAATTGTTGTACTAAATTATTTGTTTACTTTTAACTGTTTGCAAGTTCTAACACACACTTTTTGTATATACAGTAGGTGAACATTTTAGGTTCATAAATTCAAATTAAAGCAGCTGCATATGTATGAATATATTCATTATTTAAACGAAAAAGAGTTTGTTTTGATCTACAACAGTAGGTACCCCAGATACCCCTCCACCCTCTCCCCCGTACCTATGACAAACATGAATATACTGTAGCTCTGCTTTCAATGTTTACCTACTTTTGATAATTACTTTTACTAATATAGTGAGGTTTAATAGTATCAGCTATACTGCTGATTAGAGGTAATAAAAGAATTACCCAAAGGAATGCAAACCTGCTTATCGTCAGTACATGGTGTATTATTACATAACTTTGCAAATATTTTTACAGTTGACCATAATAATTTTATTAAGCAGAAGTTAATCTAAGACATATCTAACGTGTAATAAATCTTCTAACCATTAATGTTCAGAGTATTAGTATGGCGTAAATGATTTTTTTATTTAAACCAAATTTAAACTTACCCTTGTATTTATCTTTGTTGAGCAAGGTATTTTAAGTATAATATAATTGACAATGCAAAGGTATTGTATTTAAATATTTTCATTTAAAACATTGAGTTTTTAATATTTTATAGTGAAATCGGCACTCTTGTACATTTTTTAAAGTCATGCTTAGCAACGGGAATTTTAGCAATGCCCCTAGCATTCAAAAGTGCAGGACTGTTGTTAGGAACAATTGGAACGCTTCTTATTTCTATTATATGCACACACTGTGCCTATGTGTTGGTAAGTTTACTAAATATAATTATTTAAAAAACAATTATAGACATATTTCGATCCTATCTTCTCCGCCAAAATTCTTCAAAATTGAATTCTAATTATTCAATAGAATATATGAGTACGTCAAAAATGCAATCTGTATTGAGCAACGCGGGTTTATCAAAGCTCCATCTCATCTGTGATAGTGTGAAAAGTGTCGGGTGCATGTAATCTATTCGAACTTCTCGAAGATTTTTGATACATTCGATCACGAGATTCCGCCTCAAAAGTACTTTTAGCCTCAGTAGCCATTTCATAACGTTGCTTTGTTCGTACGTTTGGTTCATTTTGAGCATTCAGTGTCAAATCTTTATATAGCTACGTTAGGGGTAGGTACCACGGAGCTTTAATATACGGCCAATCTTCCGTTAATAAATGATTTTAATAAAATTGTTAAATTTTTAAAATGTTTAAACCAGGTCGACGATGCTTCAGAAATGTTTCTTTCCATTGAGTGTAATTGGTTCCAACAATTATCAAGAGTTGCGTCTTGGTATCTTGATTGCGTCTTTCTTCAGCTCTATTACATCTCCAACCAATTAAGTACCATTGTCAATCCATGTCAAACAACGCTACTAATTTTCGCGAAACGCTATTTCGACTGACGCTACGTACCGTAGTCGAGCTATCGTTAGCTTGAGGTTAAGGTACAAGATCAAACGAAGCAGTAGTGGCGGCAATCGCTAGTGGCGTTACAATTTAAAATGGAATTGTTATGGGACTTGAACTCGGGACGCTCGCATTGGTTAGATAGTGCTCTAACAGTCTAACTTATAAAAACCACCAAATACGTAACTTGCTCATACTTATTGGATAGTATTAAGACAGATATGTAATGTGATAAAAATCTGTGGACCTCTTTAATGGTTTGAATTAAATTACATGGTAAAAATGCTATGGCTTGTACTTCGTAAAACACTCGTTACAAGCTTCTAATATATAAGTAAACCTTGCTTTTTTAAATAGTAATTTGATTCTGGAATTTTTTACAATAAAATTTTAATGAAAGACCTCGACACCTTCGGGTATAAGAAGTGAAAGATTAAACAAACATTTTCATTTCTTGATTTTCGTTTTTGCGTTTTTAAAAGCGAAGAACCTACAACTTTTGCATAATTTTAGGTTGCTTCAGCACACGAATTGTGCGAGAAATCAGGAAGAACTTCATTGACATATGCAGATGTAGCAGAAGAAGCTTGTTTAAGAGGTCCTCCATGGTGTCATAAATATCATAATTTTGGAAGGCAAGCAATTTACGTTTTGATAATTTGTTTAATTAAAAAAGTAGTTCTTGGCTTTGTAATTTTTTGAAATTACAAATTTTTATAACTTTTACTTTGTACCTATTTGTACAGGTTTGTAACAAAACGCTGTTTTGGAACCATTTTCTACAAAAACTAGATATAAATTAGGAAAATCAGAATAACTTTAATTTTATGTTGTTTACTTATTTTAGGAATGTAGTGGATTTGGGTATTTTCATTACATATTTTGGTATATGTAGTGCATATGCAGTGATAATGGCAAACCATTTTGATAAAGTGACAGTTTATTACTGGGGTGCAATAAATATAAGGCTTTATATATTGATACTTCTAGTACCTCTAATGATGTTATGTTACATTCCTAACTTGAAATATCTTACACCTGTATGCACGATAGCAAACATTTTTATGGGGTTAGGCCTTGGAATTACAATGTATTACTTGGTGAAAGATGATTCCTCTTTTAAAGACAGAAGATTGGTTGCTGATATTTCAACGTTTCCTAATTTTTTTAGCATCACTATCTTTGCACTGCAAGCAATCGGATGTGTAGGTATTTATTTGTTCGACTTCAATAGATATTATTACTCTTTTTTGCAGGTAATGCCTTTAGAAAATAGCATGAAAAGACCTAGTAAGTTTTTAGGTTGGTTTGGAGTTTTAATCCAGGGAATGGTTATTATTACAATTGTATACATATCGTTGGGTTTTCTGGGATATCTTCGATATGGAGATGATATTTTGGCCAATATTACCTTAAATTTACCAAACGATGATTAGTAAGTTAAAGACAGTAACAGCTAATCAGACTTTCATCAATCAATTTTCCTTTTGCAGCATAGCGCAAGCAGTACAAATTCTCATTGGCTTATCTGTTTATGGCACTTTTGGTATTCAGTTTTTTATATGTCTTCAAATTGCATGGGACAACACTAAACATCATTACAAAAAGAATCCTACCTTAGCAAATTATATCCTAAGGACAATAATGGGTGTTGCAGCAGTTGCAATAGCTGTAGCCGTGCCAACTATTGGTCCTTTTATTAGTTTAATTGGTGCTTTTTGTTTTTCAATAACTGGCATTTTAGCACCAATTGTTATAAAAATGATTACATTTTGGGAAAGAGGTTTTGGAAAATATTATTGGATACTGATTAAGGATGCTATTGTAATTGTTATAGGAATTTTAGCTCTCATCTTTGGAACTAAAGATGCTCTTAGAGATATTGTAAAATTATATACTGAAAATTAGCTAGGTTTTAGTAAATAGTAAAAGCGATATTAGTTGTGTAAGTTTTCCATTCGTGATTTTTTCAGTATTATACTCAACTCTTTTTGCTTCGTATAAATATTTACAAAAAAAGGTTTTGTTTTTGTTTTTTTTTGTTACTTAAGAAAAAACATTTTCATACTGCCCACGTGCTTTATGTTACACTGCAGGCATGGGCAACCTACGGCCCGCCAACGTTTTTCCACTTAGATATACATACGGCCGCGATTACTTTTTTCGCTTACATATAAATCCGGCCGACGATGGCGAAATTTGACTCGTGTCTTACCCCAGGTATGAATCATAGCTACCTACTGCACGTGCACGTCTTCCGACTTTAATTATTGCAGTATTGCGATGTGTCTGTTTCAGACGTTGAAAAGTGTTGTGTTGCTGCTGTGTAGTATTTAATTATAAAGATCAAAAATACAATGTCACTTAGCATACCATCTTCCAGTAAGATCAGAAAAGTTGATAAAGAATGCCGAACGTTTCAAGAAAAATGGACAGAAGAATTTTTGTTTAAAGATAAACCAATTTGTCTAATATGCAACGAAGCAACATCAGTTTTAAAATAATATAATTTGAAAAGACATTGCAGTAGTAAACACCAAAAATGTTATGATAAATTTAAGGGTGCTCTGAGAAAAGACAAGATAGAAAAATTAAAAAGGGTTTGATTAATCAACATAACATTCTTTTTAAACGCAACAGTGAAGCTGAAGATACTGTTCGTGCGAGCTTTATTATAAGTGAAAAAATTGCAAAACATTCAAAGTCATTTTCAGAAGGGGAATTTGTAAAGGAATGTTTAATTGCCGCAGTAAAAATATTCCGTCCTGAAAAATGTAAAAATTTTGAGCAGATATATTGATGCTATTTCTGACGACATAAAGCTGAGCCTTAACGACCTTGCAGGGAAATTTGAATCATTTTAATTGCATTGGATGAAAGTACAAACGTATAAGTGATACAGCACAATAAGCTATTTTTATTCGTGGTATTGATAAAAATTATAAAATTGTAGAAAATTTGCTGGCGCTACAGTCAATGAAGCAACCGGAGAAGATATTTTTCAAGAAATAAGATCGGCTTTTAATGGATTTAACCTTTAATTGGAAAATTTAAGCGGGGTGGCTACAGACGCAGCTCCTGCAATGGTTGGATCAAACGCAGGTGTCATTGCTAAAATCAAATCAGAATTATTTAGTAAAGATATTGATACAACGCATTTTTAAATTTCATTGTATCTTGCACCAAGAAAATTTATGTGGCAAGTCAATTAAATTTAACCATATATAATGACAACGATTGTTTTCTGTATAAAGTTCATAAAAGCGAGAGCTTTGAATCATCGACAATTTCAAGAGTTTTTTCAAATGACCTCGAAGCAGACTGTGGAAATCTAATTTTTATTGTGATGTTTGCTGGCTTAGTAAAGGAAAGATGTTAAAACGTTTCTATTATCTGAAAGATAAGGTGTATCTTTTCATGGATATGAAAAGAAAAACAGTCGATGAATTAAAAAATAATGAATGGTTGTGCGACTTAGCTTTCATGATGGACATTACTACTCATTTGAATGAACTCAATGCTCAGCTACAAACTCCCGGGAAATTTGTTCTTTTGCACTCATAAAAAGTTTTCAAAATAAACTCCGCCTTTGGCAGAAGCAACTTCGAGAAGGTAATGCTTACCGTTTTTCTACACTGCCTAGTCAAGACAAATTTAATGGAAATGTATTGGCAGATGAACTTCAGTCCCTTGAAGAGGAATTTGTTTCAAGATTTGAAGATTTTCGAAATCAAGAATTTCTCTTCAACATATTTTCTGGGCCTTTTACTGTTGATGTGGATAATGCTCCGCTATTACTTCAAATGGAATTGATTGAACTTCAGGAAAATGCGGAACTAAAGGCGAAATTCAATGAAGTTACTTTAGAAGAGTTCTATAAAAAATATTTTTAAACTGAAAAATACCCAAATGTAGCAAATTTTGCTAGAAAAATAATGACTCGGTTTGGCAGTACCTATTGCTGTGAACAATTTTTTTCAAAGATGCAACTTATTAAGTCCAAAACTAGAAGCCAACTTACTGACATTAATCTGGAAAATGCTCTGCGTGTTGCAACAACCAATATTTCTTCAAATATGGACCGCCTTGTTAGTGGTACACAACTACAAGGATCACATTAACTTTTTATTGGAGTTTAATTTGAGCAACAACTATGTGTTTTGGCTATTTTTATGTTTTAAATTTGTCATCATCATCAAATAAAGTTTATTTATTATAAATTTTATTGTCATTTATTTTATAAGCAACACGAAAGTGGTGTTGGTCCGGCCCTCAGAAGATTCCTAAAGTTTTAATTTGGCCCGTGGGCTGAAAAGGTTGTCCATGCCTGTTAAGTTACAGCATAAAATTAACTACAGGAAATATTAAAAAAATAATTATTACACTAAAACGCAAAGTATTACAAGCCAAGCCAAGCAAAATACGGAAGTAATACGGGTAGCAATGCGGTGGCAATACAGTAGCAGATAAAATACGGTAGCAAGCAAAATACGGTAGCAATTAAGATACAGTAGCAAACGCTAGTAGATAAGATACGATAGCCTATGGTAGCAATTAAAACACAGTAGTCTACAGTAGCAAATAACTAAGCAAGCAGCAATGAGACGTTCTGGTGCAAACGATACTGAATTTCAAATCAATGGGTAAGACAGGTATAGTGGACTAACGAGACTGTGACGGATATAAGAGAGAGAAAAGTACTGCCTCGTGTCTAACGTTCGCAACAGTCAGAAACTAAGAGAGAAGAAACCTGCCTCGTGTCAAACGGCCGCGACAGACTAGTGTGAAGAAGAGAGAAAAAAGGTCTGCCTCGTGTTAAACATCCGCGACAGATCAAAAAGAAAATAGAGAAAGAATATGTCTCGTGTCAAACGGCCGCCATAGACTAGAAATGAAGAGAAACAGACGGAATGGAGTAACAACACAATAATAAAATGAATGCAAAAACCACCAGAATGGCTCAGTATACATCCCAGAATCGTTTACCTCAGCTGGTTGACCTGGTGTTTGACTATAGACCTGAAGTTGAGATTTGAGGTCTGAACTGTTAAACTGAGTTTGCTACGGTATGAAAGTTTGCTTTTATAAGCAAAGCGCATAGTGGAAGACTGAAATATCAAAAGAACTACTCTAAATCAATGCGCGTGTTAAAAAACACTCTTTTGACTACATGAGCAAGGTTGCTTAGTTGGTTGCAAACTTCTACGTGATGTTGAACATAACAAAATAAGACATAGAAGAGATACAAAATTCTTTAACATTGTTATATACTCACAAACGAATACATCATAGCGTATGTTTGAAATGTCCACCATCAGACACAGACTTGTAAACGTCTTGTCATTGACTGTCTTACTCGCTGGTAAATTTTAAGATGTTACGAATTCTTTCAGAGTCATCAACAACACGTTGTCTAAGAATTTTTACATTATTACCTGGAGTAGAACACCAGTGTTTTGAGGTGTCCCTACATGTAAAAATCCGTGGGATTTAAGCCTAAGCTAAGCTAAGTGGAGGCCACGCAATGGGACTTCCTCGACCTATTCGTACCAAGCATGATAATTATTTAAAAACTCTCTTACAATCAGGCTGAAGTGTGATAGAGCTCCATTATGCATATACCAGATCCTTTGTCTAAGTTTCAAAGGTACATCGTCCGTAAATGATGTAGTTCATTTTCCAAAACTTTGATATATCTTACGAGTAAGCCTCCTGGGCAAAACGCAGAGTTCTATCAAAAAGTCTCTAATTATCCCTGGCTAAACGTTTACCAAAAATTTTTGTTGGTGATGAGCTTGAACCATGCCATGCAAATTTTCATCTGCCCACAGATGGTTGTTGTGAAAATTAATGACCCCATCTATGGTAAAACTAGCCTCATCGCTAAACAGCACTGAAGGGAGAAATAAACAGTCGGCAAGGGCTTGTTGCAAAAACCAGTGACAGAAATTCTATCGTGCTGGAAAATCCGCTGGTAAAAGAGTGACCTACCTTGCATTTAATACATTTTAAAATTCGTTCAATGCCAGGTGTACGCACACCTGTGGGCGCAACATAGTTTATTAAGACAGGCCTGAATCGCCCATTTACCCTAAAAAGTCAATTTATCGCAGTAAATGTTCAATGACTGGGAACAGTTTCCTGGTAGATGCGAACAGCTTCTCGCCCATTACAGTTTGTAATGTTTGTGTATTTGTGACGTGATACTTAAATTAAAACGGCAAAATGCACCGCCTTTACATAATTATTTTACATTGTAATAAATTTTCGTATTTCCATTGAAAAAATTACTATTTATTTCTAAAATAGGGTTCTGTCACCCCAAAAGTACGCCACTGGTGGTAAATGCAATTACGATTTTAAGGTAAAATATTCTAGTATTTGATATTTTCTTGTATCAGCAATTTTTTGCCATTACCTTCAAGAGTTTTTGAGCAATGTAAAGAATCTTGAAAATAAAAAAACATTCAACCCCCTGCAACGAAGCATTTGCGAACTAATGCTCACCAGTACTTTTTGTTTTATTTTCACATACTGAATCACCCCTACAGATTTGTAAAGACCTTTGTGGCAGTCTAAAAGATCTCTAAAAAAATTCAATCTCGTGGTAATGAAGCATTTGCCGACCAATGTTCACTGGTACTTTCTGCCTTATTTTGGCATGTAGAACTCCCTTAGAAATTTGTACAGATTTTTATGGGACACCCTGTATATATTTAAATTTGGTTTTATTAGATTCGTTAAAGCGCGTACAACACGATTTTGACATTATTACTAAAATTTAACCTTCACTGATTTTTCCAGTAAACTTTCCAAATTATAATGAGTATCTGTATTTTCCGGAAATTTTCCTACTTTTATTTGTCCGGGGAAATTTACATCACTTGTTCTAGATGAAGACAATTGTTCCTGAATTCCATGTTAGTGTGTTGTATGACGTTGCGATGTCAGAGTTTCAGAATATTATTTTATTTATTTATTTTATTTTATTATAATTATTCAGAATATTATAAAATATATAAAAACCTTTTTTTCTTATTTATACGAAGGTTCCTACAAAATTCGTCAGGAATTGTCGATGTCCGACGTCTGTTATATAGTTGGATACATTCAGAACAAAGTGGTGATGAATATATTCCAGACTTCACCAACCACTGCCTTTAAGAACATTTGGGATGCGTAAAACAGATAATTTCAAGGTGAATAATTCTACAAAAAAAAACTATAAATTTCAAAGAGTGTTTATTAAATTTAATTGCATATCTTTTTTTTACAGAAATAACAATTCATTAATAAATTATACAGTTATACAAATTATGTCTATTAAAAATTTAAAAATAGTTTGATTTATTATTTATTAATCCATTTAGCCTAATAATTCAACATTAAATATGTTATTCACAATTTTGTTCAAACATTCACAATTATACTGAATCAAAGCAATTTATACATTACTTACCCTGTTTTGTCTTAAATAATTTATAATTATTTCAACTAAAATTTTGATAGGTGTATTTCTAAATTTGTTAATAAGCAGAGTTAATATATTATATAAATATTTGCATAAAGTAAATAGAAAATATGGAAAATAAGGCACTCATTCTGCTAAATGCATATCATAACTTTTTTTTAAATCAACATAATAGGTTTCTGTGTTTGTATATGTAGCTGACATAGTAAAAATGTATGTAATACTTAAATTAAACGGTCGCCATCAGCCGAATAATTTCAGTTTTTATTCTTACTTGCCCTATGCCGTATGTAATAGATCAGTATAATCAATTGGTCCAAAATATCAAACTGAATAAAACAAGAATGAAGGCTGTATACTTGCTTCTACACTTCAAACAAAATTTTAGCAATTAACATACCATATATCTGTATTACTTTTACTTTATACCTAAAATATTAAAACGAATCAAAATTCATTAAACTTGATTAGTTTTGGCAAAAGAAGTGTCTATAATCTTAATTTAGCTCAATTTAGCTATTTAGCTATATACTTTCAGCCCCACCCCTTGCTTCCCGATGCATTAATATAAGCAATAGGTAATTAAATGTCAGTCGACAGATACATATAATTAAATTTACTAGACCAGGAGAGACATCACAGCCTTTTAACATATAAAAATTTATGTTAAACGCCAAATATTACAATAAAACCTAACAATCACACTCTTATTATTATTAATACAATAATAAATATTAAAAATTATACCTAATAAACTGTACTGTAATAATTAAAATAAATTTTAAAAATGGATGTATCAATTTTAAATGCACACATCTTGTTTGCTGTTGTATATAAATATGATATGTTTACTAGCTTACAAACGTTCATTTTACCTTAAAATAAAGCTGTACTTCATATATCTAACATAAATGATTCCAAAATTGTTCTAATGATTTAAAAAAATTATGGACTAATTAATGTTAACATTAAAAAAATTGAATTTCAACTGGTAAAAAAACTAGGTAATAATAACCACATACACTTCAGACCAAGGTCCAAAGTTGCTTATAATGTTGTAAAGGTTTGCATTGTAGCACTAATGAGGTTGGTTACATTATCAGTATTTTGAAAAGTGCCATTTACAAGTGATTCTGTTGCATTTGGTTTTGCAGTATACATTTCTACAATATCTTTAATTGCTGACTTTGTACCAAATATGAGCGCTAAAATTCCTGTTATTACTACAATAACATTTTTAATTATTTTCCAGTTATATTTCCCAAAACCTTTTTCCCAAAAGGTAACGACTTCTATGAAAACTGGTATTAAAAGTCCAAGTATAGAGAAACAGAAAGCACCAATTAAACTAATAAATGGTCCAATGGTAGGCACAGCTATGGCTATTGCCACAGATATAGCAACCATTATCGTTCTAAGAACATAATTTGCTAGAGTAGGTTGTTTCTTGAAGTGATCCTTAATACCATTCCACGCAATTTCCAAGCAAATAAAGAATTGAAGTCCAAATGTGCAAAACACTGCCAGGGCGATTAGAATTTGAACTGCTTGCGCTGCACTATAAAATTAAAAAGTAAATTGTTAAAGATATTATTAATGAACTGTGCTATAACAATAGCAAACAATAGGTAAGGTATTTTATAAATATAATTGAAAATTTTAACAGAAAATGATTATAAAAAAAGTAATAATAAACCAGGTAAACTTAAATAGAGTGTAGATACCATTAAATGAAACCAGTCGGTTACTGCAAATTGTAAGTTAAATAATATAGTTGGTAACTACATATTGCAGTAGGTGACCTAAAATACTATAATGTAGTTTTACTTACTATTCCTCCTTTGGCAGATTTAAAGTGACGTTAGCATCTGTAAGATCTCCAAATTGAAGGTATCCCAAGAAACCAATTAAGATGTAAGTAAGAGTTACACCGGCCATTCCTTGGTTTAAAACTCCTGCGATTCCTATAAATTTCCGAGGATTTTTCATGTTATTTTCCAGTGGCATTACCTGTGTACAAAAATTCAAAATAAATTTTTAGTTTGAAATTTTATGCAACTGAAAATAAGACATACTGCGTTCATTAATCTGTTCCGACCAACCTACAAAGAATCTATTGAAAGGCAAATGTGTACATATACATTATTAGAATAGGGAAAACGACATAACAGTCTCCAAGTAGGGAAGTGTTGCAGAGTATCAAGCAACTTTTGTGTGCTTAATTGTGTTGATTATTAAGATTATTTATTGCTAGTTGAAATATTATAAATATTATACAAGGTGGTTCAGAATTCGGTGCAAAATTTATATGACACATTCTAGGCACTAAAAAGATGGAACACTCTAATCACTTTTATTTCCATCATTCTCAGTTTAGCAGTATAGTTGTTAGTATTACAAAACGACCGCATTATCTCTTAAACCACTAGATTTAGCGATTTTCAACAATAGCACCCTTTTTGTGTATTTTTCTAACGAGAATAAGATTTTATTGACAAAACTTCAAAAAATGTAGAGATCTAAAATATTTAGAAAAAAATAATACGTGACCTAACAGTGACTTGATATAAAACAAAAATTTCTTTTTAAAATATTATTTTATATCACCGAGAGAGGTGGTTCCGCGGTTAACGCATCCCCCTTTCATTAAGGAGGCCCTGGGTTCGATTCCTGGCCCGGCCGACTGTCCTGGCTTAGGTTTTTTCTGCGGTTTTCCTGAGCCAAAAAGTGAATACTTTCCACGAAACAACCTCCTTTATCCAAATTCCTTGTTCTAACCCATCCTTTTTCGGCTGAAGAGGGGCTTAGGACCAGGCTAAATAAAGGTAATGCTCAGATACAATTTCAAAATTTTAGAGCAACTACTGCAAAAGTTATCGACACGAAAAAAGCTGTAGTTCCGTAACGAAGCGTTTTCGAACTCATGTTTACAGAGAACTACCTAGAATGCGTCATGTAAATTTTGAGCCATATTGTAAAATGGCCGCCGTTAGCGTTAGCACCCGACCTGTGCGCAACCTGTATGACCACGCCCTGCTATTTCCCCCATCCAACGAAAAATTTGCGACACAAAGAACCTTCATCATGCTCTTACGTTTAAGGTTTAAAACTATCGAGACACGGCGAACACCCTATCCGCCAAAAACACACGCATTAATAATTTCCACCAGGTATAATAGACGTTTAGTGCGATGTTCCCATCAATGGGAATATGCTTTACTGCGATGATCTAAAACTATGCTACAAGAATTGACAATTCAATGCGAAAAAGTTGGATTAAAAATAAACAAACAAAAAACAAAAATTGTCACACACCAAGAAGAAAATAGACATATAACAATGAACAACCATGCTCTAGTCTAGAATATGTGCAAGAATATGTTTATTTGGGTCAATTAATAATATGCAAGAAAAATAGTCAAGAGGTAGCAATAAGAAAACGTATTCGATTAGCATAGTCGGCATTTGGAAAACAAAGCAGAATATTAAGAAATTAAAAAATTCCTCTCTAAAACTAAGAAGACTAGTGTACATAACCAATGTGTACTACCAGTTCTACCATATGCTGCACAGACATGGACTTTAACAAAAAACATGATGGAAAAATTAGCAAAGACCCAAAGAGGAATGGAAAGAATAAATGTTAAATATTAAGTAAAAGATCGAATAAAAAACGAGGACATCCGTCAGAGAACAAAAGTAATAGATGTTTAAGAGAACAAGTAGATTAAGAAAATGCAGAACAGAGACATGTGGAAACAAACAGGAAAGGCATATGTCCAACATTGCACGGCAAAAACTGAAAAAGAAGCAATATATCTCAAAATACATTTTAGAAGTAATACAATAATAATACACAATACACAGGTATGTACATATAGGGGTGCCTGATTTGAATATTCAAAAAGTGGGCCAAAATCTCCCACTCCGTAACGTAGCGTGGGTTACCACCTCCTTTTCGGGTGTTTAATATACACAATCATTCCTATTATTTGATGTAAATTACACCTTCTGCACTTCTGGTTTAATCGAAATAATTCTCACGATTTTTATGAATATCCAATTTTTAAAATTTTAAAAATATTTAAAGTTATTATCGTAATGTAAGTGTAAGTGCGCTACACTGTATGAATGTTTGTGAAAAACGGATTTTTGTAAATCAATTTTTTCAAGTGGAATTAAATTACCTTATTATGTTCTTTCCAAAAGGAATTCTTTAACTATTATTGTGGCACCTATAAATCAATATTTTTGTTGAATCAGGTGTAAGTAGAAGCGTTTATGCATTATCCAAAAACCCAGATCGCTGCGCTATACGCATACTACCCCTGCGAAACAACGTTTATCATTGTATATTTGTGCGATACCAATTAATAATGTACTAGGTTACAGGTCACGTATGTTGCCCAATCAAGATTCTCGCACGGTCTATAAACTAAAAAGATAAAATGTTCTGGTTTTGTATGATGCAAATAATAATTGACTTGTTCATATGTCGCAAAACGCCAAAACCCGAGCATCAATTAAGGCAATTTTTTACAACAGAAAAGCGGGACATTTCTTACCTTATTGGGCGTGACACTAAACAAAAAATCGGGACTGTCCGAACCCTACGCACATAAGCACATGCTTCCAAAAAAAAGGGTTGAGTGGGTTTTGGATGCCACTGTTTTGTGATCCTACCTTTATGCACCGGCGGCAAAATAGTGACATACAAAGTCACTTGACCCATTTTTTTTTAAAACATGTCTTTACAATTTTGTAAGGTAAGATAAAGACAATTAAAAAAACAAAATAACCATCTCCATGAGGTAGATTAATAATAGTTATTATTAATAATCACATACTTTATCTGTTAGGAATTTCTTCTGTACAGCAATATCATATTACAAAAAAATCAAGAGCATCTACTATCATGAATCGCTACTTACCACACCAATAGCTTCCAAAGCGAATATGGTTATACTGAAGAAAGTAGGAAATGTACTAATGTCAGCTGCTAGGTCTCTTTCTGTTACTGAAGGGAGGCCAATTACAAGATAATAACAAGTGATGCCCAGCCCAATTGTCATGAAAACGTTTGCAATCATAGATACTGGCGTAAGGTACTTCAGATTGGGTACATAACACAGAATAATTAGTGGTATTAGTAGAATAAGGATGTATAACCTTATATTCAAAGAACCAAAATACACTGAGGTAACTTGATCGAAATTTTTTGCTACTATAACGGTGTATGCACTGCAGGTTCCGAAATATGTTACAAAAATTCCTATATCCACCAGTCTCCTAAAAACGAAGAAATGTCAAAATCAAAAATCATTAAAACTTTTATATACAAAATTTAAATTACCTAGCAAAAGTACTATATTTTTTACTCCACGGCGGGCCTCTCCGACATGCTTCTTCAGCTACATCTGCGAATGTCATTGAAGTTTTTCCTGATCTTTGATATAATTCATGTGCACATACAACCTGGAAATGTACATAATTAATAACGTCATTTTATATCCATCATTTCATTAAAAGAATGTTTAATTTATTATTCTAAATCCAGAGCAAAATTATTATACAGGATGTAAACTTTAACTCTGCGTACCATTGGAATCAGAGACGGTGCGAGACAGAGGGTCTGTTAAAGAATAAAATTTGCTATAAGAAAAAAAAAACGTTGACGATCGCCTTTCGAAAATGTTGAAGAAGAAAAAGTCAAACTTTAGTTTTTTGCCTGTATCTAGTCGGCTATGAACTTTTAAACATTAAAAAGTGACAATAAACTGGTCCCCTAAATAGGCAAGTTTTTCCTCATTTAACGGATCTTCTATCTCATACTGTTTCTGCGATCCCTATGGTAAGCAGAGTTAAAGTTTACATCCTATATGGATTTGACATAATACAGCAATAATTGAGAAAACTATTTTATCGCAAAAAAATGTAATAAAACGATAAATAAGCCACTTACCAATACATATGCACAATGTGTGCATATAAGAGATTCTATAAGTGTTGCAAATATTCCAACCACAAGTCCTGCACATTTGAATGCAAACGGCATCGCTAAAATTCCTGTTCCTAAGCATGATTTTAGTAAATGTATAAGGGTTCCAGTCTCCCTAAAATAAATTAATACATGTATGTTAATAAAACATAATTATTCTGTGTTGTTCTGTTTTTGTTACTGTTATTGTCTGCTACAAATGGATTTAGTTAGAGAAGAGAAATTAGCAATAGAAAATAAAAACCCAAAGATACTACTGCATAGTAACAAACATAATATAACTATGTTTCATGTTGTAATATTTGCTCTCGCTGTTTGCTTACTATTTAATATTTTAGTTTCAGATTTACCAGCATTGTGCTAATATTCTACTGTAGGTATTTAATAACTATACTGTAAACAATAAATCCAAGGTAAATATTTAAACAAAGAATATTAAAAATAGGCAGAGGTACTATTCTTAAAACATATTTTTTCAAATACTTTCCTAAGGGAAAAAGGAAATAAATTATAATTAATAACATCTAATTAAAATTCAGAGATTTCATGTCTATTTACATATTGTCTATGTGTTAATGGCGCCAATGTAATTGGATAAAATTAACATTCATCCAACTTAAATATTTTATCATTAACAAAATTGTATTAAATTATTTTACAGCAAAGAGGTCAAATCACAGAAGTGCATCATGCTGGTAAGGATACTGATTCGCAAGGAAATAACACAACAATATTTGTGTTTTCTGAAATCATTTTAGATGATGCTTTTTCTAAATATACAGTTCTTTGGTTACGACAAAACGGTCTATGACTCGCAATGAGCTTAAAATAGTTATGATAATACAATAAAATAATTTTATCTAAAATGCAACTGGACTTTATTATAACAAATGTAAATAAAAGTGGTACTTACGATACAGGATGTTCCAGTACTCTCGCTTTGAATGGATTAAACTGACCACCTAATGCAGCGGAAGCTTCAGGATCTCCCTTTGTAACTTCATACCTGTAATAGGAAATTTACTGTTAAGAAATCGTTTAGTATTTAAAGTACTTAAAAAAATCTTCCAATTCGCAATTTTTAGAATTATCTTATAAAGTATTTCAATCAGTACAGTTTTCTATACTTAAAAACTTCATATGTTTTTAATGAGGATGATCTGATCATATTTTTATTAGGTTTCGTATTTAATTCTAAAACTTTCAAGTTTTCATATAATCCTTTCAAGTTTTGGCAATACCATTATCTATAATTGATGTAAAAGGTATAATTAATTTTTACTTTCTCATACTTTCAGCTTCAGTAGGTACTTACGTTGGATGACAGAAAAATATTGATTTCATGAACATTTTCGATTCCTAGATTTTGACAAAAACACATGTTTTGAACCTCCTGAAACTCAAAAAAGTAAGTTTTAAAAAATATTGTGGGTGGGTGCGTTCGGTCGTATCCTTATAGCTCCTGAATACATGGTCCGATTACAATGAGCTTTGGAATCGGAGGGTAGGTATATCAAAAATTGATCAGTAAAATAAACTTTTGAATAAATCTGCAATGAAAGTGGAAGTTTTTTTTCGCAAAACTCAATTTTGTAAATCTAAAAACTAGGACTAATAGAGGACCTTAAGGTAAATCCAATGTTTTTTTACAGACTTTATACTCTAACTAAAATGACGGTCGATAACACTCTTTTGAAAATTTTGATTTTAACGCTCTACTCAAAAACGAGTCGACAGAGTCGTAGAAATTGGGTGTCATAGTAGCCTTAAAAGAGCAATTGTTTGAATCCTAAAAACTGTGAAGGGAAAACATTTTCAAAAATTTTGAATGTTACAAAAATATTGCTTAAACACTGGCTACACCTTTTTCATTAAATTTTGTAGACTTGTAGCGCTAGTGATGAGCTACAATTTAGTTGGTGCGTCAATGTGCTAATTTTTCTGTGACGCTACCTATGAATTTTTGAAATTTTTAAATTCATTATTTTATTCATATAAACATTTCTATTTAAACTAAATTACTCAGCAGTAATACTAAAATAAGATTCTAAACTTAGTTTTTATCTTAAAACAAAATGCGTTTCAGTGAGTAATGTGATCGCCCCTCTCTGGGCGCTGTGGTACTAGTCCATTCTGGATTAGTAGTTAAAATGTGGAGGCATATCAAAAATCCATGGACAAGATAAGCTTCAAAATAATCTGATCGCGGAAGTCAGGTACGTTTTTCTGGTAAAATGTCTTTTAAAAACTGAATTTTGTGATCTAAAAATGGGGCTTTCTTAGGAAAACGATCAATGCATTCTTTCTTAACTCCGCGGCTTCAAAATTGTTTTTAAAACTTTTACTTTCCGTCTCATCATATCAAACCGAGTTGGCAGATCGGGAGTAAATTTGGTAGCAATGAGGGACACAATGTAATACTATCTCGAGTAGTTTTTAAAATCATAAAACTGAAGACAAAAAAAATAAAATTTTTAAAAAAATATTACTCAAACACTGGTCACATATTTACGTTGTAAGGCACATGTAGCTATAGGAAAAGGCTGAATATTTGAAATTTGGAAATTAATGCCCTGTTAGTTCATAAATCACACATCAAGAACCGCTGTTTAATCTTAATTGCACATCAATCAGTGGCGTAATTACGGCAATGCAGTGGCATTGGGGCCACTGAAAAGAGCCCAAGTTGAAACAGTAAGAACGAAAAATAAATATGAAAACTCGAGGAAATAAATTTTAAATTTATGATATTTTATTTTTTCTGTGCCTTGCTTTTTTGTATTATATTAATTCTTCGTAATTAAAAAAAATAACATAAAATTTTACCTTACTAAACTTACAGTGTAAGAAGGTATTAATATCATGAAAATGTTCGAATTCAATATTTTGACGGAAACACATGTTTTGGGCCTGCAGGAACCCAAATAAGAATTTTTTTAAACATGTCTGTCTGTGCGTGGGTGGGTGGGTGACTACTAGGGCTGCACCGAGAGAAACGGATAGCCGGATAGACCAACAACCGTTCCTACTTTTTATTGGTGCATTTCTATTGCGCACGCATTCAATTGGCACTTTTTTGGCGATAACCGCCAGTTCGTAGTGGCACAGATGGATATGCGGGTGTGTTCGGGTGTACTGCTTTCTTACTGCATAAGTAGTTGTGGCGTCGAATCTCGGTTGGGACCAAAATATTTTTTTATTTTAGTATTTTTTAAAACACTGTTGTTGCGTTTTGCTGTTTATGCGAGGTTATTTGTTAAGAGCAGTTATATTTTTAAAGAAAAAATACGAAGAGAAATTTGCATTCACTCACTGATTGACGGCATACTAACACGCAAGTCTGACCTTGATGAGGTAGGATCGATTGAGGGCCAAGGGGCTAGACGCTAGTTGCACCGAGCCCTGTTGTTTTACTTGACCGAGTACCGAGTATTCGGTTTAGGGCATTAGCCGAGTACCAAGTACTCGGCCGCCGAGTAGTGAACATTTCCACGTTTTGAGTATATTTGACTGTATCACTGGTCACTTAACCCGTAGATGCTGCAGAAATTTCCTGTGATTCCCCATCCTACTTGCTAGTGATATTTAGTTAGGTACTTACTAGTACTTAGGTATGTTAAAAATTATAAAAATATGTTTATTATTATTAGGTATCTCGCTTCTTACTGTTCTTTGTGACTTACAGCTTTCAGCAAATCATTGTTCGTTCTGTAGTTGTTTGTTGAGAATTACAAATAAAAACGTCGATTTCTCTATTTTTTTATTAATTTTTGTTACACAGCCGAGTAGTGAATATAAGACCGAGTACCGAGTACTCATTACTTGCTGAAAATTTTGGCCGAGCACAGAGGTATATTAAAAATTAACCGGCACAATAAGCTTTTAAAAGAAATCCGAAATCGGAAGCGTGCGTTAGACATGTTTTTTGGTAGGATTTCCCTCAGAAACAGAACATTTTTAATCTGAATGCAAATTCAATGCGAGTCCAACGATTTTTTCCGAACTTTTCAGTTTCAAAATAGCGACTGCTACGATTTTTTGAAAACTTTGACTTTAGCGCCTTATTACTTAAAGACGAGTTGGCAGATCGGGATCAAATTTGATACTGTAATAGCTCTAAGGAAACACAGTGTTAGGTACTATGTAGTCGTGCTATGTACAAAAAGGTTTGAAAAAATAAAAACTGAAAAGTAAAACATTTTTTCCAAATTTTGCAAAAGAGTATGCTTTAAAGTTGGCCATAGGATTTTTAAAATTTTATAAATGAATAGAGCTGGAGATGAGCTACAATTTGGTTAGTGCCCCGACCGCTAATTTATTTGTGACGCCTTCTATAAATTTTCTAAAATTTTTGCTTTAACGACGATTACTCAAAACGAGTTATCAAATTGGGGGTGAAATTTGATATTCAATATGCCATTTTTTTGTTTTGTACTCGCGTTGGTATTAGCTTAAAAAATGGGTATAGGAGTAGCCCATAAACTGTGCCTGCATTGGGGTCTATTTTCTGAAGTTACGCCACTGCATCAACGATTGTAGAATAAGATTCTAAACTTAATTATTAGGTACAGCTATGGTAAGGGAGCTACTCTTCGCTCCCCCACTCAACTTTTGGAGGACGAATCTTTGTCTCAGTCTCTGATGTTCGTTTATCCCACAGAACCCCTTTCCCAAAAAAATTTAAAAAAACAATTTTTTGGTAGAAAATTGCATTCATATTTTTTATATAACACCGTTTTCTAAACTTTTCGACATAGAGTTCTTATTTTGTTGACGTGTCTGCTCTGTTTAAATTTCTGTTGTTAATGGGGATTTCTGATTGTATGAGTGCATTTTTAGATTTTAAATTACTTATAAATGGTAGATTTCCTAGATCTGATTTCCGTATTCAAATATTAATTTTATGTAAGACGTAAGTATAGGTTTTAAAAAAAACTCAAATTTAACGATTGATTAAACAGCAATGATAGACTTCTTCTATTCAAAATCATTGATGTGCAAATAATAAGACAATTTCTTAAGTTGATTACTTCAATAAAAAACAGTAGGCTGTTTGGTTTGCGTTGTGGTAATCTTAATAATGTTGAAATAGGTATCTAACGCAACAAACAATGTGATAATGATAAGTATTTCTTTGGCAAGAATATCTTCTTTTTTTAATTTATGATTATTTTTAATGCGATAATAAAAATTTAAAAACATTAATAAAATAAGTAAAAATGTTATTGTCTAACAAAATTGGCGGGCAGCATTCTTCTGTCAAATTACATTCGAGAGGTCTTTTGGAAAATTTATCATAGATAAAGTTATGGGTAAATGGGGCTTAAAAAAAGTCCGAATAATTTGTGCTGAAAAGTTAATAAAAAGAAAAACTTACTGAATAGAATATTTTCTAATAGGTGGAACTGGACACAGTGGCGTTGTTTCTTTTAAGTCTTCTTGTAAAGTCTGTATTTTTGACATGTTCTTAAAAAATGCCATAGTTAGCTAAGCACCTACTACTCAAAAACCGTACTTTGAGATAATTTAAGTAGAACTGAACATTTTGCGTTCACCGTATCAAAATAAAAATATCTGTCATATAACATTATCATCCTTGGGGGGGTTGATTAAAAGTTAAGAGAATTGAGTGCGGGTCAGATAAACTTAAGGCGCACTGTGCGACCTCGATAACTCGTATTGTAATAAAAGTCCAATTATAATTATTATCGATACACAACTTTATAACATATTTTTTATATACGTATACATGATGGTGGATTCGTCGCCTGCGATTCTGGAGAAGATATTATAGGTCCAAATATTTAAAAAAAGTTTGTTGGCGTGTTTAGTATTTATAGGGGACGTACGTTTGTAGATTAAACAATATTTTTAAGTTGTTAGTACATTTTATCTAATGTTGCACGAGCACGAAGTCACATGACAGCATTTATTTATAAATTTCTTGGATTTATTTTAAGGTTACATGTAATTTAGCATTAAATATAATTTGACTTTTCAAAATTAATGTCAAAGTTTTAATATCAAAGGCTACCATTTAAGACAGTCAAAATTCCAAAATCAAGTAACATTTGGCATTCAAAGTTAAAAAGTAGCGATCTAAATTTGAACTAAAAGACGTAATGCCACAATCAGATTGAAGTTATAAAGATTTCAGAGTCAGTTAAATTTATAGAGAAATATTAAAATTACTCCAAATATTAAAATCAAAACATTAATTTAGAATTTAAGTTAACAACCGAGAAAATGTGCAAGTTTAAGTTAAATTAAAGATCTGAAGGAAAATAAATCAAAGACAAAATACTCAGATCAACAAAAGAATGTTGAAGTTTAAAATTGAGCATCTACGAGAATTTTGAAAAAATAGAGTAAAAAAGATTTTTATAACACTTAGCAAACGTACTTTTAAAATTTTCATCAAATTTTCATTACGTATGAACTGAAATTTGAATGTTAAGTATACAAAGAAGTTTAATTTGGTTTTAGAAATAAAATATTTTTCTTTCGACAATAAATGTTTCTCGTCTTTCCAAAAACGACTCTAAAGCACATCGTATATAAATAACTTTTGTTTCAGTCGGAATAGAATCTATAATGTCCTTGGTTAAAGTGCGCAACAATTCAAAAACGTCGCATATTAGTTATTACTATATGTCTCCTTTTTCCCTTAATAAGTGAAAACAAGAAAAGCGTTATTGGTATATTTTGATGACCTCCTAATCAATGGAGGTCATGTTTTTTCCAGACAGATTGTTTTTAGAAATCAGTTTAAAAGCTCAATAACAATAAGCATGCAATTGACAATAAAATAATTAAAAAATACCTACAGTAAACAATTAGTTACCAACAGTATTATCATAATAATTAAACAGTAACCACTAGTAATAACAACAAATTTAGAATGCTTCGTTAATTTCAGCCTTGTGCTAATAAATTAACTTAAACCAAACAAAGTATTAACATTGCACACAAAATGCACGAAAAAGTTCTATTTTATAAAAATGCTAATAACGAACACATTTTTTTAGCGTTTGTGAAAATGATTTGTTAATATAAATTTCCTAATTTTTTCATAAGAATTGTACAACATATTTGACATAAAACATACAGGGTGTTTCAAAGATGGCGTACAAAATCCGCAGGACGTATAAAAACAAGAACAAGCTACCAGTCATGACATCAGGCTGTCCCCACTGGTGGGGAAAGATTACCAAATGTCTACAACTGATTCTACAGATCAGTGCTTGAGCTGAAACGCAGCTCAGCCGTCGCGTCGAGCTGCACCAAGATGACCCTATCCTGCATAGGCTTACCACTGCCACCACGAGTCTTATTTCGTGACTAAGGCAGAAGCTGCTATTCCCCTGGGAGCTGGGACTTGATCCCCGTGGTACCAGTCAATAAAGTCACTGGTTGGACTTTTCGGAACAGCCGAAGCTGCCCCTATCAGTTGGGCAACTTGTGTTACCCAGTACTGGTCAACTTAGCACCGCCCAGATAGGTCGATAGCCGGTCTGTTCTACCTTAATAGCGTCGGATGCATAGCCCCCAAGGCCGAAACTTTGATAGTGGGCGTGAATAAGCAAAGTGCACCCGACTCCTAGGCCCCAGATCCCTAATGACAGCAGCCACGCCACTCCTTCCCGCATCCCACCTTGCCCTGCCTAAATAGTCGGCCTCCAACAACCAACTCTATCGCCTGGGCAAATTTATAACCCGTAGGGTCACCCCGACAAAGTAACTGAGACGCAAGTCGCGGAGATCCCGATACAGACGCTGTTCTGCCACTCAAATGTTAGGCACCCATACTGGGGGCTAGTAACACTTTACTTAGTGAAATCACTAAGCCAGTTCTCTAGGCTCCCAATTAAGGTAAACCGCAAACGTCTCCGAAGAGAGGAGGACGTACAAAGTTGAAATCACATAGTGACCGTTACAACGCCGACCCCGCGAATGGTGTCTTTGTTCACGCTTTTCCTTTCCTTTCACAGAAGTGAAGGTCCTTAGCCGACAAGCCACCAATATAGTATAGTGGTAGACTGAGTACCTGGATTGTACAATAAGAATTTCATTGTTAAAGCCATGAAAACACCAACTTAGTTGGGGTAATAGCTGAGATCGTTGCGACATTGATTCTCTAATTCTCTAATTTTGAAAAATAGTGGTGCGGCGGCGCCGCAGGCAACGCCGTGTCCTACATCTATTAATAACAAACGGAGAGCTTCGCCCCCAAGCTCTACTAGTATATGATAAACGCGTTAGTATGTTAGTATCGATAATATATAATAAGTTCTTTAAGGGACAATGTGTTATAATCGAGTAACGGGCTATAATCGGGCGACGGGTAATTACGGGTAACGAATTATAATCGGGCAACGGGTAATTTTAGGGTAACGGGCTATAATAGGATAACGGGCTATAATAGGATAACGGGCTATAATAGGATAACGGGCTATAGTCGTAGAACGGGTTATAATCGGGTAACGAGTTATAATCGAGTAGCGGATAATTTTCGGGCAACGAATTACAATCGGATAACGAGTTATAATCGGGTAACGGGTTATAATCAGGTAACGGGCAATTTTTGAGTAACGGGTTATAATCGGGCAACGGCTAATTACGGGTAACGTAATATAATCGGGCAACGGGTAATTTTCGGATAAGGGATATAATCTGATAACAAGTTATAATCGGGTAACGGCTTATAATCGGGTAACAAGTAATTATCGGGTAACCGGCAATTGATTATTGTATCGGGCAAAATATTACCGTATTCAATGTGGTTTGCGCGACAATTTTGAGAGCACTTGAAATTATTTATTTTAAAGAAACATTTGAAAGATAATAAAATGTTGCTTTCTATTGCCAAGGAAGTGAAGTCGCGCATAATAGCATTTCATGAAAAATAATTTAATAAAACAATTTCTGTTCAATGAATAGTCTCCCCAATACCATTCGTAGTGAAAGTTAATTGGACAATTTTTGTGGCGGTAACACTCATTGATATTGCGCTTGCAAATAGCACTCGTGCTACTATACTAGCTGAATCTATAATGCTCTGATACAAAATTTAAAAATTTTAGTGCTACGCTACCACTACTGAAGTTATCGGCAAAAAAATGGTTAGATTGTTCTTTCTTCGGAGGGCTGTAACTCTGTAAGGAACCATTTCCAGAGCTCCTACTTGCATTAAAACCCCTTTAGTTTTATTCTAGAGGAAAAGTACATTTGAACATAAAATGAAATATGGCTTTATTATTTAACTTTTCCCTAATTGAATATTTGATTATTTCTTTTCTAGAAAGAATTGTAACTTTTATAGCTATTTGTATTAATAGTATTTTCTAGCAAGTTGACCGATTACAAATTCGATTCGAATAATAATAAAATGGCTTACTTTGCATTTCCGTTGGTAACATTCGATTCATCCTTTGGAATGAATGTAACCATCTCCGTCATATTGTTTTTCTCCGTCGCCTGAAAAGATAAATTACATTAAAAAATATTGCCTTCTAATTAAATTTACTTTAGGTATATTTTCTAAATAAAATTCGCGACCCAGGGTCTCGACAACAGTAAGGCCTATGCAAGGCGCTGAATAAAATTCGCACATTTCACTTATAACTTTACTGTTAACAAGTTATATTTAACACAATTAGTACATAACTAAATTCAGTTATTTCATAATATAAATCCGAGGTTGTAATACTGTAATGCCCGGGACTTTTTGGGGAAGTACAGAAATACTGGGGAGTTCTGCGGGTCAAAATGTCAATCAAGCTGCCTATACTATTTTTTTAACATAAAAGATTAAACTAAAACTATTGAAGTTTTTCTAAAAGCAATAAGAAATATTGTAGTTATCAAATAAAACAATTTATAAATAAATAAATGCAAATTTGTTAATACCAATGTATCATAACCGATGGTGTCACACAGTGGAAATATTAGAAATGCGAGTTATCTCGAACAAGGATAAAAAAATTAAAAAAAAAGATAATCTAAAACCCATAGTGCAGTGCACAGAATTATCGCAATGTCCTACTTTTGACGACAGAGGCCACAACCGAGCAAAAGTATTGATAAATGATAATAATTATTTATTTAACTAATAAAAGTTACAGCTGTTACCATTAAATTATGTAATAAGATAAATGTTTATTACGCTGATAAAAATAAAACGTGTGCATGGAAACATTGGCAAAACCAATATTTCAGAGTAAAAAATACCAACTGGAAATTGATATCAAAGGTTCAATGTTACACGATAACAGAATCGGAATTTTTATGTTGAGGGGAAATCTTGTAAATGTTTTATATTAAATAAACTTAGAATGATTTAAGACACAGAAGTAAATATCAGAGTGCAAAGATTTAAATCAAGTTAAATTTAAATCGTGATTCAAATCATGATTCAAATCAAAGGATTTATAAAAAATCACTGATTTAAATCAATTGAGTTTGACTGGAGTGTCGTTTATTGTGATTTTTTTCTGAATGCTACAATAATGAATGAATAGTTAAGTAAAAGTAAAAGTAAAAGTTACATAAAATTTAAGTCATCGCAGGTGCAGAGGTACCTCCTTTTATCAGAAAGTCGTAATCTACGTCAAATAATAGGTGACCATGCATATAATAACCATACCAAATTTTGTTTATCTTAATGAACAAAGAACAAAATAAAGGTGAATCAATTCACTGTTGCCAAAAAAAATCAATTTAATATTTTTAAATAAAAATCAAGATTTTTCTGCGCCCTGGTAAATATTAAAGTTACGTTTCAGTTTTAAGAAATCAAATCTAATTAAAACAGAAAATCTAAAGACGTTGAATAAATAATGATTCAATTTAAATTTAAATATTCGACTCAAATAATGTCGACTAATGAGTACATCGCATTTGCTGTTTCAGCAGCCAACAGAAAAGTTTAGCCCGGATATTTTTGATATACAAAATCTTATAGCAAATAAATGTAAGCAAACTACTCGTTTCTTTTATTTACTAATTTAAAACATACAATTAACTTGACAATTCGATATATTTTCGATGTATTTCCCAAGTACATAAAAAAACTTCTTGAGGTAATTCCTTGGGTTATTTAATGAAGAAAATGCTTACTTTATGAAATTACAGGCCTCTGAAAAAGAAAAGTCTTATCACTTTTTTGTCGATGACTTTCGCGGCAGTAGCACTAAAATTTTGAAATCCTATGTGAGCACTACTGATTTAGCTCACTATTTAACTTATTTTATTAGAATAAGTCGCTATATACCGGGTGGCCGCGAGAACAGGTAACAACCGGCCATTTTCTGTTTTTAAATTATTAATTTCAAATTTTTCGTAGGTAATATACGCATAAAAATGCATATTACGACATAAAACGGTGTTAATTTTGACTTCCGGTGTAACTGGAAGTGATAGCAATTTTTGTATTTTTTTTTAAAACCCTGTATATTTTTGCATATTTGGCTAGACCTTTAAATTAACTTTACAGCCAGTGTTGGGTAGTATCTAGATACATGTATCTAGATACTGGATCTAGATACTGTTCAAGTATCTAGTCTGTATCTAGATACGTTAATAAAATTGTATCTTGTATCTGTATCTAGATCCTATTAAGCGGTATCTGTTTTTATTAAACAATAAAAGATCCTAGATACATTCAAGAATTATAATTTATTTTATGTAGTTTTCGAAGTTTATTAAAACATTTCTTCAATTTAAAATTTAGGACATTTTTGGACATTTAAATTTTAGCATGAATTACTTTTCCAGAAAAACCCAAATACGTCTTAAGATAGGTAATGGTAATAAATATTCAAACAGCCCCATTTTCAGGGGATAAGAACTGTAAGAAGCTTAAGGTTTTATGTATACATTTACCCATTGTGGCAATACAACAACCGCCCTTGCTGTTTTGGATATTGGGAATTTCCAAGTAAATCTCATAACCAGAGCGGTAGGCTTGTCTTGACAAAACTTGAAGTGTCCTCAGTTTAAATAGAAGTAGTGGACAAGTCCAGAATCAATTCTTGTGCCAGTCAGCTAGTTATACCTTGTGATAACAATTAGAAGAATGAATGATAGCGAAAGTGTTTTTTGGAAGTGCCAGCGATACTGTATGGCGAGTTTTTTAAGATAGTGTCGCGTTGTGATAGTAAGGTTGTCACACAGTGTCGAAACTGCCCCTCAAAGATTCAGGGTGATGTAACTTTAAGTGGAAACTTTATCAAACATCTTAAGGTGTGTAATGAATTTTTCATTTATACTATTAATTAATATTATCTTGGTTTATGCGCGCTTTCATTTCTGGAAGTGTAATTTTTTAATGTGGTATCTAATTTGTATCTGAGAAGGATCTAGATACATTTAAAAGTATCTTGTATCTGTATCTAGATACACTTAGTAAAATGTATCTTGTATCTGTAACTAGATACACTTTTTTACAAGTACCTGTATCTGTATCTAGATACAAATAAAAAGTATCTTACCCAACACTGTTTACAGCTATGTATATTACTTACCCATTAACTTTTAATTTTGGCCGCCAGAGGCCGTTTTTAAAAAAACCTTAAATGTAAGTCCTTAAAAACTACTTAAACTATTCTATGTTAAGAGGTTTCCAGGAGCTGACAACTGCCCCAGCCCGGATTCGAACACCCGGCCAAATAGAGCCACAGACTCCCGAAAGCCTCTGTGACCTTGGCTGCAAGCGCTTACTACACTCGCCTACCAAGACCGCTAACAAAAGAATAATGAACGTTAAGTGTTTTTTTATTAATTTGTTTAAACATTTTACTGTGGCAAGAAAATATTTAAAAAATAATGAAAAAAAATTCTCAATTTTTAAACGATCATAACTTATTTTTTTAATACCCCTAGTTGAGTTTTATTGCACTATTTGAATTGCCATTTTATTTGATTTAATTTAATACCAATAACGTACCTTACTTGTATTTTGGTTTCAAAGCCTACTCGGTTACAAGAACGTAGCTATTTTTAATATCCGTTAATAATAGAATAATTTTATTTTTTCTTGCTATTTAAAAATAATGATGTATGTTATTGGTAGTAAATTAAAGAAAACAAAGTTAGATTGGCCAATATGATAGCCAACGTCTGGAACAGATAAGCATCCGAAGAAGAAGAAAGGGTGTTTAAACAAATAAGTTATGACCGTTTAAAAATTGAGAGAGATTTCCTTTAATTTGTTTAATATCTTCTTGCCACAATAAAATGTTTAAACCAATTAATAAAAAAACAGTTAGAGTTCATTATTCTTTTGTTTTCAAAGCCAACTTAAAAAAATTAATTATGAATATCTTTATTAGGTAGGTATTTAAGGTTTTTTTTAAAAACGCCATCTGGCGGCCAAAATTAAAAGTTAATCGGTAAGTATCATACATAGTTGTAAAGGAAATTTAAAAGTACATCCAAATATATACAGTGTTATATTAAAAATAAAAAAATTGCTATCACTTCCGGTTAAACCGGAAGTCAACATTAACACCGATTTATGTCGTAATATGCATTTTTATGTGTATACTACTCAAAAAAATTTGAAATTAATAATTTAAAAATTGAGAAAATGGCCGGTTGTTGCCTGTTCTCGCGGCCGGTATAACAGTTTTCGAGATAATTCAAGTTTTATGACAAATCAAGTTGCCATAAAGGTCCAAATGTTTCCCTTGGATGCGAAAATAGTTGGTACGAACTGTGAGGATCACAGATTTCTAATAGTTTTACTAGAAACACGACTCCAGCTTCTGAACAATGAAAAAAGTGTAGCCAGTCGGCCATTTTGTATTTGGGCAAAGTCAGTATTGACATTTCAAAAATTCCAACATTTCAACGTTAATATACACATTTAAATCTAATTTTTAAATTTTGTAAAACCTAATTTACGAGGCATGCCGTAAGCGATTAGTTCCTTCGAGGTAGACGGAATAGGTTCAGGGAGTTCTACTAGTAACGTATGTTGCTTTCTGTGAGAAATATGAGAATACAGATGGAACTGCGTCGTATCTGAGACGCGGAACACTGGTTCCAAGACGTAGTAAATAATTATTGGCAGGGCCGTCGAGAGGATATCAGGGCCCGGTGGTAGTTACCTCCGGGCCCCCCCCCCCCACCCTAAACCCTTTACTTCTATTCTGTTCCATAAAAGTTGTAAACTCGTGCCACACAATAAATAAATTATCTCAGAATAGAATATGTACATATAGTGGTCGAGTTGATAGTATCAAGAAATAAAAATACAAATACTTGGAAAAAGAATTTATTTTATGATCTTACAATGAATATTTGTTGAATAAATCATTTTAATATAAGAAAAGGTATTACTTTTTATAAAATTCAACGATATTACACAAATGATTATTCATAAGTGAGCTTTCCTTGCTTTAGCTGATGCGAACGAGTTGATGAGCTCTTCAAAATCTAATTCTCTGGCCAGTTGTGCTTCCAAACACAGAGTAGCTAGACTTGACACTCTAGTTTGGGTTGAGCAGGACCGATGGAAGTTTTTTATTCTTGCCAAAACACTGAACGACCGCTCACCACTCGCAACAGATACTGGAATCGTGCAAAATATACGCAGAGCGATGCAAACGTTTGGGAAAAGTCTGTTCAATTTCTTCGCATAAATGGCATTGAGTAAATCGAATGGAGGTAGTTGAGGTCCAAAATTTGCTTCATATATATTCTTGAGGTGTATAATTTCATTTGATAGGTTTTGAGATACATCAGCAGGATATTTGACTGCAAATTTTTCTGCAGCAGTCTGACATTCTTGAATGTTTGTATCTGAAAACTGCCACAGAAATGAAAATGTTTCATTCAGTTCATTTATAGCTTGAAATCTTCTACTTATTCCACTCATGATTGAATCGATTATGACAAAAAAAGTGTTTCTCTTGAAATCGATTTCTTCAATAGTGCAGTCTTCATTGACGATATCATGTGACGAGTCAACACGTTTTTTTTTCCTGGCTGGTCGTAAAATGGATGAAGTATCGATGAAATTGTCGGCGACGATTTTGCATTCATTATAAATTCCACTCCACTGGTCGCGTAGAAGCTGCAAGTCGGCAAGTAAACTTCGAAGATTGTCGACTTCAACGTCAATGGTAGCGTTCATCTCTTGAAGAACCAGATTTCTTTCATTAATAGCCTGAAGAATTTTGAACCAAATGGAAGCCATCAAGACACACTCAAATGTACTCATGTATTTTAGAATGCCATTGACGTCCCGAAGAGTTTCTGCGGTCAGATTCAGTTTTTTGATTTCTTCAAGAGACTTTCTCAATCCAGGAAGATTCTTTGCAAACGGTTTCACACCATCGATTCTTGCAGCCCACCGTGTGTCAGAAAGAGAGTGAAGCGAATCAGGTATATTTGATTTTAAAATCTCCCAGCGTTGTGTGCTGCTACTAAAAATGTTGTAACATTTTTGAACTACTCCAAAAAAGGTTATTGCTTGGGCACAACATTCTGCAGAATCGACTCCAACTAGATTTAATGTATGTGCTCCACAAGGCGAATACACTGCGTACTCATTTTTTCGAAGAATGTAATTTTGCGCTCCTTTATATTGTCCGCTCATGTTTCTGCCATTATCGTAGCTTTGTCCACGACAATTTTCCAGAGGAATTTCGTACTTTTCTAGTGTTTGACATATCAAGTCAGCAATCGCTTCGCCTGTTTTTCCATAGCAGTCCACAAAGGCCAGAAAACGTTCTTTGATATGGTAAACCTTTTCTTCAGTATCGTAATGAAGGTTTTACGAAGAAAACATTTTTTAATGTTGGGCCCGGGCCCGTCTGCATAATGTCCGATTACGATAGGTAGATAATACACCAGTTACATTCTTTTACGGTTCTAATCAGATTGCAAAAGTGCATATTAAACTTTTCCCAAATTTTGAGATTTCGATTGAAATCCGGGCCCCGCTAGAAACTCCGGGCCCGGTGGGAATCCCACCTTTACCACCCCCCTCTCGCCGGGCCTGATTATTGGGTGTAAAATGATTGCTGCAAATAATCTTATACTGTCTAGGTTAATATCTTGTCTGTTTACAGCTTTTATCCATTTATTTAAACGTTCTTCGTTTGACAAGGGAAATCTGTGGTAACAAGTAACCTAAAGAGATTTTAATTAATATCAACGGCAGTAATAGTAGTATTACATATTTTAAAAAACTATGCTATCATTGTGTAAAAACTGCATAATTAACCTAATTTTTGACACTTACTTAAAAAACTGCAAACCGCCCCCCTTTTGCCGGCGATTATTACAATCCACCCCACAACACGCTTGGGGCATGCCTCGAAAACTAGGTTTTATAAACCTTAAAAATTAGATTTAAATGTTTATATTAACGTTGAAATGTTCGAATTTGTGAAATGTCAAAACTGACTTTGCCCAAATACAAAATGCCTACATTTTTTTGCGTAGTAGTCGTGTATCTAGTAAAACTGTATTAGAAATCTGTGGTGAGGATAATTTACACACATCAAAACAATAAAATAAGTTCGAATAAACATGGGTCCGTGGATGCTTCCTTACGGAGGGAGTTACGACCTACTGAGGAAGCAATAGTATGAATTGTTGAAATTTCTTACTTCCGCAGACAGTACCTCTGTAACAAAGTGTTTCCGGACAAATGTTTATAGAAACTTCTTCGTCGTTTTCATGTGTATAACCCACTTTCAAAGTTTGTGGAAACTATTTGGACATTTTGAGAAAACAGTTGGACCTCCATAGTAACTCGTTTTTACAAAAACACTGAATTATCTTAGATATAGCAACTTTCAACAAGAGTATCTTTTTGTGTATTTTTGTACGGAGAATAAGATTTTCTAGACAAAAATACAAAAAAATAGAATGAGACTCATCTGGTGCGTTCATTCAAACAAAAATCAGTATAAATACTACGCGAAAGCAGTTGTAGTGCTCACATATAAAATTTCAAAATTGTAGTGCAACTACTAGGGACGCAACGGATATTCGGTTTTTATCCGTTATCCGGCCATTTCACCGAATATTCGGTTTGGCCGGATAATATGAAATATCCGGCCGGAGAATTTTCTTCAAGCAAAAGAGATTATGCATGCAATTTGATTTGGAAATATAGACTAAAATAACTGAAAATAAGAGAGCAAAAACCCCATAAGTCCAGTATTTTGCAGATCTGCATAAAATTACTAAATTTATATTATTGAGATCAGCATTTATGCGAGTTAAAAATTTGAAATGATTTCAAACAACATAAATAAGTATTATAATTATTAAAACCACGAAGTAATATACATATAACACAAGGAGGATGCATGAACCGCTTGTTGCTATGATATGCAGGTCTTAATTTTACAGTACATGTGACAGAGAGATCCGAGACAAGAAACCTATAAAAAGCACTCGACCGTCAATCGTCAAAATTTATTTAAATGTCGATAAAACCCATATACAGGGTGTCCAAGATAAGGAGTGCATGCACGGGGATCTCGTAAACGATAAGAGATAGAGATTACGTTAAATGAGAAGAATTGTGTAGCATCTCAAGTACTACTAAAATCCACATTCAATTCCTACAATTTTTACTTCATTTTCAGTACAGACTGAAAAAACTAAAATTTTCAGTTTTCGTTTTTTGTGTATAATGTGGTTATTATCTAAGATAGCGCAAAGAGGTTTTGACACTTTTTTACACAGATTTCGAACCTTAAATTAAAATTTGTATAGGTCCTTCACTTTACACGATAGCAATTAATTATGATTTCCTATGTACAAGTTGAATCACTCCTTAGGTATGGAATAAGTTTTTGGGGTTGGTCTACCCAATCGTCACAGGTATTTATTGGACAAAAACGTATCATTAGATGTATTGCGAAAGTCGAAAGTACTTATAGCTGCAAAACTTTGTTTAAAAAATACGATATACTAACTTTACCATCTTTATTTATATTTGAACTATAAGTCTATGCATTTAAAAATTTAAAAAATTTTGTGCAAAATAACTCAATACATAATTTTAATACAAGAACTAAAGCAAATTTCCGAGTACCGTTCAACAAATGTCAAATAGCTTATAAATCACCACGATGTTTAAGTGTTAAAGTTTTTAATATGTTACCAATACAGGTAAAAAATTGTAAATCGATTAATCTATTTAAAATTAGCCTTAGATGCTTTTTAATCGATAAATGTTACTATTCTATCAACGAACATATTATGTAGTATGGTATGGTATGTATGTGTGTAGAATATTGTACTCTTTACATTGACTATTCCTATACAATTTTTATTATTGTATCTTGGAAAATAAATATTATTATTGTTATTATTATGAGACAATATCCAATTTTGGCTGTTCTAGCAAAAAAGTACCTTTGAGCACCTGCTATAGCGAAAGGGTTTTTTCAGAAGCGGGCAATGTTTTTGAAAAGAAAAGAAATAGGTTACTTCCAAAAATGGAGAATCATTAATAATCTTGCACCACAATTTGCCCCTATTAAATTTTAATTATTAGCTTTATTACATTATGTTTGATATTTGAGGATTTAATTATTTAGGTTTATATACATATATGCTTATGTGTAATGATTATTAATCACTATTGACAGTAAACCAAAATAACAGACAATAAAGTGTTTAATTTTATTTTAAAATAAATTTTTTTCGTACCCGGTACCCGGCCGGATACAAGTTCGGACCCGGCCGGATACAAGTTCGCTACCCGGCCGGATACAAGTTCGCTACCCGGCCAAACCGGGTACCTGCCAAAATTGGCCGGGTACCGGGTAATAGCTGGGTACCCACGGCAGCCCTAATTGCATACTCTTTAAGTATATATAGTATGATCAAAAAGTCATTGGATCGAGGTTCCTGTGGAATTTCAAAGGTATCTATAGAACTACTTACTTCTAAATCTCGCTCGATTATGCGAAGTTGGGAAATCTTTCACGGAATTCATTTAAACATAAATTAGGTGAATAAACCCAGTCACCGTTTTCACCACGATTTACATTACGGTAATATGCTTTAATCATAAAAATTTTATGTTCTGTTTGAAACATTTTTAATTATAATCCGCTGACTATTGAAAGTAAATGTCAAAACTAATAGAAATAAATAATTTCATAGATGACTTGTCAATTCCACAGCAACCGCTAGCCAAAGACTTTTTGATCATATGTTATTATGCTGTGATTAAAACCTAAATTTTGTTGCATTTAAGCTGAAACTACTTCGAAAGTAAAAACTATGCCGGATAATCCGGTACCCGGCTGAGCAACCGGATACCGAATATCTGTCATTTAGAGAAAGTACTGCTCGCTGCATCCCTAGCAACTACTGCGAAAGTTATCGACAAAAAAGTGATTAGACTGCTCTTTCTACAAAGGGCTGTAACTCCGTAAGAAAGCATTTTCGAACATTTGTTCATATAAACTTTTCTTCATGAAATAGCCCAAGGAATCACATCCTAAATTTCTGTAAGCGTTTTGGTTTCAACAATTCGTTCTTATGGAAATGATTATTTCCAATCTTTTAGAATTTTAGCACTTAGAAGACACATATTCCACTTACATACCATACGCCAAGCTTAAGAAGCAATTAGAGTAAGTTACTCGAATTTCCTGCTTAGCAAATCGTGTTTATTTTGTTAAAACAAATTGATATATTATTCGTGAAGCTATCCAATCATACGCCACTCGTGAAATGAAAAATAACGAGAAAAAAAAATTCGTGTATAACAACAAGTTTTCGTAATTTTTAGCCGATTATTTTTCAATTCATTCGTGGTATAACTGCAAAAAAATCAGGTATGAAATTAAAACCTAAAAAATCACTACAGTATTTATCTGCGGATCTTTTTGAGACACTTTAATTGTACACTTACTACAAAGCACGCTTAACTTTTAAAAATTAAGCACAGTTCCGATGTAAAACAAATAAAAATCAAAGTTTGGAAATTAATTTGTAAATTATGAAAAAACTACTGCATGTTAACAAAAAAATCTATTATTTAATAGTATACACCAATGAACTCTATAATTCTTACCATTTTGTGATATTTGTATGAATCTTCCTATAATGTCAAATATTTTGCTTCGCTTTGGGTGCAGCGAAGTTATCGAGTTGAATTTTAAATCTTCTTCATGCTGAAACAAATAAATAAAATTAAAGATCTGCAAACATATTAAGGCAAGGAATAATGCAAAATAATGATTTTTACGTTTTTCTTCTTTTGCGACAGCCACGTTCAGAGTAAAACCAGTTTTAGCCCTGTTTCGCTTTGAAAACGCAGCTCAGTGTATTAAATATTTAACATGACGAAATTAGATCGACAACATGAAATATAATCGATTCTGATATTTCGAGGATATTAAATATAATTAAACACCTAATTTAAACTAGAATTTCTTTTAAAAATGTATAAATCTTTATTGTCACTAATCATTTCCTACACTTTGTGGCTGACAAGAAAATACATAAACAAGAATCTATTTTTTAAAACAAAACATGATGTGTTTGATAAACCGCAGTTCAATGTCGTGTCCTCAATGTTTTTTTTTCCGTTTGGTAGAAATTTGTAAGAATGCGGAACAATTTGGTTATGATGTGTATATTTTGTATTTTAGGTAATCCTTCATCTTACAAATGTTTTAGTTTTAAAGATAAAAAAGCTGAAGTGTGAGTTCGAGTGGACTTTCCCATACTCTAAGTACGTATTAATACTTAGCGTATTTGCAAAAGTGTAAATTTTATAATTATAACGTTGTACATTTCACCGACTTTTTTCATTTTCTAAAGCAGAAAAATGTTTAATTGGAATTTTCTGGAAAGGACTAGCCGCACACAAAAAAACAGTGTACCATTTTATGTAGTTTTTAACGTAGAATCGATTACAGATTCAAAATGGTAAAAAAAGATTACAAGAATAATATTATTAAATAAAAATTACCTAGCTCTCCCACTTTGTGACGCCTCTGGTTTAAATAATTTCATTTGGATACTGTTACATAGTAAATATTTAACTATTGAAAATTAATAGTTTATTAATAAAATAAAACGCTTGGTAATTGTTTCACAATTTGTTGGTTTTTAATTTTTATTTACTCAACTCGAGTTTCAACCATCCCGGTCATCGTCAGGAGTTTACAAACTCCTGAATTTTTAAATAGTTAAATATTTATTAATAATGTTTCACCATGTGCCTACCACACAATCAATTCAAAATGTTAGATAGTAGCCCTTACTAGTAGTAAACCGTCTGCCAAATGTTATTACTTTATATGTATCAAAGGGTGTCTGAGATATTAATTAAAACTTAAGTTTCATTCGCCCCCTTCTTTATGTATAGCCAGCCCACCGTTGCTGTAACACCCTGTTTAAAGTTTTATATCAAAATGCTCCCAAATTTATGAGCTACCAGTAGATCCCAATAGGTCCCAAAGAACATAAAAAATTGTAAAGTTTACTATTTTATAACAGCCTAATATTATTTTATTAGTGTAATGACTTTATTATTGATGCAACTAATAGGTAAAATATTCATAATTTCCTAACACAGAAGAGTTTTTTTATCTACATTGTAGGTCATTGCACGCAGGTTCTATTTTTCTGAAAACAAAGCACTCCAGATTTAGACTCTCTCTTGTGTGTAGTACGTATAATATCCATTATTTCGTTAAAGTTGACTTTAATCTAAAGTGGCCGCTATAAATATGACAGAACTGTATGAACTACTTTTTGACAATAATGACAGAGAGATTTAACATTTTTTGTATGCAATTGCGTATTGTAGATCAGCGCGTTCATTAAAATTTTTGGTCAACTATGGAATGTGAACTGCATGTCTTACCTTATATCATTAATTAATTTTAAAACATTGCGATTTTATCAAATACACGAGAGTATTGTTGGTTGCAGAAACTTTACATCGTTCATAATTTATTTTTCGTTGCAAGATGCAAACCAGATTGCTTAAGTTTAAGTTTTAGATGTTATAAAACGTTTTTTAAGAAAAATCTTTCGGGAAAATTTTTGTGGTTCTTATTATAACTGCTTCAAATCAAATTATTTCGCAGGTCCTTGATTTTTAATTAATTATGAATTCAAAGAACACTTAAATAACGTACCTTGTAATTACAAAATTTAGACTTAATTTCAAGAAAGCGAATACAGACAAAATAGTTCGTTAACGCGCATGAAACTGATATGAACGCCCATGAGTCTTTGTATTTAAACACAAAACATAAAATATTCCATAAGTTTGACCCTTATTTAGTATTAGATTGCGATAAGCGTTTATTTTTATTTAGTTTAGTCTTTTTGTTTGTGTACTTGAATGAAAATTACAAAATATATCATTCCAACTTTTTACCACTATCTGCCAGTTGCACGAGATTTATGTATTTTAGCCACTCATAAAATTGCGTATGTTTGTTACGAGTATTGTTACTACACCCGCTTACATTTATATATACATATATCTAATGATAAAATACTAGGTTATCACTTATCAGTATCACAGCCTCTGCAAACAATGTGCCAGAATTTCAAAAATGGCAGTGTAGTGTGCACAGATCTTTACTTTTTATCAATAGTTGTTCATTTATTTATTAAATTAAATATAGCGAACTATTAAATTATCGTTAAACAACAAAGACAGCTTTTCATTTAAATGTCTGATAAGTCGGCATTCCTTGTACAAACTTTCTACTGCTTCATCATATACAGGGTGATTTCAAAAGTGTGTCAAACACTATCGAAATAAGCAAGAAAATCATATAACATGTTTCTCTTTAATAAATTGCAGAACCGGAAAATATTTCAGAATTACTGATTCGAGATTGTGCCTTGTCAGGGTTCAAACTAATCAACAAAAAATTAGATCCATGACTTTTCCAGGATGCCCATTCGGCATTCGACAAAATAAAATCAAAATTAGATCTTTAAAATACTTTTAATAATGATTATTCCACTCTTACTATAAGCAGCCAATCAGAATCCCCATTTTTTTTTACAATTTCTGCCTATCTTATTCATTATTAATTGATAAACCAGCAACATACCGTTTTCAACACAGATTATAGCACCTTGGTGATATCAGCTGACTATGTCACATACATTTTATTTAGGTAAATAAGAGTCCTCGATTTCCGTCCAACAACCAAGTGAAATTAATTTGTGGGTGATAAAATCCCCAGTAGATTCTAATAAGTGGAAAAACCACAATAAAATTACGATCAATCCACTCCTTGGTATGGCTGTGTTTGTTAGCGACAAGGGCGACAAAACGAACAATCGTTTCCGATACGATATGAAAATTTAAAATACGTCATAATTAATTGTGTGTCATATAGTAGTCATTCTAAATACAACATGTGTGCTAGTTGACATTTTGGAGTCCTCGTGCAAGTTAATTTTGGACACTTTTCTGGCGCGTCGCGCTCGTTGAATTATTGCCTCAACTAGCACTCGTTAACAATCAACCCAAGTTTATTAAAAAACGGGATCACTAGTTGTACTACTTGTGATTATTCCCAGCAATTTGCTATTTTCAGCAGCAACTCGGTATCTGTTTTCAACAGAAAAACATTTTTTTCAAGATAAAATTTCATGGATATTGTCTCGCAAAATTTTACTTTTGAACCACAGCATTCGATGTTTTCCAAATTTTAAAATTACTTCAGGCAAAAAATGTTGTATTTTTTTGAAAGTCCACCTTACTGAAAATCAGGTTTCTAATATAACCCGAGAGAAAAATCAAAACTTTTTGCTTAAAATCCATGACTTTCGGGTTGAAAATTTCAATCCCTGACTTTTCCAAAACTTTTCAAGTTATCCAGGGCAGTGGAAACACTGCTTTTTTTATGTAAACTTTGTTTCGAAACTCCACTCAGCCACTTTGGGTTATTTAAGATACCCCTCTCGACCTTTGGTCGATACTTTTGAATCAATTTTGTTTCGTGAAATTAAAAAGTCCACAGTTTCCATGGAAACATTAAAGTATCTAAAAAAATAATTCAACTCTTGCGATTCTGTCTACTGAATGTTTAGCATCTGATCTAAAATAAACTGTTGGAAATAGTTCACAAATATATTTCGCAAATATGTCGGAAATTTTACGGGTAAAGCAAGTACCAAACATCAATTTATTCATACGTACGATTTCTTTGCTGTGACAGTTGATACGAACCGATTAAAATTTTAAAGCTAAAGATATGAAAAAAGCGTTGAAGATAATCTTTATAATATGATGCAGGACTTTAACATTTTAGTGCTTATAAAATTGATGCTTCGCTTAATTTAAAGCGTGAGAAATTTATGAAAGCGTATGTAGCCAAATTGTTGTTTTCAATGTCATGGCTTTCTTCCAAACACACGCGCACCAGAATTTCTTTAGCTTTCGTCGTTAGAAATTATTGTACTTTTTGTTTATCTTATTGAATAAATATGTATTTTTGTTGTATTGATTGAGTCTGACGACTATAGTATACCGGGTGTAACAGGATTGTGGTAGACCTCAGATTTATCTTTTATTTGCTAATTTATATCACAATAAACTTTAAGAACGTTTAATTAATGTCATGCTATGTATGTACCGAAAATGGATGTTCCGATGTAGCCGGAAGTGATACTAACTACATACTTTATTTCAAATAGAACGTCTATATTAAAAAACATGAATTTTAATTTATCACATGCATGCTTAGTCAATAGGCCCTTTGTTTAATTTGAGAAATAACAAAGAAACATCTATCTATCTAAAATGTCTGTAAAATTAAATAGAAAAATTAGTGAAACGCTTCGTCTACGTTTTTTCTATACTTTAAAAATTGTTACTTATTATTTATCAAAAGTATTTTTGCATCAAAGTTTTACGCGCTATTAGCGACTATCGATCGCTTTACCTTTACCACTCTAGCGAGGGCGCAGCTGTTTTAGTATAGTTGGCGTCAAGATTTTCCGCTTAAAAAAAGGTAATTGCAGAACACATTACCTGTTAAGTAGTCTGAAAAGTACAAACTATATCCACGTGGATTCAATAGCAATAGTTAATAAAAATCAAATTTATCTCTTAAAGGTTAGCTTGCATAAGTTATAAGTTATTTTAAACCTAAAATGTCTATTCTAAACGAAATATGAGCTTTAAACTTCTAATAAAGAATTTTCTTGCGACAGTATTAGCACAAAAAACAAAGATTCATGCCGCGCTTTCGTACATCTTACATCGGACGGCACAGTCAGCTGCCCGTAATAGACTGTGTTCGTACTATTGGTAATAAATTTACTAAAATTTCTTCTTCTTCTCTATATCAGGCTTGTAGCCTGTTAGACAGAGTTTTGTCTTTACGGGGTCCCTATTGATGAAGATACGCAACTCCCTTCCATCTCTTGGGTGGCTCCCTGGAATTTACCTTTTCGAAAATGTTTGTGCAGAGTAATATTGTGCCGATCGGTCAACTCGTTTTTGAGTAATATGGGACTAAAGTGAAAATATTTAAAAAATTTCATCGAACTCGGACCATCCGTTTAGAAGTTATAGAGCTCCGATACTCACATGACATGTAACGTGTGTTGCCTACTACTAACAGTCAAGGGGTTACACGAATGGGCACCTTGCATAATGCAAATCAACAACTATGTAACCTTCTATGATTGAAATATTGTGATTATTAACTAAATATTTATTAAACAAGAAAACAGATTCACAGTGCCTTCTTGAGGTTGTAATTCTGTATCTCTACAACACTAAATTCACAACGTATCTCTAACATTTAATTTATCTTCTTATCGTACTTTCAGCCAACAGGCTTCGTTAGCTCAATAAATAGTTAAATGTATAGGGATTGTGCGACGCTTTAAGACATCTTCCGATGCTGTATAACAAAAGTAATATTGCCCGTTCAAGGTCTCGAGTATTGTTTTCGTTTTTTATTGCGAAGATATTGTTTTAGAATCAGCACAAAACGTTCAATTTGGCCGTTGGTAGTTGGATGATTTGGAGCTGTCTTATGTCTAACAGTATTAATTTTTAGAAAATCCTAAAATTCTCCAGAGGTAAATTCCAATTTATTTAGAAAAATCACCAATTGCAATAAAATAATAAACAACATTTATGGGGGCAGCAAAATAGGGATGAATTATTTCGAAGTACATCAAGGCACTCTCGAGAAAGATGTCTATGACCTCCCAAAGGCAGCGAATAGTCCATTATTTACTTTACTGACGGTATCAAAAACTAATTACAAATGGAACCTGCTTTTAAAATAAATAACAAAGAAAACCGCTCATAAAACCGATGCTACGATAAACTTTGAACTTGTGCAATCAATTTCACCATTTTTGTGATTTAGATTTGCTCTTGTGAATTTTGATCTTTTGCTTGCGTTAACGTAAAAGGACGCTATTATTAATTTTTATACGAATGAACTTTGTCGTATTGATAAGTGTTTAAGAATTTGATGGTCACTAGAAATAAATGCAACAGATTTTTTGTGCATTTACTATTATCTTTCTAAAATATTCCCATGGTAACTAATATCTTTATCAATTTCAAACATAACATTTGTTACTGTTTATTTAATACGATAAAATCAATTACGTCGCGTCTTCTATATACACATAAAGCTATGTCAAATAGATAAGATATTTTAAAAAAGAGGCTTCCTTTGAGAATAGTTGCCCCCTAAGGAAGAGGACCGGGAGAAGGAAATTTCCGTGGAAGCAAAACTTCCAAACATTACGAAAATAAACACGCAGGCTCTTCAACAGGACAACGCGCACTCAACTTTAAATAGACTGGGGCAGCAATAAACGGTCCTAGCGTCTTTACAAGAGCTGCATGCGTAGCCAAAATACGCCTACCTGGAAGGACTGCTGCAAAAGCACTGAAGATCGATCGGAAGCCGCAAGACTGCACATTGCACAAAGCCCTTCAAAAAGACATTCACACCAGATTGGAGACCCTAAGGCCTATGGCTTTCATCTGATAGACTTACAACCACCACTGAGGAACGCCTAAACCTAAAGCATCTCACAGAAGTTCACGTCCCTGGATCTATTGTAGCGACAGAGGAAGCACAAACTCACATGCCTCCCCTGCGAACTGGAAGCCTCAAGAGTTGTAACAATTAAATGTCTGAAATGGGCCATCCATACGTTTGCCCATTTTAAAAGTCCAGGCGTTTCCGGAACTTTTCCAAGAGACGCTGGAAATCCTCATTCGTCTGCTGTATCATTTTCTGCGCACCCCCCTGGCCCTTGGGTACATCACCTTTTTCCTTCCGAAGGCGCAGGAGAGGCTAGTTGATAAATTTGTAAAAAATGGTGCATTGACCACTTCACTTTTGTACTCATGGCCTGCCAGGCAAATCTGTAGAAACGGTACTTCATCCGATTGTTTCTAAGATCGAGAAAGCGCTGCACCATAAGGAGCTTGCCGCGGGGGCGTCTCTTCACATCAAAAGAGCCTTTGACAACACCTCCTTCGATTCTATCTGTGCAGCCGGCACCAGACATGGCATTGACAACATTATTATTAGGTGGGTCAGGGCCATGCTAGCGGGAATGAAGGTAGTAGCCGCGCTCAATGAGGCCGCGGTTAGGACGTCAGTCAGAAGATGATCAAGGCCTTGGAGTTACCTACTCCAATGCCGAGTCACATACTATCAACAAAAGAAGAAGAGTAGTTTTCATTGAACCGTAGCTCTTCGGAACTAGACTGCGCCCCTCCGGTGTAGTCAAGTATCTACGGGGTGACCCTGGACACTCGAGAACACGTCGACAGACAAACACGAAAAGCCGCTGCAAGCCTTTGGGCCTGTACACGGATCTTTGGAAAACCTTGGGATTTACTCCGCCATAGTTAGAACAATGGTCACGTAAGTGTCGTTGGTGTAGTATGCCGCAGTCAAACGGTCACATCAAACTACGCTTAACTTCAACGACTGGCTTGTTTAGGAGCCACAGGAACAATTTGCATGGCTCCTACTGCAATTCTGGAGGCGCGGTTATGAAAGCACTGCTGGTCTTTGTGCCCCTTTATATTCTGATTAAAGGAGTTTACAGGTTGCAGTATAGTGACCGCTGAAAAGATGAGGGAGTGTTCTTGGAGCCAGCACATGCCAAATCCCTTACAATGCGAACGAACGCGCTCCTCGGGCCGAGAAGCGACTGCATGCCACATGTATTCCCCTTTGCCAAACCTTTTAATGTCGTCATCCCCAATAGTTAAGACTGAACCTGATCTGACAACCTTAAGTCAGCAGACTTAGTCTGGTTCATACACGGATCGAAGATGGCAGAAGGTTCCGGTGCAGAGATTTATGGCGCTAAGCCTAAGGCAACGTTTTTGTTTGTCCTCGGCATGTTCGCCACAGTATTCCAGGCAGAGATTTTTGCCATATACACTTGCGCATAGGAAAACTTACGTAGAGGTTACTTAAATAAACATATCTATATATGCAGCGATAGCCAAGCGGCCCTCGAGGCTCCCGGTTCTGTTATAACCAAATCAAAGCTAGTCAAAGACTGCTGTGAGGCCCTAAACAGACTTGGCTCACACAGTTGGGTCAAACTACTTTGGGTGCCCGGTCACAGTAACATTAGTAGAAACGAGGAAGCTGATGCTTTCACCAGAAGGGACTCTCAGAAATCTTCTCCGTGGCCCAGAGCCGGCCCTTGAACTCCCTAGGACTATCCCAAGGCAGGAGATTAAGAACTGGGCTCGTTCCCAGTTCAAAATCAACTGCACCTTGCATTGAGGGCTGCGCTAGTGGAAGCTTCTTATTTGTGGACAAGAGGAGGAATCTTCCCTCCATCTTCTCACCTATTGCCCAAAGACTGATGGCACTGAGGCTCCGATACCTCGACACCCCGCTTCCAAACACAGGGGAAATACAGGATATCTCCATCAGCAGGGTACTAGCCTTAAGGATAAGTAGTGGTATGTATGAGGAGAATCCCTGAACTAGCGATAGATGCACAATGGGCTAATTTGACCCGCGTTCTGCGGATTTCCGCATCGCTGCGCCGTAAGATGAGGAAGAATCCACAATATATTAATGAAAATTAAAAGGGGAGTTTTATTCATATGAGTTTGTGAAAGAACGAAAAAAGGACATTATTTAAAAAAAGATTAAGCAAAACACTTCGCAAGGACTTCCCATTCCTAAAAATGTTTGCTTACCATATTTTCAAAAGTATTTTTGTATCAACGTTCTAGCTTCAAGCGCGGTTACTATAAGATCATAATATTACTACATCACCACTGCAGCGTCTGGCAGTCCACCGTGGGCGCCAGCTTATCGTTGAGTGCTCTAATTCTACTTCGAAAGCAAACTTTCTGAACTTCTTTATGAAAAAAAAAAATGATTTTTTTTTAATTCTTGGAAAGCAACTCGTTGGTATTAAAGAGAGAAAAAACACATTATTAAATATATGGGAGCTCCATTTATTAATTTCCAAACATGCAGAGAAGTTTATGCATTGGGACACCAACCAAATTGTAACCCATCCCTAGCACTGCAAGTTTACATACATATTTAAACAAATCGCGAGGCCAGTTTTTGAGCAATATGTTTAAAAATTATTGAATATTTTTTCCTTTCACGGCTTCCTTGTTTTCAAAAATTTTCGTAACTATGCAGAAATATTGTGCCCTCTGCGAATACTACGATACCACATCCCGAGTAATAGGAAATTAAAGTCAAAATTTTCAAGAACTCGTATCGACCGCCATTTTGAAGCTATATAGTTCGCAAAAAGCGTCGAACTTTATTAACTTTTTATTTTGATTTCGGTTTTTTCAAAGCTTACTTTGTCAAAGAATTTTTGGTACCGCCACATGCTACAGCTCATCCCGAACAAATCACCCAACGCATCCAATCACTCACCCATCCACTTATAGATACACTTAAAAAACTCTTTTTCCCGGGGAGTCCAAAGCGTGTATTACCATCAAAATCTCGAAATCAATACTTTCCTATTAAAAATATAAGATAAACTCAGATTAAAACACAAACATTATTTTTTTTTGGTTCTATTATTACTACCGCCGCCGTACTACATTATCAAATTTATTTTCGATTTTCTAATTTACACCGCATTAAAACCGTAGTTAATTATTATTATTAATGTTGCATAAAACATGATTTTCTTCAATCTACACATTCCTTTCTAGTTTTACCATTGACTGACCGTGTACGACTATAAAGTGTATAGTAGTAAAAGGTGTGTCTCTTGTCGCTCGTTCTACCTGTTCCTGTGAACTTTAAAACTTAAACTTGAAGAACCAGTGGTTATGCTGACGTAAGAAGAGCCAGAAGGCGTGTCCGTTTTCTCCCTTTTCCATAAACAAATACCTGTTAAATAACACTAACCTTTCGCAAACTCTTTAGGGCATAAGAATCTACATGAAGTCAATTATCTTTGAATTGTTAATCAAAAGTCTGTCTCACGGCGAGAATTCAGTACAGCTCTTATGGAAGGCGATGTTGTAAAATTTTTCCATAAAATTGTTTTGAAGTAACTATGCACCTGTCAATCATAACCTAAATCCGTCTTTTGTAGTACAGAACGCTTATCGCCGATAACTACTATTACAACTTACCTGGTATCCTTTTGCCAGTGGTGCTCCAACAGCCACATAAACTTTCTCAAACATTACATACAACCAGAAGAAACTTAATAAAAAATGTTTTTGCGTAGTTTTATTTGTTACATATTAAACGTTATCAGATAGTTAATCGCCGTTACGCTTTTGTAAAATTAAAGTATTTCGAACGAAAAGGAAAAAATCTATTATATATTTAAAAATGTTAATTCAAAGGTGAACAACGGATGCAGTTTCATAAACTAATAAAAAATAGTAAAGAAACAAATCGTCGGCTCAATCTGCAAAACCCGTAAGTAACACTTAAGGTTGTAATTGCAATATCTTTTATATAAGGGACTATTGAGAACTTCTGAATCCACCTTATTCAAGCAACCATTGTGGTTCAGCCGCTTGGAATGGTAACGTAGGACAGTACATTCTAGAGTTTCACGAGACTCGATTTTCAAGATTACTTGTCTTGATCTGGTCTCGAATCAAGACAAGATCGAGACAAGACTGCTTTATTAAAATCAAGACAAGATCAAGACTTAGTTGGTCGAGATTTTCAAGATCACGAAATATTATCGATAATTTCTTGATCTTGAAAAGATAAGGTATAATCATGAAAAACCGCAAATGATACTACATTACTAACAAACTGATATGGATGCAGTAAATTCTTAAAAACACGTAATATTTTTTGTTATATAACCGTAGCATTAAAAACAGTGAAAAAATAAATTTATTTAGGAAACGATTAAATACAAAAATGAAAATTATTTAAAAAATATTTCTTTGTTATCAAACCATGAGTTTAAGCACAATAAGGATTGAGCCGAGTCGAAAGTCAGTCTGCTTCGCTCTTTTCTTATAGTAAGTGTTGCATTCGAAAATAATCTATTTGCAGGTACTGATGTTGTCTGAATACTTAAAATATCCCGGTCCATTTTTGACATTTCAAGACTCTCGAAGCAAGACAAGAAATTAACATCGAGAAAATGTGCAAGACAAGAAATATTAAAATTCTCGTCTCGACAATCAAGACAAGACAAGAGTTACTCATCCAGACAAGATTTCTTGTCTTGGTGAAACCCTAGTAAATTCCCATAAGGTTAGCATTGCTATATCTTACCTGTACTGAATTCTCACCCTGAGACGGACTATAGGATAAATGAAAAAAAATAACAGTTAAAGATAGTTATTTGGGAAAAAAGTACAAAAAATTCATTCAAATGGAAGTGTAGTAATAATCCGTACATCATTTGAAAGACTATTATTTAAATTTAAGTGTTGGTAATACAAGGCCAAATAGTAACATTTAGTTTTTAAATACTACTAGTTATATTTAAATAGTTAGGTACATAACAATTATTTATTTGAAACGATAACCACTCTTTTACGTTAAAACGTGACAAATAAAAATTTGAAATGTGCAAGTCATGTTATAAAGTTATGAAATTATATAATTATTGAACAAACTGAAACAACTTATTTATATAACTTTGAATAAATTATCTATTATTATTTGTTATTGTTTATGCAAATATTTTAATGTTCATGATAAGGCATCCCGTTACTGTAGGATTTTTCTTTAATCGCGATAAAAAATAACATTTAAAAAAATGCCGACGTATAATTAGTTGATAACCTTGTTATAAATTTATAAAACAAAATACAATTACCTCAGCAATGTGATTATTGATTCAAGTTCATCAAAAGACTTTTTTAACGCTACACTTACGGGAAGCACCAACTGCTGAGGTCATATGGCCGCCGCCCGCTCACCTAATATTCACAAGATAACACAAACCCACGGCCTTGGTGGAGATTGGAACTCCAAACTTCCGCATTACTAACGGAACGAGCCATTTAAAAATTATAAATACCAAATTGGCTGGCAAAGAAAAGAACGATTAAAGAAAACAATGACAAAATAAAAATGCGGCAATGAAACTAGGGAAAGTTTAATCAGAAATTCATCTGGAACTAGGTACGTTTGCCGTCAACTGTAAAACTTGACCAGGTATTTAAATAAACATCCGATATTTATCTAAATTTCTCTTCCTTTTTAATTAACCATTTTTTTGAATTCAAACACGAGGAAATTCATTAAAGCTTTTAGCTGCGCGACAAGAAGATAAAAAGGAAACTCGCGTAGGAGCAAGTTAATTACACCACTTTCCTTAATGTAATTCCGCTTCTGAATTTGTTAATTATTTTTTTCCGTTACGATAATAATCATATTAATAGTGTGACCTTAATTTATTGTCTTAGTTGGCAATTTGTAAGATAATTTTGCTATCTTACGATGCTTATTTTTTGTATAGATTGGGATAAACATGTGAGACGTACCGGGTCTCCCCGTTTCAAGAGATAATTTTTTCAATGAAAAGAGAAAATATTCCGGCAAGAAAATGTGAGAGAACATTTTTCAAGTGTGAAATTTTTTTAGGTAACATTTGGAAAACTGTTTTTAAGGCAAAAATACTTTTTAGAGATAAATTTTTTGAAGAAAAAAATGTATTATTATATAACAGCTAGGCTTCCGGGTTGGAGCCGCGTCATCGGTGCATGAACTGCCGACGTTTCGTCCTCGGTTCCACGGGACATCTTCAGGGCTGTGGTCACTTTGGGATCTGGAACACAACTGGCGAGACCGGTGCAGGCACCGGGTTTATAAGGGACGGGTGGGTAACAAGGTGTGAATGCTGGGTTTGTGATTGGCTGTCGGGCTGTAGGGGTTGAGCGGTTGCAGGGCGGGGCTTGGATTTACTCGGAAATAACAGTTTGTAGGCATTGTGCAGGGGATAGCTGTGGTCTCGGTTAATATTGTTAGGAGTTTTGTGTATTTCTATGGATTCACGGATCACACGGTTGAGGTAGGTGGAAGAACGGGCTAGGATTTTGGTTTTGTCAAATTGAATGTTATGGCCTGTATCGTGTTTATGTTCTGCGATAGCCGACTCTGCGGGACGTTTCAGTCGAGTGCAGCGCTCGTGTTCAGAAACTCGAACGCTGATCGGCCTCTTCGTCTCACCGATGTAGGCTTTCCCACAGGAGCAAGGTACACTATACACACCGCAGGATTGAAGGGTAGGTAACTTGTCTTTGGTCGGAGGAAGGAAATTGGAAAGTTTTTGAAAGGGAGTAAAAACGGTTTTTATGTTTTGTTGTTTAAGTAGTCTGCTGATGCGGTCGGTGGTTTTGTGTATGTAAGGTAGAAATGCTACAGAGGTAGGTGGTGTAGGAGTATTGGTACGTTCTGTGTGTGCGGGTTGGGCCTTTTGAGTAATAGCGTGTTGGATGTCTCGTTTGTTGTAGCTGTTTTGGGAAAGGACAGTCGTAATGTGGTTGAGTTCGTCTTTTAGGTGGGATGGTTCAGAAATGGCAAAGGCTCGGTTAACTAAGGAATTGATGACAGAACGTTTCTGGGCGGGATGATGATGGGAATGTGCGTTTAGGTAGCGGTCAGTGTGTGTAGGTTTGCGGTACACGGAATGTCCTAGTTTGCCGTCAGGGCGACGACTCACTAGGACGTCGAGGAAAGGAAGGTTGTCGTTGGATTCAATCTCCATAGTAAAATGGATGCTGGCATGTTGGGAATTTAGGTGAGACAGAAAGTCGGAAAGGGAATCCCGTCCATGAGGCCAGATAACGAAGGTATCATCGACGTATCTGAACCAACATTTAGGTTTTAAAGGTGCGGAGTCTAGGGCTTCCTGTTCGAATGCTTCCATAAAAATGTTAGCAACGACAGGAGAGAGTGGGGAACCCATGGCAGCACCCGACACTTGTTCGTAATACTGTCCACGGAATAGAAAATAGGTGGAGGCCAGGCAATTTTCTACTAGGAGGGACAAGTCAGTGGGTTGGTTGTGTAAGGAAAGTATGTCCTGGATTAAAGAAATGGAATCAGGGATAGGAACCTTAGTGAACAGGGATTCGACATCAAAACTGACTAAGATATCCTCAGGATTCATAGACAAATTTTGAAGTCGTTGAACAAAATGGTTGGAATTTAGGATGAAAGAATCAGTTTTGCCAACATAAGGTTTAAGAATTTTGGAAAGGTATTTCGAAAGTTTATAAGTGGGGCAGTTGATAGCACTAACAATGGGACGTAAAGGAATATTAGGTTTGTGGATTTTAGGAAGTCCGTACAGTCTTGGTGTCTGAGAATGTCTGGGAATTAAAGATTTTTGAATTTCTTTTGGAATTGAAGAGGATTTTATAAGAGCAGATGTGGATTTTTCGATGCGGGATGTTGGGTTGGAGGATAATGTGCGGTAAGCGTCATCGTCGAGTAGTGAAAGGATTTTATTATCATACTCCTCACGGTCAAGCACAACGGTAGCGTTGCCCTTGTCTGCTGCTAATATGATAATATCAGGATTGGTTTTGAGGTTTTTAAGGGCTTGGGATTCGGACTTGGTGCAGTTGGATTTGGGTGGTTTAGCAGAGTTAAGGATTTTAAAGGTTTCGAAACGTATGGGATCTGCTAAAAGAGCAGGTAATTTAGAAATGGAAGCTTCAACACCGCACACAATTTCCTCTACAGGAATTCGTTTTGGTGCTAAAGCGAAATTGGGACCTTTGGAAAGAATGGAAATTTCGTCTTGTTTCAGTACGTGTTTGGAGTGGTTGATAACAGTGTGAGTCATGGCTTGTGGTTTGGAAATTTGTTTAGAAGAAAGTAAATCGTATTTCTTTAAGTGGGTTTTCGTAGTTAGTGCGTGAGTAGTCTGTGCTTGTTCGGAAGTTATTCTGTCAATGAGGTCCCAGTCACAAGGGTTAAGGATGTGAGAGAGTTCGAGGTGCAAATGAAAAAGTTCAGAGGACAGGTTGTTGAGGTCCCGTCTGGTTTGCTTGATGCGTTCCCGTATCAAAGCCAAACCAGCGCGGTGAAGAATGAGGTTCGATGAACGGGTATTGATATGGTGTTTGACAGTAAGGAATTTAGGAACTACATGGTTATCACGGCATCTCATAAGAAAAGTTAAAGAACAAATGAATCTCACCAATTTCTGTCGTAGGTTACCAAAATGTCTGGTCTTCTTCTGGATTTCCTCCCCGTAGAGGTTGGATAATCTAAGTTGGTAACCTACGACAGAAATTGGTGAGATTCATTTGTTCTTTAACTTTTCTTATGAGATGCCGTGATAACCATGTAGTTCCTAAATTCCTTACTGTCAAACACCATATCAATACCCGTTCATCGAACCTCATTCTTCACCGCGCTGGTTTGGCTTTGATACGGGAACGCATCAAGCAAACCAGACGGGACCTCAACAACCTGTCCTCTGAACTTTTTCATTTGCACCTCGAACTCTCTCACATCCTTAACCCTTGTGACTGGGACCTCATTGACAGAATAACTTCCGAACAAGCACAGACTACTCACGCACTAACTACGAAAACCCACTTAAAGAAATACGATTTACTTTCTTCTAAACAAATTTCCAAACCACAAGCCATGACTCACACTGTTATCAACCACTCCAAACACGTACTGAAACAAGACGAAATTTCCATTCTTTCCAAAGGTCCCAATTTCGCTTTAGCACCAAAACGAATTCCTGTAGAGGAAATTGTGTGCGGTGTTGAAGCTTCCATTTCTAAATTACCTGCTCTTTTAGCAGATCCCATACGTTTCGAAACCTTTAAAATCCTTAACTCTGCTAAACCACCCAAATCCAACTGCACCAAGTCCGAATCCCAAGCCCTTAAAAACCTCAAAACCAATCCTGATATTATCATATTAGCAGCAGACAAGGGCAACGCTACCGTTGTGCTTGACCGTGAGGAGTATGATAATAAAATCCTTTCACTACTCGACGATGACGCTTACCGCACATTATCCTCCAACCCAACATCCCGCATCGAAAAATCCACATCTGCTCTTATAAAATCCTCTTCAATTCCAAAAGAAATTCAAAAATCTTTAATTCCCAGACATTCTCAGACACCAAGACTGTACGGACTTCCTAAAATCCACAAACCTAATATTCCTTTACGTCCCATTGTTAGTGCTATCAACTGCCCCACTTATAAACTTTCGAAATACCTTTCCAAAATTCTTAAACCTTATGTTGGCAAAACTGATTCTTTCATCCTAAATTCCAACCATTTTGTTCAACGACTTCAAAATTTGTCTATGAATCCTGAGGATATCTTAGTCAGTTTTGATGTCGAATCCCTGTTCACTAAGGTTCCTATCCCTGATTCCATTTCTTTAATCCAGGACATACTTTCCTTACACAACCAACCCACTGACTTGTCCCTCCTAGTAGAAAATTGCCTGGCCTCCACCTATTTTCTATTCCGTGGACAGTATTACGAACAAGTGTCGGGTGCTGCCATGGGTTCCCCACTCTCTCCTGTCGTTGCTAACATTTTTATGGAAGCATTCGAACAGGAAGCCCTAGACTCCGCACCTTTAAAACCTAAATGTTGGTTCAGATACGTCGATGATACCTTCGTTATCTGGCCTCATGGACGGGATTCCCTTTCCGACTTTCTGTCTCACCTAAATTCCCAACATGCCAGCATCCATTTTACTATGGAGATTGAATCCAACGACAACCTTCCTTTCCTCGACGTCCTAGTGAGTCGTCGCCCTGACGGCAAACTAGGACATTCCGTGTACCGCAAACCTACACACACTGACCGCTACCTAAACGCACATTCCCATCATCATCCCGCCCAGAAACGTTCTGTCATCAATTCCTTAGTTAACCGAGCCTTTGCCATTTCTGAACCATCCCACCTAAAAGACGAACTCAACCACATTACGACTGTCCTTTCCCAAAACAGCTACAACAAACGAGACATCCAACACGCTATTACTCAAAAGGCCCAACCCGCACACACAGAACGTACCAATACTCCTACACCACCTACCTCTGTAGCATTTCTACCTTACATACACAAAACCACCGACCGCATCAGCAGACTACTTAAACAACAAAACATAAAAACCGTTTTTACTCCCTTTCAAAAACTTTCCAATTTCCTTCCTCCGACCAAAGACAAGTTACCTACCCTTCAATCCTGCGGTGTGTATAGTGTACCTTGCTCCTGTGGGAAAGCCTACATCGGTGAGACGAAGAGGCCGATCAGCGTTCGAGTTTCTGAACACGAGCGCTGCACTCGACTGAAACGTCCCGCAGAGTCGGCTATCGCAGAACATAAACACGATACAGGCCATAACATTCAATTTGACAAAACCAAAATCCTAGCCCGTTCTTCCACCTACCTCAACCGTGTGATCCGTGAATCCATAGAAATACACAAAACTCCTAACAATATTAACCGAGACCACAGCTATCCCCTGCACAATGCCTACAAACTGTTATTTCCGAGTAAATCCAAGCCCCGCCCTGCAACCGCTCAACCCCTACAGCCCGACAGCCAATCACAAACCCAGCATTCACACCTTGTTACCCACCCGTCCCTTATAAACCCGGTGCCTGCACCGGTCTCGCCAGTTGTGTTCCAGATCCCAAAGTGACCACAGCCCTGAAGATGTCCCGTGGAACCGAGGACGAAACGTCGGCAGTTCATGCACCGATGACGCGGCTCCAACCCGGAAGCCTAGCTGTTATTAACAACGGCCGCGGAAGCCTGCAACTTATATTATTATATAACTTTTTTCAAGAGAAACATTTTTGAGGCAGAACCCTTTTCAAGCGGGAAATATTTTTATAAGAGAAACATTTTTATAAGAAAACTGTTTTCAAAAAAGTTATAAAGATATTTTCTTATTAAACATTTTTCGTTTTTTTTTCGTTTTGTAAATAATATTGAGACATATAAAAACCAGAAATTAAAAAAAACTAACAATAAATAATATATAACTTATTAAACGGACAAAAAGTCGGCATCTTTCAAACGAGCTATCTTTAGCTCTATTATCTCACAAAAATAAAAAAAATCGTGGGTTAGTTTTTTAGGAATATTTTATTTTTTCTTTCCAAAATTTTGTAATCTTTTAAGGTTCAAAATTTCTTGTGCATAGTAACATTGTGTACCTTTAGTATAAAAAATACTAAAATTAGAGAACGGATTGCATCATTATTTTATTGTATACATCAAGTTTTTATTTTTCTATTCTTAGAAAACGAAAGAAGAAATTCCTTATTAAAAAAAAATTAAAATAATTTTTATTTCAATGCCAATCCAGAAATGCTATATTTGTACTAAACATTTGAGAAGAAAATGAAACGCGTAAAAAAATCTGTTGTACGTGTATGTGTATTTATAAAAAACATGAATATTCTATTACACAAAAAAATTTAACACATGCTTGGCAACTGTTACAAAACCTAGATAATATATAATTATAATTTTATATCATAAAACATGAATGGTTAACCTTGACATCTGCTGGGGGCAATAAAATAAATATAAAAAGACGCACCGGTGCGGTCTGGTGTTAAAACAATGTTTAATGTGACTAACAATTTTTTTTAAATCTAGCAATTGGATTATGTCCAGACTACAACGAGTTTAATGAATGAGTTTAACGAATCAGTAAAATGAAATCAGTACGCCTCAGTAGCAATCAACATATAGAATTTGGACTAGAAAAAATCTGTATTTGCCGAAGTTTTTACCTCATAAAGACGGTAAGGAACAAAAATACGTATGTATATGTATATTACAGCTGTAGGTGAAACACTGACAAAGTATTTCTTTAAATAAATTCATACACTGACTGACCTTTTTTTTAGCATGTAAAATATTTATTATTCACAATCACAGCAAGCCTGAGTCAAAAGTGACAAGTTTTAATACATTTTTCTGCTATATATACGGGGTGTGTCCCATAAAAAATATTAAAACTAATACCTTTCTTAAATGAAATGCCCCATATTTTTTAACTTAATGGTAAGACCATTTAATTCCCAACAAAAAATCGCAATAACTTTTTTTTTGTAAATGCCATAGTTTTCGAGAAAAAAGATAATTTCGTAGATATTGCTACAGCTCGGGCGCTCGCAGTGCACACACAAATAAGAAAATCGCGGCGCGGATGAAAAACAAATGACGTTGACAGGTGTGTTATTCAGTTTTAATACATTTATGTCATATTTTACATATTTTTAGTGTGGTATTTGAATTACCTAACTACTACTATTAATATTTCACAAAACACAAAGACTATGTACGAACGAATGAAGTAAAAATATGATATTTATGTAATACAACTGAATAACACACCTCTCAACTTTATTTGTTTTTTTATCGCCACGATTCCCTTATTTGCGTGTGTGGAATTGAACGCGCGAGCTATATGACAATATATATGAAAATAGTTTTTTTTAGTATCATGAAGCCGTGCGTGAGCACGACCCCATGATTCCCATCCCACCCTCTTACCCGGGCTCAGCACACTAAGTGCTATTATTCACCGGTCTAACATGCCCCACCCCTGAAAGACATGCAACCCAACATACACACCTACATTTAACTTATTCAGAAAAATTACCGACGGGCAGTGGACTCGAACCTACTGCCATTGGGAGTCTAGTTTCAAAGCCTGGGACTTTAACCACTAGACCACCCGCCGGCCCAAAATAGTTTTTAACTCGGCAACTATAGCATCTACAAAAAAAAGTTATTTAGATTTTTTGTTGAAAATTAAAAGTTCTTTCCATCAAGCTACAAAAATATGTGGCATTCCATTTAAGAAAAGTCTTATTTTATGAATAATTTTTTTATGAAACAACACCCTGTATATTATTTATTTATTTTAACCTTATACGTTATAATATAACCTTTGATCATGGCAGGTAAACATGTCGAAATACATATAAAATAAAAATAAATAAATATTGTTGAAGTAAAATAGTATTTTATTCATACTCGATAAATATGAACTTTAACTGAGTAAAGCTGGAACTTATAAATAAACCCCGTATAAGATTTTTATATGTCAGTTTATATAGTACGGGTCGGTCCGCACAACTTTTATTAGTAATTTTTTTTACCTATCTTCTCAAATAGCAGAAATATTTTAAAAACCCGTAACTTTTGACTTAGGCTGTATAAATTCATGCGCTGACAACCGTTTTAACCTTCTTTTCGGATGTAAAACTTACATTTTGCACAGGCGTTAATAGAAGTGCCCACTTCAAACACAAAATCCAAAAATCCGCCTGTCAATAGATTTAATTGATAGTATTTTTCGAGTCTGAATTCTAAGGCCCAATTATTAATTGTTTATGAAGTTAAAAAATGCATAGTAATGTTACCATATTTGAGTATCATTTAATTAAACTTTGTAAACGGCTCTTTCCCCCTAAATCTTTTATTAGAGAGAAATTAATTTATATTTCTAAATTTAACTTTATACCAAACAAAGAAAATGAAAGAAGCGTATTTTGGTATTTTGCGTGTGTGTGTGTGTGTGTGTTTACAAGTCTATTTTTATGAATCTATTTATATAAACTTTCTCCTTTTTACATTGTTTTCGAAACGACGTGTTTTTCCTTGGGATGATTGATCAGATAAATTAAACATAATCGGGTTTCTAGGCAATATACAGTAATAAGAATACTTCATCCTAACGACTAAATGCTTTTTACGAGGCTTTTCGGTATAGGGAAGAAAGTATAGACTTCATGCATATTTTGGATTTCGAGATTTGACGAAAATAGATGTCCCCCAGAAGCTCACAGTAGTTTTTAAAAAATGTCTCTTTCTCTCTCTCCCTTTTTCGCTGTGTGGGTGTGTAGGTTACACGTGTGATCGTGCAGTCTCCGAAATTTTTGAAATTTACAAATTGTTAGTACTAGCATTTAAAATTAGCTAAGTGCTTATACTTGACTGCTTATTTATTGGCGATGAATTGTGTCAGGCCTACGTTGTGATTTATTTATTGCTATAGTCTGATTTACCCTGTCTTTATTGAGGTTAAAAAGGATACCATATTGAGATTATTTAAACAACAGCAAAACCTTTAAAGTATTTATTTAGTTTTGTAGGCAAATATTGATGTAAACTCTGTATCTAGAATTTGCACCTTAGTTGTGGAGAATAAACCTTCCAATCTAAATTTTACCCCAGTTTTACTCATACTGTTGCTTCTACTTTTTTTGGAACTGCTAATAAATGTCGAGAGTTGTACAGGTTACATAAGTAACTCTTTACATTAACGGCTTGTGTTGCCACTCAGCTGCACGCAATACTGTCAGGCTGATTGGGTGTCATCCTAACGCCTTAGCCGCTACGCCTAAATCATGAAGCACAATAGCGCCGCGTACTAATACGCCAGGAAATTTAAACGAATAACAGCGATTAATTACGCATAACTGGATAATAACACCCGAAAACAGCGTCTTTCCGAAACCAAATTGGAAATAGTCACTCACCTCTATCAGCTTCCTTTCATTAGCGCCTCAATGCTCCGCCTAACTCCCAAAGGACAATAGCGCCTCAATAATAATACGCCTAATACAGTATACTGATAAGACTAAGCACCTACACCTAAGCCTCTTTGATTTTGGCAAAGTCCTCCTCGTAGACCAAAACCCACAAAGATGATTTTTTTGCTTTTCTAGCGATTTTTCAAAATTTTCATCTCAAAACTATACCGCCCTTTCGATTGGCACCAAATTTGCTGCAGACTTTCTCATTGTTATTGGGAAGAGATGAGCGAAAACAAAAGTAGCTTGTTTATGCTAGAAAATATTTTACGAATTTTCAAAGTCGCTGCTACGCGCTCAGAGCATCTCCGGTAGGTAGACATCTATTTCGATGGCCTTTAAAAATCGACTACAATTCATATTTCCACCAAACTTTCAGAACTCATTCCTAATACATGTAGCTAGCGGTTGACGCGCTTAGGTTATATTGTCCATAATATAGGGGGTCCATTTTTTGAAAATTTTCCCTTTGAATATTTTAGGATTTTTTGCGTTTTTTCAAAATTTTCACCTCAAAACTATATAACTTAATTATTTACAAGTGCAATTTGTCTTCAGAAAGCTTACACTTAAGTATAAAACAATATATTAAAAATCAAAATAAAATGCAAACTATTTACTTTCGGGGAGCGCATCTTGACACGCCTCATAAATCCTGAACAGCTCGATGAGCTTCAGAATGGTGCAACAAAAATTCATCGATAAAATAAACTTTAAAAAATCCGACACCGGAAACGGAAGTTAGACGTGTTCTGAGATGGAATTTTTTCAGAAATTAAATTTTTTAAATTTACAAGCGAAATCTAATAGATGTTTTGTTCCCGAACCTCCTATTTTCAGAAGGGCGACCGCTACATTTTCTTAAATTTGATTTCTGGCAGAACAATTAAGTCTATTTTCATTTATCTCTGGACTACTTTTTCGTAGGATAATCAGGAAATGACCAATTTTATAAAATTTGAAAAGTATGGTTTTTTGGCCAAAAATCGCGAAAAAAAGGTTCGCCTTTAAGAGGCCTCTCGGAAACTGTTTAAGCTAGAACATTATTACTACCACAGATAAGGTTGTTAACCTTATCTGTGTTACTACTAACTACTTTTAAGATTGAGTGCACCAGAAACTAGCTATTTTGGAAAAAAAACTGATTTTTTGCACCTATTTTTTTAAATCTAAAAGGGTTGCAAAGCTTGGCCGAAGTCGAAAACTTAAAGCCTCTATTTTATGCCAAAATAAAGGGTTTTAACAAAAAAACTCATTCCTGAATTATTTTACACTTTTATTGCTTCTGACTTGTGTTTTATTATCTTGCTCATTTATCTTGGATCTTGCCACAAAGAAGTTATGCATTGAATAATGTAATATGGCTTACAAAATGTTACACAGTCTATAAATTTTATAGCAACTATTGAATTTAGAATGTTACGTTATTACCTATTTATAGAAATGTAAAAAGTATGTTCGGTTTGCAGTGTGGAAAGACCCGTATTATGTGGCTCTTCTATGTATTTTGTCAATACTACCCCGATATTTTAACAGCCAGTCAAACTTGAGTTAAATAAATATCAAATGTTAATTTAAGTTTAGTGCGATTTCTGAAATTCAACGTTGCATTTAAAAAAATTAAAACAGTCAAGTATTGACATGATTAGTTTTCTTAGTACAATTTATTTAAACATGTATTCACATACCCACTTACCTTAAATAACAAATAAGAAATCATACAGTTTCGATATCGTTACAATGCTTTGTGTGCCGTTGGCCGCAGTTCACCTTTTGTCTTGCTTAAAGCAATTTATCATTCCTAACAATCAGCCACGTAAATTGCATAATGTGCTGTAAAATGTTGGTTTTAAGACCTTTACAATATTCGAGTGCAGAAAATAGAAAATAATTTATATTACGAATCGAAACGAACTTATATAGCTCTACGCATTGAACGCCTTAATATAGGCATTAAAAACCAATAAAGAAAACGAGAACAGATGTTTATTATTTAAGAAATAGAAAAAGAAATCGATTGCTAATTTTAATTATAAAATTATCTGTTATCAGTCTTATTTCGTTCTGCAATTTGTATTCTTGTATGATCGTAAAAATCTGTATGAAAATTGAGAAGCTTTCGGCAGAATCTTGAAAAAAAATAAATACTACGGTAGAATGAACATAAAAAGTATTAATGTGAAAATGGAATTAATATAGGGTTTGGTTGTGCCACCATATTAATACAAAGTAATTATAGTAATATTGCTACAAGACTGCTTAATACTCTGTGTTTTCTCTGTCTCAACCTATCATCATCATATTTAAAAAAGTTCTGACAAAAATAAAGCAATGTTGCTGGAATCGCAACATAACCATTTTGGTATGTGCTAAAATGCACAAAGGCGAGTAGTAGAAGCAGTAACAAAACCGAATCTTTCTGAAACCTAACAGACTATGATGATCTTAATCTTCAATTGCAAGTTTTTACTACTCTCACTTAACAAATCATAAAATTAATACGAGTCACAAATCTTACGGTTCTGCCAATTTCAATCATTTACTATACAAGTACAAATCTGAAAAGCTCGCAGTGCGTGTTTATGTAGTAATTTAACGTAGAGTTCCGTTTTTATGGAATAAATTCATTTTCAAAGTAACTAACCAGTTCAGACCTCGTACTTAAAAAAAGAACAGAAATACGTCCCGTCGTGTGTTTTGGCAAAGTGTGAATTTGAAAACTGCGATTTTAGCAATTCTTCTTATAGCAATATGCCTTTTGCTACATATAATACCTACAGGCGATTCAAATTGCCGCTAAAACATTAACTAGAAACTAACTTACAATCAAACGAAAGGAAAACATTTCAAATCCTTCTCTTTGAAACAAATAGCAACTTAAAAAAATCTATTATGTACTACTTCCTTATTATGTACTACTTCCTAGTTAGTAAAAACATGGGGAAAAAGTTACTGCCGCAGAAGTGAAGAGAGCGCCTGAAATTGGATAACCTATCTACGAATGAAAGAGAGGAAAAATACCCCCGTAAAATGTATTAAAAGCTGGCCAGGGAAGAGAAAGAAACATGGTAAGGTAGAAGCAATACTTGCAAAGAATACTAGATGAATTTGAAATTCTAGAAACAATCTAGCAGGATATTTAATACAGAAATATAATTATAACCAAACTCCAGAGCCTCTGGGTCCCGCTTGAACCATTATCTGCCCTTCTCAGACGGACGTTGCGTTGATGCGAATTGACGTTGTAAGTACGCATTGAGAAAATATTTCACTGAACGGGGCGATAGTATTATCTATGCTCGCTAACAGTGACCTGCAGTCAAAGAAAAGAAAAGTGTTTCGATAATGCAATATTTTCTTTTAAATCATCCAATTCAAAATAAACTTTCAGTGAAAAAACGCGCGTGTTCGGCTCACATTTCTTTTTTTTTTAATTTAAATGTGCACACTAAAAATAACCAACCAAAATTAGATCAAGCAACAAGTAAAAAATATACACAATTTCATCCTCCCCCCATTTATTGAGAGTTGCAAACGTACTTTTGCCACTGTTACTAAATTTGACTTGATTCTGGTTGCTAAAAAAAATAATCTCGTACCGGTTTTAAATATTTACAGTACCTCATAGGGGGTTTTTCAGAATTTTGAAGCAGCGCCATTTCGGGTTTTTCGGATTTTCGAAATTAATTTTATTTCATCGTATACTACCTAGGAAGGGCTCTCAAACAAGTTGTAGCTGTTGCCGGTCAAACAACTACTTTTTGAGTAAATAGGCGTTAAAGTCGAGATTTTCAAAAAGCTGTAGGGGCCGCCATTTTGAAGCTAGAGAGTTCGGTAAAAAAGTTTTCGATTTGCCTTAAGTTCTTCTCTTCGATTCCGTGTTTTCAAAATTTTGTTTTGGAAAAAAACGCTACAAAAAAACATGTCTAACTTCCGTTTCCAGTTTTGGATTTTTTTAAAAACTTAACTAGAACTACAAAATTCGATATACCTCTTGATTTAAAATATCATCAAAATCTATCCAGTACTTTCGCCTGTAGAGGCGTCACCCACACACCCACACACCCATAGACAGACATTTTTTTAAACCAATTTTTTGGGTTCTTTGGGCCTCAAAACGTGTATTTCCGCTAAAATATAGATTTCGAAAATTTTCATGAAATCAGTACCTACTTCCCCATACCGAAGGTAAGGAGAGTAAAAAGCGATTACTAAAGGGGTGCGCGTGTCGTGACCACCACAAACTTTGTAAGAACGTACCACAAGCAATCAGAGGAGACAAGACTATGTATTAAGTCCAAATCGATAATGAAGAATTAGATCAATTCAAGAATTTGGAAAAGCATTTAGAAGCGACAGGAAGAGTAGAAGCGGAACTAAAACATCATAAGAATTGGAGCGGCGGAAGCACTCTTTATAATGACCCGAAAAGTAAGTTTATGAGTATAAAAGAGATTCCACAACTAACGAAAATGACTATTTATACAACAGTATTGTTGACGTAGCTAAACGCGTGTGAATCTTGACTTTGACAAATATGCACAAAAACGGACTACAAATTATAAAACCGTACTTTTAGTACCAGAACAACAAAAAATTTCGTTAAAATTCAATAAGTAAACAAAAAGAATGGGCCTACTGAAGTCCATTCAGTTATGCAATATTTGAGATACATCGTTTCGTTCAGCGTTACTTTATTGTTAAGCTAAGCCGGATGTTGTGCACTCATAATAATTTTTGCAAAGTTTCATAAAATTGTTTCCTGTATTACTTTTAAAACCCGGACCTATGCTTATGAACTCCGTTATCAAATAGCTCGAGATAATAAACCAGCTGGCCAGATGAATAATACGTATTTAAATAAGCTCCTTAAGATCAAACATATAGGTGTGTTGCTATTTTAAGCCCGTAAATAATTCATTTAAAGTTGCATATATTCGCGAACTATATATTTAAAAGAATTATGGCAGGATTTATTATTAATTAATTAAAACAAAAATTAGACGAAGTGAAACCACCAATAGAGAATATACACGAAACGCAATTTAGACGGTAGGGCATGTAGAAAGGCTACCAGAAGACAGAAAGGACGGTAAGATAGAAGCACGTAAAAGGGCTGGCCAGAAACAGAAACGAGTGAAACGAAAACATGAAAATACCAAATTATTTTATTTAAAAATTTATTTTACTTAACTATTTATTAGTTATCGAAGCAAAATACAGTTTTCATTACGAAATAAAACAATAAAAACTTATTTAGGCGCTGAATGTGAAAAATTAGCAAGAAAGGAACAATGAAGAATTATAGTTACACTAACAATATTTCACAATAACTAACTTTGTTGTTTTATCTTTTATCTCTTCAGACCAAGTAACATAAGCAGTTTGATATTATTTGTTATTTTTGTGCGTATATTTCAAACAATGAAATATTTCATACACATTAAAAGTTTACATAAAGGCAAGTTGTGTTCTTATCTTCAGTATGTACAGACATCTTTGCAAATACAACAAGAACAAGAAGACAATTTTAAAAAACAGTTAGGAATGCATATTGTATTAACCGTTTCAAAATGAGCAATACCAGTTTGGTTACTTAAAATTATAGCGAGTCTGGTACCCACGCTTATAACAATTAATACACTTCGTAAAAAAGCATTAGTACAAATAAAATAAGTGCAGTATACATTATACAGAGCATTGGTGAATGCCGTCCGTCAAAGATTTGCGTCAGGTGTGGAGGCAGGTGAAGGTGTAAATCGTTTCCAAGATAGAAAGAGTCAATGATCTCGCATCTGATCTTACTAGAAAAAGATCGCCGCAAGTTGTTCGTTAATCACTAATCAGTAAACACAACATAATATGTTACAAACAAAACTTTTTCCAAGTATTATTTATTTTGATTTACTGTTAAAATTGCAATAATTATTACACTACATAAATAAGGGGGTTTCCAGCATTCGTTTAAATAATGCCTATTTATCACTTTAATTTAAAGATATAGGAATTGTACAAATGTAGTACTTTTATTAATCTGTGATTTCAACTAATTACTCAAGCTTTTCTTAGGATCAACAAGTATAAAAGAACTGTGTGTTTAAACTGATACCGCCTACGCAGAAAAGTCTTAAGCTAATAAAGAGATAATGAAAACTTATTCCTAACCTCAGAAGCAACTACGATATTGAATTTAGATAAGTTTAAATACTTCTTAGTATTATAATGAAAGACCGGAGTTTTAGTCCCAGAACAACAAAAATTTCGTTAAAACTCAACGAGTATTTTAAACATTATGGGCGTACCTACTCAAATCCATTCGGTTATACGTGAAACATGTTGCACGATTTTGCAAGGTTCACAACTACAACTGCAATATTTGAGATACATCGTTTCGTTCAGTGTTACTTTATTATTGAACCAGGCCAGAGGTTCTGCACTGAAAAATATTTTTGCAAAGTTTCATGAAATTGTTTCGTGTATTACTTTTAAAACCCCTGACCATGCATATTCTATTCAACTTCGTTATAAAATACCTCGAGATAATAAACCAGCAGGCCAGATGAATAATATGTAGGTATCCAAACATGCGGATATGTCCCTACTATATATTTAAAAGAATTATTTATTCCAGGATTTATTAATAATTGATTGGCCCATAACTTAAATACCGACTAAATACTAGACCAGAAATCCAAACACTGATTATAATTTTTATAACTTTTTAAAAAAATCAATTTTTGTTAATAATAAGAATTATTATTTTTAGCATATTATCTTACCAACTTATTTTAGTATGTTATTTATGTAATAATAACTGATGTGTAATTAACAATTTTTAATTTTATAATCAAAATTTTCCATACAAAATTTAAAATCAAAGCATGAATAGAAATACACGTTTCATAAAAAAAATCCGATGAGGCCATTATTCAATTCAAATATTGAAAAAGAAAAAAAACAACTACCAGCGCCAAAATGTGTCTATAAAAAGAGATAGAAGTATTAAAAAACCACAAAATTATATCACGTGCCTGTGTGTAAGTGTAACGGTTGAAATCTCTGGAACTGCTAAACCGATTATAAAGAAATTTGGAATATCTCGGTACAATGCGTAAATAAGTTTTTTTTAAAACGATCCGGAACCGGAAACGGAAGTGTGTTGGTATTATTTTTTTCAAAACGGAATTTTAAATATTTGAGCACAAAGTGTGATAGAGGGTATTGAGACAAATCGAAAGCTTTATTCTGAACAATCTAGCATTAAACTGGCGGCAGCTACAACTTTTTAAAATTTTAAAATTGGCGCCTATTTAGTCAAAAATGAGTTGGCAAATCGGCATTAATTTTGATTTTGTAATAGCCTTAGTACAATGTTATTATATACGAAATAGTGAAATATAAAACTTGCTCAACAACTGGCGACAGACTTTGTTTAACTTTTGTAAGCTAGAGATGAGCTACAGTTTGGTTGCTGTACCCACGCGTTTTTCTTTGTGATGCCTTCTATGAATTTTTGAAACTAATGCTCGAGAACTAAATAATCTTCTTTAAGCTAAAGCTCTCATCAGTGATAGAAGAATAAAATTCTAAACTTAATTTTTAGATGCAGTAATAATTATGGGGATAATTACACCCCCTCAAACATTTGTCCTATTTTTGGTATTATTTAATCCCAAGAAATCTTTTGCCGAGACGAAGAAATTAGGAGTGTAGGCACAAAACCTCTTCACAAATAAGAGGAACCACAATTGTAATGTCAAAACGCGTATGAAAAACAAATTGTGGAAACAAAAGGAAGATCAAGAACTCAATAGGAAGAAAACGTTAAAAAAACCATCAATAGTCGAGATATTTCCCGGAAGAAGCGTACACCTGGGCAAAGAACAGAAAGAAGTGAAAATTTTGTCCGTCACCTTTACAACGTTAAGGTAGACGTAAACGACCAAGTAAAACTAAAATTTCAAAAAATGATTGCTCAATAACTAACAATTTTTTTTTAATTTTGTTGTTTGTAAAGCTAGGGATTTGGAATTGTATTGGAATTTGGCTGCTTTTCCAATTTCTTTGTGACGCCTTTTATGAATTTTTGAAATTATTTTTTAAGGTCAAGCTATTATCGGTGATAGGAAAATATAGATTACACTTGTTTTTAGATGCAGTAATATTTAGGGGGCTAATTAACCTCCTTCTCCCCATTTTTGGTTAATTTTTGTTTGTGTTTGGTGTTCTTTATTCTCAAACAACCTTTTCTAAAGAAATTGAAAAAAAGATTATTTTCTCCATGAAAAAATTCGGTATAACAAGCTTTCGTGTGAGATTACGCGAGCAGCCACTGGAGCGACTAGCATCATGCAGGAGCATCTGATTTTATGTAGTACCTAGCTAACTCTTATTAGACAACATATTATAGCTATAAATACATACAGCAAATTCCAATTTCAGTGGAACATGCCAGATTAACATGCAAAAAGTGAAATAATTCTATTTTATGTTACTTTACATGAGAAGATAACATTTTTTGCATCACCCAATAGCAATTTATTTGAAGGTTCATTAGAAATATTGCTTTAAATAAATTATTTAATAATAGCCAATCCACTGGTGCATTGGGCGAAATGCATAAAGTTTAGTAAATGTTTTAACTATATATTCATCTCTTTTCGACCACAAGTGATATTTTTTTTCTCTGATTGTAGTAATTTAACTTCACTTTACTTTATGCATACGGGCCAATGATGTAACCGGTTGTAAACTCAATTTTCAGATCTCTGTAGCGCGCAGGTAGAGAATTTGCTTCGTATACGAGAGGTTACGAGTTCAAACCTTGATAAGGTTAGCTTTCAAATTTTTTTATTAAATCAGGTTTATATTAATTTATTTAAAATGTGTGATTATTATTTTCTAATGCTACATAACAAAATAACCAGGGGACACATAAAAAGTTTTTACACCTTTTACAGCTAATTAGGTACAAACATTTTGGTGCAAAGACTCAAATTAAATGTTTACTATTAATTATTTTGTACAATAGCATGCATTTCATGGATCTAAAAATTTTATCGTTAACTGTTTATATTTTACCTAATTACTTTTCTTGTGTAGCATTCACAAGTAATAATTATCCATTTTAAATATAATAATATAAACCTGGTTGCCTTATCATAGGAACTAAAAACTCACAAAAAACAGACCACATTAAGGCTTAAACTCATAACCTCTTGTTTGCGAAACAAATTCGCTGCCCGCGCGCAGCGCAGACACGAAATCGACTTTGCAACTACATAGCTATATCAGTGCGCTAGTGGTTTGCCTATTATTAAACAATTTATTTAAAGCATTATTTCTAATGAATTTTCAAATAATTGCCATTAAGTTATGTAAAAGAATGTTATCTTTTCCATTTAGGGTGACTGCAAGTAATGCTTAGACATAAAATAGAGCTATTTCAATTTTTGCATGTAAATCTGCCATGTTCCACATATTTGAGAATTCACTGTATATGATTTACACACAATATTTTTGAAAACATAAAAGCTAATTGTTTTTAAAGTATGGAAAAGTCAAAAAGGAAATGCTTATATATACAAACCCCCGACCATCGCATCGCGCGCCGCAGCAAATGTGTAAAGTTAGGGTTAAAGCCACCGCTGCTGCCTAATATAAAGACTGCGTTTGTGTCAATCTGTGTCGCTAAACGTAACATAATATTAATAAACAGTTATAAATTTTTGTGTCTTCATTTAGATACCTTAACTTATGTAATCTACCCAGTGCATTTCCCAAGCTTCGGGTATTGAACCCGGATCGTTCAGATCAGTGGCAAATGCGCAACCAATTTATAGAACACCAAACAAGACATTTGTTTTTATTGAGAGTTTAGCAAAGAACTGCGACAGAATTGCAGACAGAAGAAACCTATACCGTATACGTACATACGTTGTAAACAATTACGTTGCCAAAAATAGAAGTTTGCCATACATTTCCAGGTATGATATGCAAATTTGAACAACACGTAATGGAACGTTTACGTAGGTAGCTAATTTAAAATTCACAAATGCATGCAGCGTTATGAAAGCAGAGTTCTATGTAATAGTAAATACAAACAGCTTCTCCATGTTTTTCTTTTAGTTTATAATTGGTTAGTTTATTAGCGGTAAATATTTTCATGCTGTACCAAAAAAAAATATGTTTATTCGCTAAAAGATTGTGTAAAGTTGCAAGGAGATATACATATATTAGTATACGCATAGGAGGTCGTACAAAAATAAATGTATGCAGCATGAAGCATTTTGTAAGTAAAAAAAAGAAGAATATGCAAGTCAAAAGTGTACAGAACTCAAGACAGTGGGCCAAAAAGTAAGCACCAGTATAATAACCAAACCAACCAATATCGGAATACATTTACGCATTAAGAAACAAAATTGTTAGTGAATCAGACAGGGTGATTTACAGATGAGGAAAGAAAACATACCAAAACTATAACTAAAACTTGGCATAATAACGCCATAAATTATTAATATTGATTTTTACCTAGGATTAAAAAAAAGCCATTTACATCATAAATATTGATCAGCATGACCTGCAAATTTACTATTCTACTGAGAGTACACGATATTTCGGTTTTAAAGATGAGTGATGACAAAGCATATCAGAATTTTTTTTATTAACCGTATCTGCTGGATTAAAACTAAAATGTATTGGCTGCTGTTCTACTAATTGTAAAGATAATAAACTAAAACAGTGTGAAAAACATTATATTCTATAAAATTTTAAATTCTGTAGAAAATTTCGGTAAATACATGCTAACGATAACCAATAGTAATAACAAACAATAAAATTTGTAATAAACGAAAATAAAAACTTGACATCAGCAGCATAGTATTTAAAAATATTCCCAAGACGTCAAAAGTCAAATCGATAGTTTCTCTTAGTACTTCCTAAATATCTGTTTTTTTAGGTGTTTTGATTAAATTAATATTAACGTTAATAAAACCATTCATTAACACCTTCTGGTTATCCTGTATACGTATCGTTTCTATTCTTATCACTATCAGGGTATATAAGTTCGTATACCGGATGTGAGACAATAAAGATAAATAATTAATAACACAGCAGCTTCGGTTCAGCTATAAATAGGTCGTTCAAATTTTCTTTTTAAATATTTAGACCTAAATTTTAAAAAGTATAACAAAAACTTAAAAATTTTTAATAGCCGCACTTGTAAAACATTATCAATTTTTTTTTAGAAAATAAATACACAATACAAATTTTGTTAGTAATTTAAATGTTCTTCCCAAATGAAATTCGCCCTTATTCAAATCTGAAAACAGATCAGCAAGGAAACAACACGTATCTGTTGTTTCAAGGAAAGCTCTTTCTTTATTAGACAGTGATCTACAGCACTTACCAGCAAGAAAATAAGCGTGTTTTTGTTTATGAGATGTTTTTACACGTGAATTCCAATTTAGGTGGAACATGGCAGATAAACATGTAAAAAGCGAATAGCCCGATTTTATGTCCCTAGAAGAATTTTATTATTTGATATCACCCTAAATAAAAAGATAACATTTCTCTTTCATCACCTGATGGCAATTTATTTGAAAATTTATTACAAATAAACCTTTAAACAAGTTATTTAAAAATAGTCAAGCCACCAGCGAATCGATATAATCGGTTGCAAAGTGATTTTCAGATGTCTCCATAGCGCGCAGGTAGACGATTTGCTTCGTAAACGAGAGGTTATGAGTTCAAACCTTGATAAACTCCTACTTTTATTTTATTTTTTTAAATTACTGTAAAAAACAATGAGGTTTGTATTATTTTATTTAATATGTATAATTATTACTTTTTAGTGCTACATAGCAAAATTAATCGGGTGAATCATAAAAAGTTCAGGATAAACTTTATATGGTAGAATTGAAAAAAATGAAATTGAAATTTCTAGTACAAAATAATAAATTTTGTTTTAAAAGTGCGAATTATAGACTTCAGTTATATGCAGTTAGTTTTTTTTTCTTTTTTCTAATTATACATTATAAATAAAATAATATAAACCGGGTCGTATTTTTACAGTAATTAAAAAATATTTAAAAAGTAGACCTCATGAAGGTTTCAAGTAGTAACTTGTCGCTTACAAAGTGAATCCTGTACCTGTGCGCAAAATCGACTTTGCAAGCAGTTATATCATTACATTAAAGGCTTCACTATTATTTAATAGGCCATTTAAATCATTATTCGTAATGAATTTTTAAATACATTGCCATTAGGTGATGTAAAAAAAGCATTTTTCCAGTCAGGATGACTACAAGTAATGAAATTCTTCTAGGAAGATAAAGTATAGCCATTTCACTTTTTGCATGTTAGTCTGTCATGTTCCGCCTTTTTTTTTAATTCACTACTTGTATAGATAACGATCCACTATCGTCCCATTTGCACGTTTTGTAATCTTTGGGGACCCCTCGGTAAGTAATGGTAAGCGATAAAGTCATAATTCTATTTTTATAGTAATATGTGGCACTACAGGAATAATTTTGGGTGGCTAATAAGTAATAGTAATAACACTCTAGATTGGAAAATAAAAATTGGTGTTAAAAAAATTTGAGTATTTACAACTAACAAAAACTAGACGTTTGTATTGAGAATTCGTCCTGCAGTCCATATAAAAAATAATAACAATATACAGAGCGTTCCTTTTAAAATAAGAAAGTAGATGTAATTTCCCCCACAGCCGAAAGTCATCAAATGTGGTTTTATGTGCACATTAATCTATTTTTGAACAATCATTTATTAATTTTGTAGGGCATTTTCCTTCTCAATGCTATTTACTGATATTCATTTTTATAAAAATAACAAATTAGCAATTACATTGACAATTATCGAAGTATTTGAGTTGGTATTTCAATTTTCTGTGTTTGGATTTTCTTCAAATCAGTGAAAACAAGCTTGGTTGTTATATCTCGGTATCAGTCTGTATAATTTTCTTTTTTTGTGCAAAATGGGTATTACCTTTGATTAAAGAAGTGTGTATAGTCAATGGTATTACCTACCACATACGGAAATGCTGATATGAATAGTAAATTTTAGACATGAACGTTAAACTTCCGGTGTGCAGGGCCAGATTAATAGTAATGTAGGCCCCATGCACTTTTTATGTATACATATTATACAATAATGTATAAAGGATAAAAAATTCAATACCTCGGTTATTTTAGGCTTTTTGGAAAAATTTTCACACGCAAACTGTATCAATTTTAGCGCATCTTTCGGTGTACTTAAAAAATCCCTTTTTTCGTAGGACCTAGACACAGACTAGTGTCTTGGCTAACAGCCGATCCTGACTTGCGCAACGTCTAATATTGGCGCATATTGTGCAGTGTTAACTTGTCAATGCGCTTGTTTGTAGGAGTGTGATATTTACATCGACCGAAGAGCAAGTTAATGAAAGTGTAAGTGTAAAGTGAAATTGCATTGTTAAAGCCAATTTTTTCATTGCTAATAAATTGCATTCAATACAAAACAACAAATCCTTTTTTTTTTAATTTATAACATGCACGGTACAGCGTAAAAAATACAAAGAGAAAGTAACTTCTGATTATCATTTTTAAGAAGAAGGAATGTTAAAATATTTTTTATTGCAACTCTTTAAAAAAATAATTAATAAATAATAATTTTTATTTTATATTGTACGTCTTTTTTATTATTTAACCTTTAAAGCAACATATACAACTGACGATTAAGGAAGGTTGATCTCTGCTGACGGCGAGCACTACAGACATTCCAGCCGCATGCCGAGGAGGTGCGCAAGTCATGAAAGGTAGATAGGATCGGCTGTAATCCAAGCCACTAGACGCTAGTTAGACACAGTGCCTATAATGCTTAAGCATTGAACTAGAAGGTATACCTCTCTAGTTCGATGTTCTTAAGCTACAATCCGGCCCTTTCGGTGTGACATGCAAGTGGAAATGATATTATACAGCTTATACTCCCGATTATTTTTTAATTCATTCAATACTTCCTAATTCTGACTTTTATTTTTAACATGGATTTGCATTTGAATAACAAGGTCTCATTTTGATTATTACCATTTATAAATGTATTTTTTAAGAATATTCCTGATTGCCTTGAAATTATATAACGCCTTAGAAGCAACGATTAATAATAGTTTAATTATTACGTTTCATCATCACATTTGGTACACGAAATTTCACATACCTGTCTAAATTAATTGTTACACAAACTGTAGGTATAACAAATTTGATTACATCAATTTAACATTATTGCTAGTTTCGGTCGGCACGAAAATTTAAAAAAAAATTGTTGTTAAGACTACTGCGCATATGTAATAAACTTAATTCTTCAATTATCTCACGTCACATTACACCAACTCATAGTGTGATATAATAAAAGTGCATTCGTGTTTGAATGCCATGCAAATGAAATGACGCAGCATTAGTTGAAAATTACTGCTTGATTTGGGGTTGGTTATCGATTATATACTATAAAGAAGCCTTCCAAAAAAAATAAACCACTTTCTATTCACTGTATGACTTTAAACGGTCGATAGTTTATTTTATATTATGGCCAGAAAAGCAGGTAAGATGAAGACGTAATTCACACTTTCAAACAGAGAAAGTCGACAACCTGAACTAAGCGCAGGTAAATATTCCAAAAATAACCTTTTAAGAATTTAAGGTTTTTTTGGTGAGATTGTTCAGTTTAAGTTTTTTTCTATCAGCAATGAGCAAAGTGCAAATAACGAACGTCAATACACTTGACTTGATGTGCAATTTTTTGAGTAGGTGGAACATTATTACTTTTTTATGATATAGGTATTTTCCAATAGTAAGTCGTCGAAATTGATTTGCTAACAATAAATTTTTTATTGTTGAAACAGAACAGCTAGCAATATTATAATCTTGATTGTATGAACAAAAATGAATTTATATTAACTACGTATGAAATGTTATTATAATTATTTATTAATACCTTGTCAAAAAAAGTAGTGTGTTTTAATGAATTGTGCAATTGGCACGAAATTATTTGTCATAAAATCTGATGCTTTGACGAACAATTCTTATCTTTTACAAAATTTTGATATCTCTTACCATTTAGTCGTAAAAAAATAAAATTGAATTATTGTCGGGATGCGACTCTGCAAATGTGCGTCTATAAAGTCACTCCAATTACAACAACACGTTAGGAGATATCAAAATTTTGCAAAAGACAAAAATTGTTCGTAATAACATCAGCTGTCAGGAGAAATAAATTGCATTGCAAATTAGATGCAAGTAAAACAATGAAGTCACAACTTATAACATTATAGGTAATAGGAGAACCAAAATAATTTACAATACTCCAAGAAATCGTAAAGTACAAAATTTATGAAAGCACGAAAAAACCTAAGAAAAAAATGTTTTTCATTTTCGTTTATGTACGTTTTTTCTTGCTTATGTAAAATATATGATGTTTTTTAATCAGTTTATTTAAACATTAAATTTATTTCGCCACTTACTGACGTCAGTTATTTACAAAAGTGGTTGCGTAGGTTTCTCAAATAAAATGCAATTCTATATTTACTTCAGTTATTTTACGTAAGTATGTTGGTTTTCAACATGACTCGGGAAGAAGCTGTAATAATGTTATCAGTTGTATGCGTCGCAATGGAATCATTACTAACGGTAAAGAAACTTAAAATCTCGAAATAGGCGTCCTATTGACTAGATACTTGTGAAGTAATTATTAAGACGTATTTTTGTTCTAATTTTGTAAGGCATGGTAAAAAGCGGAAATTTTAATTTTTTTTTATTTTACAGCTACTAGGTATAATAATTTTTGATTAGTGTTGGTGCTCTTAAATAGTAATGGTCATGTGATGTTACGCATTTTTTTTCAGCATATAAAAAAGGGCTCTAAATTCTAAATCAATATGTTGCAGTCAAAATGTAATCGTGGCATTCGTGCCATTAATTTTGGTTGATGTATAAACGCTGCCTTACTAGGTACTTATTACAGGCAAAAAAGGTGAGTGGGTAGAAATCTTTTTAAAAACCGGTTCTGCTCTGATTTTAACAACCACATTGTGCGAAGTATTAATTTTGCTACATTACATTTTTTCTTTTTAATTTTTTGTGGTTGGTTGTTCATTGATATTTTCATTCAAGATTTTCTACAATTACAATAATTATATTCAAAAAATTCGGGCCTTAATTTTAAAACGGAAACGAACTACATATAAGTAGGTAGCCTACGCAGTTTCACACTTGAACATGATTGTCCTAAAATACTTTAGTGGTTAAAAAATATTTTTAGCACCTGCACGTTGCACAGGAAGAATGTGCACACATTAACATTAGGTGAACGTTCTATAAAATGCAAAGTAGTCAGTAGAGTATAATATCCTATTAAAGGCATGAATACAAACAAAACCTGAAACGTTACTGTTTTAAAAATACCCCATGCTCCGAAAATAAGTTTCATTTACAACATAAAGAAGTAGCATTCGGTCAATTTTAGTTATAAGGGGATGATACGTTTTTACAAGTGGTTACAAACTGCTAACATATGCAGTTTTGGTTGGACGCAGACGGTTCACCGACCACGTGTGAAATTCTCGCGTACAGATGATGAAACCAAACCTAACACTTACTATTTTGTGGTCGATGATGATGTAAGAGTTAATCAGCGACGCCGACGTCTCGACGCCTGAACTATGAATAAGTGACCAGAATAATAAATTACCACGTGTAAAAAGAATAAATAGAATTTACAAAAAACATAATTTTTGCTACTACAATTTTAGTGTCTAATAGCATACTAAAAATATGGCAAAGGTATTACATACCATATAAATCCACGTGGTCAAGTTTTTTTTTATCAAAAGTTGCCGGCACTTCCACTTTCGGTATGAGTTAACCGAATCGCGCGCGCGGTAAAATTGACTTCCAACGGTTCGAGCGGTGTTATTTACTATCTTATACTACTACCACCGAAAGTGCCCGAACGAATATCGTGTTGTAGTATCGAATTTTATGAATTGGAAGCTGACGCAATTTTGCAACCAAATTTCCTAGATAAGAATATCGAATGTCTTACTTCCTGCTAACTTTTCTAAGCGATTACAGCGCCATCTTGAATAATTTATGTTCATATGCTCATATGCATGATTATGAATTTACATGCAAAAGGTACCTACTTTATTTGCGGTTAGGGAAACACTAGGTATCTGAAAATAGACGATGCAATTAGACATTGCTAAATTTATTATCCATTCGTCTCTACCTACCTCTGAAAAGAAGCCAAAATATACAAAGACAAAGCCATCAGCTAGAAAACAAGAAAGAAAAAAGTTCTTACAATTAGCAATAAACATTTATTAAAGGATGCACTTTGCCGAGACTTCCGTGATTACTTATTAAAAAAAACGTTTTATATATCATCCTCAGCAGTGATAGGTACTACTTATAATCAGAAAACCAGAAAATATACTACGTCAGCCAAAAAATGGAGGGAGGCTTAGGCCCCCACCGCCGCTACATATTATTGTATCTAAAAAAATATATAAAAGCTCGTTCTACTGTCCCTGATGAGAATATAGGTAGCGTAAACGTGAATTTCTTATAATTAATAACTTTAACAGGTATTCTATATTTTAGCTCATTATCAAAAGCAAATTGAAAGTAAACAGTCGGTGTTCGACATTCGTTCAAATACCATTTCATTACTCCTTAACCATCAAATTCAATATCGTCAATATCATCAATAATTTTATCAAAAAATTCTGTCATTTCTGCTATTACTTTTATTTTCATTGATTTTGTTTTTGTAGGGAATCAGTTTTCTTTCTCCAACCAACTTAGTAACCTCATTTCTGTTGTTGCTGTAAGTCAGTCTACTCTTTTATTATGTTGAGTATATTTAAACTTTTTATAATAACAAGCAGAACCCGTGGCCTACGCCGAATTTTTTCTCCGCTGAGTCGGTCTGAATGAGAACTGCTTCTGGAAATAAAAACCTTCAAATAAAACGAAAAAAGCCCCTTAAAAGCATCTCTTCAAAAAAATAAAAGAGAAGCCCGGAAAAAAACAGCTCCGTGAAAAAGAAAGTTTTTAAAAAAATATCATAGCTCCAGAAAAAATTCCTTAAAAGTAGCTGGAAAATGCTGAAGTGCCAACTTCAAGTGAACTTTCCCAGAACCGTCTTAAGAAATTTGGAGCTCGGGGGCTAAGAATTGGTAGCCCCTTAACAACAAGGGTAGGGACATTCGAATCTAGGATAAAACAACCCTGGAAAAAATAGCCCCGAAAAAACCCCAAGTAAAAACATCCCCGTAAAAAAACATGGAAAAAATTCCCGGGAAAGAAGCGCTGGAAAAAAAACTCCAGTAAAAAGACCCCTGAATAAAAAGCCTGGAAAAAGCCACGAAATAAATCCTTGATAAAAAAAAAGATACATGTTTTGGACATAGAGGAACTCAAAGAAGTGGTTTTCAAAAAATTTCTGTCTGTATGTGGGTAGGTATGTGTGAGTGTTTGTTACGCGTTATAATTCCCGAACGAATGGACCGATTTCGATGAGCCTCAGAACGCGAAAACATTTAAAATCAAAAATTCACCGTCAAAATATGCTTTTAAAAATAACCGAAATCGAAAGCGGAAGTTGTACTAATTTTTTTGGTAGCCTTTATACCGGAAAACAATTTTTCTGAAACTGAAACGGAATTTGATAAAAGACCTTAGGCAGGGCATATCCAACTCTTTTTTTATCTTTCTAGCTTCAAAATGAAGGCCAATACGATTTTTTGAAAATTTTCACATTAACACTTTATTACTCAAAAAAGAGGTCACAGATGGGAATGAAGTTTGGTATTAAAATAGCCCTACAGGAAGACAACGTCACTATCTAAGAGAATTGTACAAATGAAAACTGCGACGAAGCTGATTTTCCAGGGGGATTTTTCTTCCGGACCTAATATTTCCGGGGTTATTTTTTCCAGGAATGTTTTTTCCGTACACCGTAAAATTCAGACAAATCAGACACTTTCTACTCAATTTTTACAAAAACTCGCACTCGCACTGTCTTTGAACCAGACCAGATATTTTTTGTCTACCTGGTAGATTTTGATAGCGATACTAGCGGTATATGCCTAGCATATACTCAATCAGTCGCCACTGACCGGTTCACGACTTCAGAGGATTACTTTCTCATCTTTACACTAAGAGTAGGTATAAAGATATGAAATATCAAGTAACAAACATTTTGAAGAACATTAAAAATTGGCTAAAATAGAAATTTTAAGAAACTTGTAGGGGTTTTTGAGGGACAGCTCATACAGACCCTTCTCGGCCGTGTTGTCAATATTGTCTTAAAACTGTCATTCAGATTAGTAACATTAAAAACAATAAGCTACTATAATTAATTCAAAAAAAGGAAATTCAAACGTGCCAAGAATTGTGTTTTGTAATCTTAAAGGCTTATACATTATGGTAGTTTAAGCAATGTGTATTTTTTAAGACAATTTATATTTGTTCTGCAAGTTAACACCACATACGACATCCGGGGGTGCATGGTTTACTAACTTGGAGGCACGGTTCGCAGCACCTGAAATTAAAGTACTAGTTATTACTTTAATGAATATTGACTTAATTATAATAGTCAAAGAAAATTGTTTTTTTATGGAAAAAATTTAAGCATAGGTAATAGTACATTACGCAACAAGTTTAGAAAAGTGATGTTTTACTAAACGTGTATGGCTGGTTTGAGTACGAGCGAGCGAAGCGAGCGAGTAACTTAAAAACCCATACAAGTCTAGTGAAAACACTTTTCTAACGAGATTGCGTATACTATTTTTTCGCATTTCATATGTGATAATTTAATTTTGTTAGTTTTTATTAAAAGTGACATTAATAACTGTCACATTTACTGGCATTGAAAATAAAAAAATAGTAGGTAGGTTGTTTCAATAACATAGTAACTTAATTACAGACAATTTTGCGATTGGATAAATCCGTTGCTATGCTGTAATGGTTGCTTTGCTGTAAAGTACCACTTTACAAAACGATTTTGAGTATAGAAATATAGTCAGTTACAATATGAAATGCGAAAAAATTTATTACATATTATTCACAGTAAAATCCCGCATCAATCAGAGTGAACCTTCCGCCGCCACATAGAACAATGGCCGCCGATTTACCCCTTTTTTATTTACTGGGTAACAGCTGTGTGGTAATTTGTTAAGAGAAGTAATTTATAGAGCAGTAAATTATGCGCACAAAAAATTTCTATAATTTTAGCGTAAGTGCGGTTGTGCGTAAAATAATGCTTCTGTCTTAGCAGTGCCAGTTACGAACACCATATCATTCAACTGAGTTTTGTCGTTTATTCGCCGAACTTTGCTCATACAACAAAAATACCTATACTTATATGATTGACATTTTAGATTTTTTCGTTTTCTCTATATTGTGGTAACGTACACGTACACCATTTTTTTGTTTTTTATTCAGAACGAAGTCTGTTTACGGCTTGACTGATGCCTGTAATAGCATCTCGATAACAAGGTATTTCAATTATTTTGCTTCTAAGACTTAGTATTGCAGTACTAATTGTTCATTTTTTTTATTTTATCGAGTAATATATACAACTTGCGATTATATCTAGTAGATCTATAAATTTTCGAAACACAAGCGGATTACGATATTTCAGATGAAACCGATGATGGTGATGGTAAAGGCGAAAATAGTAACTCTGATAGTGACAACCCCGGTGTTGACTGTTCAACAAGAAGAAAGAAGAAGAATAATGGAAAACCCTTGTTATTCAATTACTATACCAAGTACCAGTCGAGCAGTGAAGAAACTATGATCAGCAACCAACCCATCATTTCTTAGGTATCCTCACATTTCTCTTTCTTCTTGAAGGGTGGCGTAATAGAACTTTATTTCTAATATCCTCACTTTGTTTATGGTCTAAAATCATATTTATGCTGTTTCAATTTTCTTGGTTTGTTGTATTGTTAAAAATATGATTTTCGCTGCTTCACTTTTTCCGTTTTGTTAATATCTGGTTCTGGCATTCGTGTAATAAGGTTAGCATCACTATATGTTTTAATTGGGTGCTTTTGCATGTGGTGTTAAGGGTACGTGTTAGTTTTCCACATATACATATCCATCCATCCAATACAGCTTCTCTAAGTCCATTGTTGGACATAAGCCTCCTCTAATGTATTCCAAACTTGTCCATTCTTGGCTTTACTTATCCAGTTTCCAGCTATCCTCTTAACGTCATCAGTCCAGCGGGTTAGCGGTCTCTCTCTCCTTCGTTTGTCCTCTCTTGGTCTCCATTCGATTGTCTTTTTTGTCCATCGGTTGTCCTTGAATCATGACCTGCCCACTTCCACTTTAGTCTTGCTATTCTTTCGACTATATCCGTTACTCCGGTTCTTTGTCTAATTTCGATGTTAGGTATTCTATCTCTTCGTGTGATTCCAAGAATGGACATTTCCATAGCTCGTTGCATTACTCTTAGCTTATTTATTGTGTTTTTTGTTAATGTCGGTGTCGGTGAGGACAGGAAATACGCACTGCTCCAGTACTTTTCTTTTCAGACATATTGACGTATCCTTGTTTTTTAGTATGTAGCGCAGTTTACCAATATACAGTATGACAATAAATATAAGATACCGAAATTTGAAAATTTACTGTGGTTAATATCACTTTAATATTTCCAGTTTTTATGTCTATTGTATTGATGTATGACATGCTCCACATGACCACCATCTCTTTGCAAGCATAGTTGCAAGCGTTCTTGAAGATTGCCTACAATGTTTCTAAAAAGAGGCTGACATAAATTTTGGAAGAACTATACGATTGCCCTTCTCAATTCCAGGATTGTAACTGGAGGATTTCCATTGAAAATGTTGTTTTTCATTATTCCCCAGATGTAAGCATCAAGGTGAGTTAAGTCGGGGCGGTGTGAAGGATAAACAAATTCAGTTTTTCTAGAAATTATTCTGTCATCGAAATGTTCTCTTAACATCGCAAGAGTGGCATTAGCGGTATGACTTGTTGCTCCGTCTTGCTGGAACCATTGCCTCCGATATCGCAAGTTTCTAGCTCTACAGAAACGTTGCAAGTGTCCAATAAATAGCTCAATCTTTTGCCGATATCTTTCTTGATTCACTGTCACAGTATGACCTTCTTCATCTTTAAAGAAGTAAAGACCCAAAACGCCATGCCCAGAAACTGCACACCAAACAGTTACTCGTTCATCGTGAAGAGGTGCCTCAAGGATTTCTTCTGGTGGTGTGAATCCAAGAAATCTGTATGATTGCCTGTTGATGTGCCCTGACAATGATACGTGGGATTCATCTGAAAACCATATGCTTAATAGGAACTCTTCATCTTCATATTGCATGGCCATAACACGAGCGCAGTACATTGAACGTAACCGCTTATCTGCAACATTTATCTTGTGAATTTTGTAAGAAATTCAATATCAATATCTTTTGCCATTAAGCGTACAGATTCCCTGTTTATGTTCATTTTTACAGCTGCCTTTCTCAGGCTCCTTTTCGTAGATTGCATGATTTGTTCCAGTATCCTACCGTAATTTTCATTACTTCGTACAGTTCTTTTTCGTTCAGATTTTCCTTTTCTTTGGGTAATAACACTGCCGGTACGTTGGAACTTCTTTACTATACGCCTTATTGTAGTGTTTGTAAGTTCTCTCCCATAATTCTCCAAAAATTGAAATGTAACGTACTTGATACTTGGTCCGTTATTTCTGCCTTGTCCGTATGAGCGATTATAGTGTTTGCAAATAAAAACTTTTTGCTCGGTAGTAAGCATTTTGTTTAACACGGTTTTGCATACCTTTAAAGACAAAGTATCAACAAAAGGTCGGCGTAACATTTGCAGCAATTGTCATTTCCATTACAACTGCTATGATGCTTTCAATTTCGGTATCCTATATTTATTGTCATATTGTACATATACTGAAACTGTAATAGCCTCTTAGTGATATCATTCTTATTTGTATGTCACATACGACATCCTAAATAATTAATGTTAAATACTTGATTAAATTTTTGAATGGTTAATTACTGGCTTCGTTAATTACTCTGTGCACTATGTGATTTGTTCCGGTCGCAGTCCATTTTTGAACAGTTTTATCTATAAATATAATATGTGGATGCCAAAGAGTACTTTTTTCACTTTGGTTTTTGGCCATCATATGAAAGAACCATATGTGATCATAGGTCCTACTACTAATGTGTACATACATCCAATAAATTGTATGTGGTTTAGCACCGCATGTTTTCCCAGAGAGACGTTGACAAGTCCATAATGCCTTGCTCTTTCTAGGGTTTTATTTAAGTGGGTGTTCCATTTAAGTTTTTGCTTAGAGGTAACTCCTAGACATTTATCTTCTTTGGAGAAGCCAATTTGCATGCCATTCAAGGTGGGACATCTTAATGTGATATCTATTTCTTTCTTGTAAAGGCAGTATAACTGTGTTATGTGGATTGACATTCAATTGTTCCTCCTTACACCATTTATTTATCTTGTTAAAGGCAGTCTGTGCGAGCTCGCAGATTGCTCACCCGAACTTTCCCCTAATATCAAATTTCAACTACCAGGTCATCGGCGTCACCTTGTGCGTTATGAAGTCAACGTTACCTAGTAGTTTTAACACATTACATGCATCACGTGATTAAACGCCAGTTGTCAGCAGTAGTCTGTATGGTAAACAAGGAGTTTCAGCCTATGCAGTCGTCGTCGTCGTCGTCGTCGTAATCAGCCTTTACGTCCCACTGCTGAACACCGGCACTCTTCTCTGCCACTTACTCTCCGTAGCGCTAAGATGGAGTACGGGGGACCTACAGTTTAACGTCGAACCCGAACGACTAAATATCGGAGAAGGTTTCAGGCATTAAGACCCCACGGCCGCCTACACCGGATTGGGGAATGTGAGTGGCGGGTTGCGGCATAGATTTTTATTGCTGCATGGCTTCGGCGGGGAATTGAACCCTAGACCTTCAGCGTTAGAGACTGAGCGCCCAACCTCTGAGCTACCGCCACTCTCGCCTATGCCTATGCCTATGCAGTATAGTAGTTTATATACTGTGTTTATTAGGTTTTATCTTTCTAATGGGTGAAATTTTGATAAAATCGTTAATAGACGTTAATTAAACAGTGATAATTATTGTAACATGACCTAACGGTTGAAAATATAAGCTCTAATCAGCTGTATTCAGTTGGAATTGCAAAACAGGTTCACTTTTAATTTTGTATTTTCTTAGATAAACTTAAAAATGCCACTTCTTTACACTGAATTTGCACCATAGAGGTTTTAAACTCTAATTCACACAATTGGTTTTACCATATATAGACAAAAACCAATTTCAAATTTAGAAAATACACGACAAAAACTATGTAAAGATATACAAACACGTGCGGCCGAATGCAATGTTTCTCCTACACACCAAAAGAGCGTAGTAATATCTAAGCAAGCTCTGACGTCACAGCGATATGATGTATAAGTCAACTACCTAACACCTAACACCTCTGGATTTTTATTTATTTGGCCATTTGAAAAATAATGTGTTCAACAATCGTCTACAAACTCCCGAAGCACTACAAGCGGCTATTGAAAACGAGATACGTAACATTACTGTAGACGACTTGCAGAGAGTTTTTTATAACATGAGGAGTAGAGTTCATTTGTGTTTACAAAGCAATAGCACTCATTTTGAGCAGCTATTATAATTTATAAATGAAATATGTTTTTCTACAATAATATTCTTAAATAAATCCTATCATTTACTTTTGCTTTATTAAATGTTTTTATAGAGTATTCTTTAATTGTGACGTGCCAAATTTATTTTTTATGAAAATATGTTTTCTGTGCCCTAATTTGTACATGCTACGCCAATGGTAACTACTACAACTGTCAGATTTAGTTTCCTGAAGCAGGGTAGCCACTTCTGTCCAATGGGTTGCCTATGTTACGTGCTCACGTCAGGCCTGTAGCCAGAAACTAAATTTAGGGGGCAGGGCCGTCGAGAGGATATCAGGGCCCGGTGGTAGTTACCTCCGGGCCCCCCCCCCCCACCCTAAACCCTTTACTTCTATTCTGTTCCATAAAAGTTGTAAACTCGTGCCACACAATAAATAAATTATCTCAGAATAGAATATGTACATATAGTGGTCGAGTTGATAGTATCAAGAAATAAAAATACAAATACTTGGAAAAAGAATTTATTTTATGATCTTACAATGAATATTTGTTGAATAAATCATTTTAATATAAGAAAAGGTATTACTTTTTATAAAATTCAACGATATTACACAAATGATTATTCATAAGTGAGCTTTCCTTGCTTTAGCTGATGCGAACGAGTTGATGAGCTCTTCAAAATCTAATTCTCTGGCCAGTTGTGCTTCCAAACACAGAGTAGCTAGACTTGACACTCTAGTTTGGGTTGAGCAGGACCGATGGAAGTTTTTTATTCTTGCCAAAACACTGAACGACCGCTCACCACTCGCAACAGATACTGGAATCGTGCAAAATATACGCAGAGCGATGCAAACGTTTGGGAAAAGTCTGTTCAATTTCTTCGCATAAATGGCATTGAGTAAATCGAATGGAGGTAGTTGAGGTCCAAAATTTGCTTCATATATATTCTTGAGGTGTATAATTTCATTTGATAGGTTTTGAGATACATCAGCAGGATATTTGACTGCAAATTTTTCTGCAGCAGTCTGACATTCTTGAATGTTTGTATCTGAAAACTGCCACAGAAATGAAAATGTTTCATTCAGTTCATTTATAGCTTGAAATCTTCTACTTATTCCACTCATGATTGAATCGATTATGACAAAAAAAGTGTTTCTCTTGAAATCGATTTCTTCAATAGTGCAGTCTTCATTGACGATATCATGTGACGAGTCAACACGTTTTTTTTTCCTGGCTGGTCGTAAAATGGATGAAGTATCGATGAAATTGTCGGCGACGATTTTGCATTCATTATAAATTCCACTCCACTGGTCGCGTAGAAGCTGCAAGTCGGCAAGTAAACTTCGAAGATTGTCGACTTCAACGTCAATGGTAGCGTTCATCTCTTGAAGAACCAGATTTCTTTCATTAATAGCCTGAAGAATTTTGAACCAAATGGAAGCCATCAAGACACACTCAAATGTACTCATGTATTTTAGAATGCCATTGACGTCCCGAAGAGTTTCTGCGGTCAGATTCAGTTTTTTGATTTCTTCAAGAGACTTTCTCAATCCAGGAAGATTCTTTGCAAACGGTTTCACACCATCGATTCTTGCAGCCCACCGTGTGTCAGAAAGAGAGTGAAGCGAATCAGGTATATTTGATTTTAAAATCTCCCAGCGTTGTGTGCTGCTACTAAAAATGTTGTAACATTTTTGAACTACTCCAAAAAAGGTTATTGCTTGGGCACAACATTCTGCAGAATCGACTCCAACTAGATTTAATGTATGTGCTCCACAAGGCGAATACACTGCGTACTCATTTTTTCGAAGAATGTAATTTTGCGCTCCTTTATATTGTCCGCTCATGTTTCTGCCATTATCGTAGCTTTGTCCACGACAATTTTCCAGAGGAATTTCGTACTTTTCTAGTGTTTGACATATCAAGTCAGCAATCGCTTCGCCTGTTTTTCCATAGCAGTCCACAAAGGCCAGAAAACGTTCTTTGATATGGTAAACCTTTTCTTCAGTATCGTAATGAAGGTTTTACGAAGAAAACATTTTTTAATGTTGGGCCCGGGCCCGTCTGCATAATGTCCGATTACGATAGGTAGATAATACACCAGTTACATTCTTTTACGGTTCTAATCAGATTGCAAAAGTGCATATTAAACTTTTCCCAAATTTTGAGATTTCGATTGAAATCCGGGCCCCGCTAGAAACTCCGGGCCCGGTGGGAATCCCACCTTTACCACCCCCCTCTCGCCGGGCCTGTTAGGGGGTGCTCATGGGATTTCAGGGGGGTCAAATAATTTTTTTCACCAACAATCTAAATACAGCCTTTATATGTTTATGATGAACATTTAAAAACAACGATAAATAAACATGATAAATATGTTGATTAAAATACAAAACAATAATTAGTAAAGTTGCAAACGCCTGTTACGTTTGTTATTAAATTTTCTGTAAAAGCATCTCTGTCGACTTTTTGTGTGCGTTCCTTCTCACATGCACGCGGGATCAAATCTGCCATTGTCTGGTGGCACATGCCTATTCTTTGGGGGCGATTTGTTTGAGTTAGCGTTGAGAAGATGGATCCGCATACTACAGTGCTACAAGCAAAAGTCCTGGCTGTAGCCAAGAGATTATAAGTATCCTCAAAGACCAACCGTTGTTTATATATTTCTTGGAATACTACCAGTCGCCTTTCTTCCTCTCCCTTGTGGTTGATAATCTTTACTTCACTTTTCCTTTTATTTTCTGTAAATTGCTTGACAACTTTGATCTCTTCTATTGATGGAAGCTTTATTCCCAATGACGATTCCAAATTTATCATTTTATTTAAATCCATTTCATCTTCAACCGTGGAAATAGCTTCCAACAATTCGGACTACCTGTACATGGGGATGGGACCAGGACTACCGTCACGCGGTGACCGCGCTATCGAGACATGGAGAATTCCAGTGCAATATTTAATTATTGCAGAAAAATGAAAAATATTTTTTTTTCTACAGCAACTGTTAAAACGTGCTATTATTAACTAAAATTAGAGGGAAAAGTAGCACTTTACCATCAAGGGTAGATAAAGTAGTATTTTAACAGCAAGGATAGATAAAGTATTTTATTTTTTTTTCTACGTACTACAAACTCTATAGCAACCAAAAAGTTATTAAAGCCACCTACTCATTTTTTCGTGAAACTGTTTTTTTCCTGACACTTTTAAATTAAATTTATCATTGATTTTTCTTCATTTTTTGGTCTTCTTTAACAATTGCTATAGAAAAAAATGTTGTATTCCACACGACGATAAAATTTCATTATCTTCTCGATGCTTATTAGCGGCTCGGCTGACGCCTCGACGCTAAAATCGCTCTCGAAGATAAAGTGCAATTTTATCATCTTGTACAATAAATAACTATTTTAAATAAGTCCTAAAAAATGGTCGTAATGTTGGTAATTCTCCAGGGGGTGCTCAAATTTTTCCAGGGGGTGCCAGGCACCCCCTGGCACCCCCCTAGCTACAGGCCTGGCTCACGTGGTTCTTGCCCTTTTATGCCCACTCTGTACTAGTGACCACAGCAGTGGCTAAAGTACCCCACCTTGTAGGCAACCTTTCAACGGCTGTAAATGCCAGCTTTTCGGTCCCCATTATTGTAGAGATTATCATACTTTGCAGCATGGCGTTGATCTAGCCTACTGTGGGTTTTTTGTTGCTGTTTTTTGTGTAGATTTGAAAGACGTAGGTATTATCTTTCGACATCTATGAATAGAATACATACAGGGAAGTTTCCTGGCCTTCAATTGCCTTTTCAATATTACTTACCAAGCAGTGTTAGATATAAATTCTGGATTTTCCCGGTTGATATGCGAATTGGTTGTAGTGCAGATGATAATTTTCCAGAGCACCATGGGACGTAACCCACCGCATACCCACCCACATCCAGACATTTTTTTAGCCACTTTTTTATTTTTTGATTTGAAAACGAAACTTTTCATGAAATCAGTACGTCCCTATACTGAAAGTATAGGAAAGTAAAAATAAAAAATATGTTTAATGTTGTAATGTCGAGTGACTGATTCATTGACCAGCAATGTATGAAGTCTTAACTTCTAAATAATTTTTTATTTATTGTTATACTTAAATCAATGTTTTAAAAATCATAGGCCAAACTTTGGTAATGACTTGCACATGAAATAACAAGTACAATAATAATATATTTCAAAAACGGGCTAGACAAATAAAAAATATTTGTAATTTTTAAGATCATAGAACCACAGACCACCATTATTTTACTGAAAACATAGGTAACTAATGCGTGCGACAAGTAAGTGGAAGAAATAGGTAACTAATGAGGGAGATAAGGAAGAAAACGATAAGAAAATGGATAGTCAATATCCATGAGTATCTTTACAACTGATATTACAAATAAATATTTAACTTTATTAAAACTAAATTTAAAATTATTCCCGGATATGTGAATCCTCATTTAACATTATCTCATTCTCTTGTACATAGTACAAATTAGTGGCCCGGCCTTTCCTTGTTGCACTCATATTTACAGTAAAGTAATGACAACTTGCTTACAAATAATAACATATTAATTTTCTAATATTCGAAGCTACGGATAATTTTACTTACGTATCAGCTGTAAACATGCTACTGCAATACGACATCTTAAATGTGCAAGGTAGGCTTATGCAAGGAGTGCAAGGAGTGCGAGAAGTGCAAGGAGTGCGCCTTGGCGGTTTTTCTCCGATAAAGTTTCCTGCTCCCCCAAATGAAGAACCAGCACCGTTGCCACCGCGTCCAGTACCACTGCCACCACCGCGGCTACCACTGCGTCCTGAAATTTAAGACCATATAGTAATGACCTTTTTTATCTCTTTAAGCGAGGACATTGTATGCCCATTCCATAAAACCTTTCCAAAACTGTATCATACATGTTATATCTTGCTTAATACGGTCTAAGACGTACGATACACAAAGCACATTTAAAAGATTAGGCACAAATGTCAAAGTTTTCCACCTCCTGAATCAATGAAAAACGTTAACGTCATCGATCCTAAGAAACTATTAAAAAAAACGAGCTAAAGTAAGAAGTAGTTATTATATCTCTTGAAGAATACAGTACGTAATATTGTTTTTTAAATTTTTGTTAAATTTGTATGATGTTATCTCAGTTAATTAATTTAATATATGTATAGCTTACAAAATCCCAAATATAATTATGGTTACTACAATTAGGAGAAAACTGTAGAATGACAGTGTTATTGTAATGTCGGGTTTTAGATAAAATGAAACTATTTTACGTTATGTACGTAACCAAAAGACTCTGCTTTTCTTTTAAAGATTTCCTCTTAATCAATATTAGTCACAACTACTTGAACCCCTTGTCGATTCCCGCGATCCCGATGATTTCTTTCCTATAAGAGCAATATAACAATAAGAAATGGAATATAACAGTTATTTTGGTATTTAATGAATTAATTAAAGCTGATATTTTAACTGAAACAATAAAAAAGCATATTTAGTTTTTACATCTAACTCTCTGTTTATTAATATTTTAAAGTCCCGTTTGCATAACTTTTTTTAAAAATATTTTAATAGCAAAGGCATAATTTTTGAAAAGAAAATACGTTAATAAGCTTCATATGGATGACATTCAAAAATTTTCTTAAATTGATTGACAACAAAAATCAGAAAATTACACCCGAGTGCTTTATCATGGTGAAAATATCAGCTTTATAGTTTAATAGAATATAGGTTTCCCTCAATCTGGATGCAATTACTCTATGGTATTTTTTGAAAGATACTTTTCGCTTGAGATATAAATCATACAACAAAATAATAAATTGAATATGTCACAGTTTAGAACTTATAAGCGCAAAAGAAAACCTAACAATTAATGTATTAAAAGTATTTTTAAATGTAAAAGTAATATACTAAGCGCCACCACAAATTTCAAAAAGATATACCGACAATTTCATCAGTGACAAGCAGTGGGGTCTCATTGGTCTCCAAGGTTATCCAAATTAAACTAAGAGCACGCATTCTACGAGTACATGCTTCCCGTGCCGACCAGGTCACGAAGGACTGGCGCTAGAGCAAAAGATTGCAGAATGCACACCATGGAAAGCTGCGAAACTTAGCGTATGCAACGCCAAGGACGTATCTAAACGTTTTAGGGCTTTGTTATAGATTCCGGAGGCTTCAAAGAAATCGGAAAATGTACTTAAAGTTCAGAATCAAGAGTTCCGAACGGGACCTGGAAAGTAGTTGATGAAAAGCCTGATTGGAAAGGGCAGCAGCATATAATCGTTATGGAGTAGAGATGGTGAAACTATCCTAGAATTACAACAGAGGCCATACTTAAATTTTATCAGGGTCTTCTTCGGTCAGGGTAAAGTATTGAAAACGATATCAGAGGCCTACGACTGTCTATAGACTGGGAGCTGGTAAGCATAGATAGAGGACAGTCTAGAATCTGTACACTAGCTAAGAAAAGACTTATTCTACTGCCGCTCGGAAGACTAAGTTCTAGAAATCTGGTGGCGGCGAGAATGAAAATATCTATTGAAGGAAGCAAGAGATCCGTATACCTTCCGTATAATTAACCGGGACTTTATCCTGCAAATGAGATGAGAGAACCGGCCAGTTTCTGCAAAAGCAAGGGAACACGATTAGTGCTTGGATGTGATTTCAATGCATACAATATGATTTGAGGTAGCCTGGGACCAATAGAAAAAAAGATTTTATTTTAAAATTTACTATTAACAATAAGCTGGTGATAGTAAACCGTGATAACAAACCCACCTTTGTGACTTCCACACGGAGGAAAGTTATCGATATAACGATCGCGACACCGTTTGTAAGTAGCGTGATCAGAGACTGGCACGTCTTTCAGGAGATGTTTCTTTCTGATCACAGGTATATAAGATTAGATCTGGAGTTGCAGCTGGGAGAGGTCAAAACAAACAGGAATCCAAGGACCTGTAATTGAGGATTTTTTAGGTAGAATTTTAGGCAGGGGCTGTAGGAACGTCTTGTCGGACATTTCTACGTCCGACAAGACCTTAAACACCGGCGGACACAGCTTTCATGAATGACACTCTATCATCAGCTATAATAACGGCCTACGAACGGAACTGTCTATTGAAGGTGAAGCGAGGAAAGCGCGCGGTCTTTTGATAGAACTCTGGGTAGAGGTACGAAGGTTATTTAACTGAGCCAAAAGAAGTGGTCAGTGGGAGGAACACAAACCCTCCACTTTGAGATGTGTTTATGCTTGGAGGAAGGCAAAAACTGATTCTTAGTGGAAGTACAGTGAGGAGGTCGAAAGAACTCTCAAATGTGCTAGACTCTAAAAGGCACTACAGAAACAAAAGTTTGGGAAGGTTGGCGCACTGAACAAGATTCAGGGAAAGCTATGCTGCATGTAGGGAGAAAAGTCTGGAGCTTTTGATTAGAACACACTTCTCTGGTAGCGTAGTCATAACTGAAATTAACGCAGGAAACGGTCTAAACTTTGAGGTTCCTATTAGAAGAGCTAAGACGGAGGACTGGTAACTAGCGGATCAGCTATGGGCGATATGCGAGTTCAAACCGTACAAGTCGGCGCGTGTAGATGGAATTTTTCCGTCTCACCCCGGTGTAGCCTAATCAGGGCAAATCTTGGCGAAGTTATGTGCCGATAACTGGGAGCAGGTTAGGGTAAGGTTAGGGTTAGGTCCCTAAATCGGGGCGTGAAACTTACGCCCGTGCGAAATCATACCGGTTTATAACTTTTACTGCATTGCTCTTAAAAACACTGGAAAAATTGATAGATGTCAGGAGTGATATGTTAAGGATTAGTCCTTTACATCGAAACGAGTGTGCCTATCAAGCAGGAAAATTCTGTGCGTTGGTTATTTATGAGCTGACACGTAGAGCAGAAAGGTTTATTAATGGCCAATAAATCGTCCTAAGGGCTTTTCTTGGTATAGAGAGGACTTTTAATAACACCTCAGTTGCATCAATCAGACGATCTCATCAATTAGCCAAAAGAAAGGAGAAAGAAACTCATTTAGATCCCAAACCCACGTGCGGTACTGAACTGAAGCAATCCCGGATGTTCACGAGGGACCCATATAAAGGTAATGTGGCAGAAATACTGCTATTGAACAGGAAGCAACTGAGAATGATAAGAGTTTTTAACAGAACACTGTTGTCTCAGGAAACACCTCGACACCATTGGGGTGAAGAGGATCCAACCTGCAGACTATGTGCAGAGGCAGAAGAAACCTTTCTAAACATTATCTGCGAAATCCCTGTTCTGGGAGGTCAAAAAACTACAACGCTTTTGGGTCTAGTTCTCAGATCCCGAAGAATTGAGAGCTGCGCCCGTCAGCAGCATCTTGAACTTTATCAGTGAGACTGGCTTGATGGGGTAGGAAGCACGTACGTTTTGCACCACATTCGATAATAATAATAGGCGCTGCATAATTTGCTGCGTTTATCAATATAGGCCTGTCGGAAGAGAATTTAATATTGTGTTAAATTCGATGAAACGGGATAAAAGCGGACCATAGCATAACATATCAGTCTTTCCAATGTAAGCTTTGTCCTCCGTATTAGAATAATGGCGTCCAAAAACGTCTAAAAATCGTTTCCTATCAATTTCACAGCAAATATAGTAATTATTAAAAAAAAATTGTTTCATACGTTTTTTACTCAACTCACCTGTGGAGGAACGGGGAAGCTTAGTATGTTAATGAGGCCATCAAAATCGACCTATCCTGTATTTTGCCCGTTTTGTCGAATTTAATGCAATATTTACTGCTTTTAGCTCTGTTGGTTGACTTACTACAAGAAAACTTTAATTTTTGTAACTTATGTTATGCAATTTTATTATTCTATTCAATATTAGACTATTTATCAAAATTATAAAATAGTGTCAGCTCAAAAATTACATTTAGAATTATTTTAATTTTCAAAAATTTGCAACTAGGTTTATATTTTTTTAAATGTTATAAATGCTGTTTTCACCACTAGCTAGGTTCTATTTTCTTCAATACTTTACTTAATTCTTCCTCGTTAACACCGCCAACGCAGTGTCGAGGTGACAATTTTGTTAAATACTAAACGAATTATATGCACTGTACAGAAAGTTAAATATCTATCTTTCGATTTCTGTTATTAGCATTTCATATATAAATAATTTTACACTGATTTTCCACCATTGATACAGTACACAGGGTAATACATATGTTTAGAATTTCTTTTCTCTTATAAGTTTTAAACAAATATACACAATAAAACAAAATGACTTATGAAACTTAAAAATAGTTATAACGTTCACGTATTTTTATTTCAAAAAGTATACCTGCCTTATTGTCAATCCTTGTTTCTCTGTACTAAGATGAACCATCAAAACTGATGCAAACGGGGTCCAAAATTTCTAGAATTGTAAAATTAGAATTAATAAGTGCAACCAACGTCTTTAAGCATAAAAACTTACATTTATTTATGATGAATCAAAAATAAATAAAAAATGTTTGTTGTTGTTGACGTAGTGTACCTCCGAAGACCTTTTAGTTCGAAACGTTTAACTTTTTTCTAACTTTGCGTTAGAGTCGTAGTGATATAAGAAATAATTCACTCTTACCATATCAAATCGAGTACTAGATGTTTCGTACATTGAAAATGAAAAAAATACTGAAAACTGATTGATGAAGTAAACTACCTACCACCTTGTGATTTTTTTGATAGTTTGTCAAGAGAGATTGAAATTTAATAATTTATCTATATTTTAGAAATAGCAGGTGTTGTTACGAATCTACCTTATATAAACTTTTGAAAATTTAGCCTACTCTTGGATTTGCATATTTTGTTGTTTAAAATCGAACCAGAATTTTTAAAAAATTCTACAATATTGCGGCATGTGTGCTGAACCGATTTATTTGCATGGTCTTTATTGAGATTAATATGTAGATTAATATCAACTTAAAAATATATTAATGCTCAATTAAAAAAATTATTAACAGGTAAACTTGCAACCGTTCGACTAGCTAACAAATAAAATTAGTATGACACAAGTCCAACTGACATTTTGGTTTTTGAAAACCCAACTATTTATTATAATAGTTCAATAACACCAATTTAATTTACAAATGAGTAAACCGCAAGAACAGATTGATTTCAAAATGATAAGAGCTATATGCTCTACCCATTTTCTTGTTTTATCTATATCATGGGATAAATTATAATAAAATTTTAATTTAAACATATGTGCCAAAAAAATCTAAATAGTAGATACAAAGTTTATCATTTCTTTCCTTTTTTGCCCTTTCCTTTTCCTCCTTTTTCTTTGCCATTTTTTCCGCCTTTCTCGCCTTTTCCGCCTCCCCCTGGAGCATCTGCGTCATCCCACTGTGTGTCACGAGATTCTTTTCTTGGTGGTGGTTTTATATCCGGGCCCTTCGGTGTGCACAATTCCAACTCCAAATTATTCTTTTTGTCTGATCCTTCACTCTTTTTGCCAATACGTAGTATGAAAACGTCCTTGTTGGGATCGGACAGTTCCGTATACTGCGTCCCGTCGGGACTGGTGCACACAGGAGGTACCACTGTTACGTTATTTTGAGCTGCCGCTCCACATCCGCCCATTTTAAAAGAGAATGGTTGATTTGCAGTCGAAGAATCTGCACAAGGTGGACGCATTACCAAATTTTGCTCTTGAGTTTCATAACTGCATCCTCCACCCATACGTGGACTCGTATTCATCGACCTTTTCTTATTGCCGCTAAGGTTCCCCGGTGTACAGGTGCAGGAAGCTGTGTCGTCCGCCAAATCGGCAGTTTCATCACACTGCTCCACTTTATTTGTATCTTTATGAACGCGAATTGTTAAAGCATTTCCTCCCATTGAAGCACCTATTTCTTGATAGCAACCTGGATCGTTCGTGCTCTTTGACGATGCGATTCTACATTCGTTGCAAGGAGTATTAGGTTCTTGACGAGGCGGTGCATAATGCTGTGGTGTGGGACATGAAACCGTGGGACATTGATCGTTTCGACTGCGATTCCCATCGGAGTAGCCCGCCCCTCCTGGTTCTCTTTTACTATTCGTTTTTTTATATCTATATAAGGAATGTCCTTCTTTGTCTTTAAAAAGAACCGATTTGTCGTCTAAATTCATTTGAAACTGCGTCACAATTAACTTCCCGAAGCAAGACATTCGAATGTACATACCGATGTCTCCAATATATTGGCCAGTACTGTTCGATATTTTAAAAGTGTCTTTGAGAGTTTTTGCAGTTGGAGACTGACCACCAGGAACAGCTAACGAATCGACCAACTCGTTAAACAAATTCGCTATAGATATAAGAGAATTTCCAATTTGAACTTTTGCTGGTAATACACCAGGTTGCATTTTTTTAAATATATCTACGTATACATCGAACTGGTTGGTTGCTTGCACTGCTTGAGTCGGAGTTAGACTAAATAAGCACGATTTACCACTTTTTAAATTTCCAGCGTCTCTGCCATAATTTCGTTTTGGTGTAAAATCGTCCTCACATATGTCCAAAGGGGCGTTATCCAAAAATTGGACAGAAACGCACGTGTCCGCCATACAATCTCCTACATCTCGAGTCAATGAAGAATCAACATCGACCTTATCTACTAAAAACTCTAACAAAAACAAGTTTTCGGTCGCTATTTTATCCATTATTGGTTTTATTTATACACGAGAATTTAAATGTTTTACAATTCTTGGCAATTTTTGGCACAAAAAATTTTATCTTATTTATATGTCAAAACAAAAATAAATATGTTTCAGACGTCGGCTCCTTTGTGACTTTTTCATAAGAATTGTAGGTATGTTCGGCGCTGGCTAATTTTCAAAACACCGTGTACAAGCTTCATGTTTGAAAGGTTGTCTAAATCTAAACACAAAAAAAAGTACATGAATTATGCTCTGCTTATCTTAAAATTTAGAATTATTTCCCATCGTACTGCACGTTACGAGCAGGATGGCGGGCGGTTTTACTTTAATATTTTCAAAAGCAAATGCTTTTCTCCAAACTCTTTTTCACTTTAGCCCGACATAACATTTGTTGACTTAATAGTTCTAGTGAAACACAATCGTTGCATGAAAATGAATTTTTTATTATACCTGAATCATAATCTCTGTTTTTGAAAATAAAAAGTGTGCAAAATCGGGCCTTTAAAGCACTAGTGCTTTAAAGTTGCCTAGGTAACAACAAATTCACCTACAAATTTTGAACAATTACAAATACACAGGTAATCAGAACTAATCTTTATTTACTTAAATGAATATGAAACGTACAATTGGTGTTGTTTGAAATTTGTAAATTAGTGTTTCATCGACCAACTTGTAGTTTTTGCTGGCCATCCAGTTGGATAAATTTTCGTATTCCTTGCAATACGCTTGTTTAGATTTCTCGTAAAATTTTGTCCTTAATAACTGCTAAAAGTGTTTCTGATGATCTCTCTTCTACAGGCACCAAAAAGCAATCCCCACTCTCTCGACAAACACCACCAAAAACCCACTGACCGTCAACGTGTTTTCCTCTGTGATATTTTCGTTTCCCAAATTTTGATTCATCGATTTCCACTATTGTATCCTCACCACCAATTTCTCCACATTTGTTAATTAAAATTTTGATGCAAATATCACGACAGAATTGGAACCAATCAACTACTGTATGACTAGCAATAGTTTCAGAATAGTCGTACACCCACATATACATTAATAAAAGGATTTCTTTTATGGTTAAATTGGACATCTGGAACCAAGTACCTTGCCGTATAGATTTGGAAGATTTATGGTAATTTTCGAAAGCTCTACTCCTGCACAGCCAGTGGTAACCATCTGAGATGTCTCTACGCTCAGTAAGGGTCATTTTCGATGCACATTTAGAACATGTAACTTCTTTAGCTATTAAATTAAGATCTTGCAAGTACTTAATAATTTCAATGTTAGGTTTTTCCAAAAACAACGTTAAACTGTAGAGAGTATAAGAGGTATTTGTATTTCGGTTATAACTACTGAGAGCCATTAGGTAATTTTATAAATAAAATACTTGTTATTTAATTAGAAGATGTCAGATATTGTATTCTGAATAATCTGTCAATAGCTATTACAAAAATAAATAAAGTTTTCCATAACAACAGATTAGAAGTGTAATTTTATTGGTTGTTAGCAAGGTAAGGGGAATACAGCGGCCCCGGATTCTACATATTAGCCAACAAATTTATACTAAATATACATAGGAACGAAACAACAACAATTGCTAACCGTTTCTATATCAACGATTAATGACACAGATTACTTCGAAAAGGGGATTCCAATTTCCTTTTTTTGTTATATAATTTTCAGATTGTAGTGCAAGTATAATAAAAAATGGCGTATAATACACGTGTATAAGAGCCTTTAAAGCACTGCTCCGTTAAAAGGCACTCGGCTTTGGCTCGTGCTTTAAAGGCTTGCTTATACACTTGTATTACAATATACTATTTTTAACCATAAATCCGGTCAAAATTAGAAAAACATTTTTGAGATTTTTAAAATTATTCTCTGAAATGCTGTGGCTAGTCTGCCGTCCAGAGGGTAGTTTTTCTGACAGTTCAAACGGCTTTTTCTTCTGTCAGTTAGGTGTGCATCCAGAGGCAAGTAGTGCAAGTCCATTTTAGTATTTTCTTAAAAATAATTTGTTTAAACCTACTAACCTCGCGTAGACCGCGTAGGCCAACAAAATTAAAGAATAACAATACCGAGTTAGATGTCGGAAAACGCCTTATATGCATTTCTTAAATGTGCTATTGACCTATACCTTGGCCCAAATTTACCCTAAGTACCAAGTCTACACCTTCACCTTGTCCACGAGGACTAAGTTTGTTGTAGTTTCATATTTGTCCCAGCATAAGCGCCATCTGTTAGCAATTTATATATGCTATAGAATCTTACCAAAATTTGGTTGCGTGCTAGTTTTGTTGAGTCTGTACTTTGTTGTAAAAGGTTGTAAAACGTGTGAGTTTCTTGGAAGAACTAATTGATTTTAGTTTTTCTACACACAAAATCATTTTTTTCACAAGAGAATTCAAATTTGGGCTTAACACGGAAAACATAATGCGATCGATAAAGTAGATAACATGGTAGAGCAGTGTTTACACCTGCTAAATTAGTGCTTAAGTCGGTCCGAATTTAGGCCAAATGGTTCGACCTAAGTGGAGGTCTGATCATATTCCGCCTGTTCACTCCATAAGTGGCCTAAATAATTTAAATAACATTTGGTGCATAGGTTGTGACACACACACACACACACCCGCACACACACACACAAACTCGGTACTCCCTACTAGTATTTAAAAAATATGGAAATTGGTTTGCAACTTACTGAGCTAAAGCATCTCTTCGTTTACATGGATCGGTTTGGCTTGGTTCAAACAGCTTAGGCGTCTCTTGCCATCTAAGATACGAAGTTTGATAAACAGTTTTACTTGGTATTAGATCTAACTCAGGTTTAACTTTAATATTATTGTCATCTGCAGATACTTTCCACCAAAACGGGGGTTGTAATTTACAGGGAATAACTTCAATTGGTGGTTTTTCGTTCGCCTTCTCTTTAAGCGTGCGTAATTCTTGTTTTCTGTCTTCTTCACCTTCTTCCGCTTTAGTTTTTACCCATAGGTTTTTTAAACGAGTGTTTTCTATACAGTCCAATTCGTACTTGTAAGATCTTTGAAATACTCTAGCTAAGAAAATAAATTTCAATATAATTTCCTTTTTAATAAGTTTCTGTACAAAGCGTGGATGTAAAAGTATACTTGTTTACTAAAAGAGTGAATATTTCAATTATGACTATGTCGAAGTTCAACTCTCAGTTTTCAGTAACAAATGTTGTTATTAAAGTAATAGACATCAGTAAATCTAAACCCAATTTTGAAATATCAACCCTAATAAAGTAAAACAAATTAAATTTAATACAGCGAGCGCTCAAGTATTATTTTTACTTTTAAGATAAAAGTGCGAAATTTTCTCTTTTACAACATTTGAGCAAAATTGTTTATAATTGTGCTCATAACAAACGGGCCGGTCAAAGGCCCTCACTTTAGTGAGAGGTGTGAAAAAAGGTACCTTTCGCGGGGTCGGTGTTATAACGGTCACTACGGTAATATCAACTTGGTACGTTCACGTATCCTCGGGGAGGTCCAAAGTTTACTTTAATTGGCACTATGGAGAACTGGGCTAGAGATTTCACAAAGTAAAGTGCTACTAGCTCTCAATATGAGAGCGGCAGCGCGTCCTCTGTAAACGGAATCTCCTGAATCACTAAGTCTGGGTGACTACGGGTTGCCAATGTGCCCAGGCGATAAACTGGGTGGTTGAAGGCCAATGGTTTAAGCAAGTGAAGGTTACAGAAAGAAGCGGCGTGCTTGCTGGTATTAGAGACTTAGCCCTAGAAATGAGATGAATTTTACCTTCTCACGCACACTATCAAAGTGTCGACCCAGGGAACTCGCGCGTTTCCTCACCCGACACTGTTAAGGTACTGGTCACTAAAATCAGACCGACTAATGACCGATCTAGGCGTTGCAAAGTTGACCAGTGGTGGGTAGTGCAAGTAGCCCAACTGGTACGAGCAGCTTTAGCTGTTTCGAAAAGTTCAACCAGTGGCTTTATTGACTGGTACCATTGTAACTAAGTCCAAGCTCGCGGGGAAATAAGAGCCCCCATTTTGGTCACGGTAAATGGCCTTAGTGCGGCTCCACGGCTCAGCTGAGTTTGAGTTCGGCACTGATCTGCAGATTCTGATATATTAAGAGAGAACCCGGCCGATGAAGAAGCAAATTGAAACTAAAATCCCCTAATGTAAGTTATTCGCGTTGTTACGCGTGTTGTGTTTATGTAGGTGTGTGCTCGCAAATTTATGTGAAATCTCTCTCTCTCTAAATCCCTGAACCAATTTTAAGGAAATTGTAATATCAAGGTATAATAAAAAAAACTCCTCAGAACACCTACTTTAGTTTCTAAATTCCGGATTCAGATTGGGAAGAGGTGAGAAAACTCACTTGCACTTAGACCATAAGAAGTGCGCCCATTGTGTTACTTCCACAGCAGCTGCCCGACACGGAAATCACCCAAGCTACCCAATTCTCTGAATGAACTTCCGCGATTAGGGCGTTTAACGACGACCATGTCAGGCGAGAAGGCCCCTAGCATGGATCTTCTAGTCCGTCAAGTTACATCCTCGACAGTTGGGGCGACCCACCCTATTCTGTGCATGTGATTTTTTAGAGTGCAGTGTTCAGTTAAAATTTCTACATCCAGTCTTTTCTATTGAAGCCGTTTAAAGTTTCTTGGCATAGTGATGAGAATCGCCGGGGAGATGGAGAGTTACAGGTTCCGGCCTTCAAGGAAGGTGCTTCAAAGCCATTCTTGACCTTGTCAGCTTTATAATTACCTTAATTACTTTCATGCTTTTTCACCCAAACGTGTAAAACAACATTGTCTCTGGAGATATTGGAGAGCTTCTATTGGAGTAGCACTGAGGTAATTAACAATTACCTAGGGCAGCTCTCTTATCGGTAAATAAATCAATACGCTAGTTCTTTATTTGTCGTCCAAGCATTTGCACCATGCAACAGTCAAATGTAATTCAGAATCAGGTATTGATAAATACTAACCGTATTTCCTAACCTAAATACCTGAAGTTTGCTGTGAAGAATTTTACGCGTTTCTACTTTCAAACAAAGGGTTAATTTTGGCGTTGAAGAGTTTCAACTCATTTTGATCCTCGTTCCTCTTAATTACATTAATTACCTTAATTAAATTAAAAAAGTGGTGAAAGATATTTCTAAAATTTATAAAAAATAATAATTCTAAAGCACACGACGTTAATAAGTCCGTCAGAAGTGAATTAGGAAACATGGAAGAAATGCCGTAATAAGCATTCCAAGAAGGTCGTTTAATTTACGAGAATCAAGAACTTTTAGGAAAACTCCGATAAAATTTACTTTTTCAGCAACTGCATAAATTTTGATAACAAACTCTTGGTTCGTGGTAAATTTGGGAATGTATGGATTTGTAAGTTACTGAAGAATTTAAAGATCTATAGACATTTTTGAGTTATCTTTGCATATTATATTTTAAAATTTTTTTGTAATTTTTTTAATATTTACTAGACCGGATAACTTTGAACTTGAATAATATGAACTTTAGAAAATGACAAATAGCTATAATGTATTTTTTTCTTAACTCAAATAAATTTCCATAAATAAATAACTTACGTTTATGTTGATATCGGGGATCGTAATCAGGATCCACAACTACGCTGTAATTCTTACATACATCATGCAAAAGATAAGCATTCGTTCCTGGTTTATCCACCCACCAAGCTTTATCGACTAAAGCCCACCTGTTTAAAATTCTGTCATTTGGTTCTTCAATTGTGGTTTTGTCAAGAGGTTCATCATCGTCCGCGGGTACAGGATAGCAATATTTTCCTAAAGTTGTTTGAGTTACTCGAGGCAATGCGAATGGGGTATGTTCAGGCGCAGAAGCTTGAGTGTTTGGAACATTTCTTAGAACGTAATCTTTGGGTGGCCTTTGCGGTAAAGTAAACATTTTAAATAACAGGAAAAATGTGTTTTCAGGATCTAAAATTTATTAATTATACGAATGTCAAATTTTTGAGTTAAATTCTTTGTCATTTCTGACATAACGTCACTAGAATATCTAAGCTATTTAAATTTAACTGTGGTAAAAGCATACTTTTCTTGCAAAATAGGTTTATCTATTCAGAATGAAAACTTGAGTAAACATTTCCGTTTAAGATAACTAAATATAAATAGAAACGCTTATAATATACTGAAAACCGCAATACATTACTTATCTAAACAACTTATTACTTATATTCCGAATGTATTTTATACTTGGCTTGTTATTTACACAAAATGATAAAAGCGTAGTGATTTATTCTTTCTACATTATTTTTCACGTACTCAAGCGTAGTACATAATAATTATTTTTTGCAAGTACTGGTTCGATTCCCGGTCCTACCTCCGACATTGCATCGCATTAGTAGCGAAAAGTACGCAAGCTAAACGTGTGATATGTTACTTTTTTTTGCTAATGTTGAATCTCTATTCAAGATGTTTTGAAAGACATGGGCTCCCGTTTAGAGGCAATTTCCTTACTTAAAATGCATCTGCAACAGCTTAGTTTTCGACATACAGGTTTATAAAATTTTATTTTAAAATGGTTGTTTCGAAAAATTTCAGAAACGGGCTGGAATATTTTATGAACATTTTTCTTGCCTTATTAATACCTTTTTGGTTATAATTAAATTCTAAAAATAGATAAATCGATATACACAAACCATAACATTAAATTATGCTAATTTTTATTTAAAACTGTAGCGGCCCACTCTACAAACGAATATGCGTCTCATATAATGGACGCGTAAATACGCGGCTTCTAGTAGCGGAAGCTCGTCGCCACTAAAAGTTGAGACAGGTAGAAAAGATCTGGTTTTAATATATGTATAGATAGATAGTGAACCCTGTGAGCCTGCCCCCCGTTTTTTTTGTTAACAATAAATAAACTAATAAAGTAGGTAACGTAGCGGGCCGCGGATCTAAATATTAGTCTAGTCTAGTAAATCCGGATCCCTTCCCCTTGTCACAACGTTTAGTGACGACGCATTCAGAAAAAATTTCATTTATTATGTTTACGGGTTTTGATGTTTATGCAACAGTCACGCAGGTTAATCGGGGCCACGAAGCTGCGATAGCGGCGAAATGTATTAAATACATCATTATATTTATTTTAATAAATTTGCTAGTAATTGTTTGTAAAAACAAGTGTGGGGTGTAGTCTATAGGTTCTGCTAGTTTTATTATAAATTAACTTGCGGTTGCTTTAATTCGTATAGAAATGCTGGCGTTATTTGAGTTAGTGAATCGTTGTTTCTGCTTAGGAATTCGTAGTCTGTGTATTTGTAAATCGTTAAAACACAATAAACATAAACAAAATGACAAAGTGAACCCAAGTTGGCTGTATTTATTTTAATTGTTCAATATTTATTTGCTCAATTTCAGCTTTGACCTGTACGTATTTCTGGATGTAATATTAGTAATGAATTAGTACTCTTCATGCAAAATTATACAAAACAGTTTTTCACGTTAAATTGGTGAGTTAAGAATTAACAGATAACCACTATCGCTTCGTAAATATGTTTGATGAATCGTTTTAAAATATTCTCCCGGAGCTCGATGTGATGCTCACGGAATTTGTTTCTGTTATGACACTTTGCGTGGATTATAGTCCCTATGTATGGGCAACGTAAGTATGTGGGTTCTCGTGGTAGGACTGTGGAAGATTTTCACACTAAAAACTTAGACAGATAGAAGAGCTTCGGATTTATTATACAGATTTAATAATTTTTTTTATTGTATACAAATAATAAATATTTTAATCAATGATGATATTAAAAGTTCTACATGCGTCATGTATCTACTCGACAATAAAGTGCTTAAGAAAGCAAAGGCCTAGAAAAAGTACCTGGCCTAGTTTTTGAAATTTTACCAGCTTTCAATTACTATTTCTTACAATTTTGATTCCATATAGTTTTCTTTTTTATGTCGGTTACAAATAGGAAAACAGAAATCTAGAAAAATTTGTACAACCTAATATTATCATGTATATTTATACTTGAATAATACCGCATTCTTCTATATTACAAGTAATTAGATACCAGATACGAATTTTGCTTTTCTAATATTACTACGACGCGACGTCACAGAATAATAAAAACATCCAGAGGCGTCGCTTGTGCGAAGGTCGCATTGAAAATGGTTTAAACGTCAAAATCCAATGGCGCCAGTTTTAAGTATAACTTGTAGACTTACTGCCACGTTCGATTAAACTCTATTGCTATAGGCAATTTACAGGAAACGTAGCACACATGAAATAAACGCATAGCATGTGCCACTTGCCATCGCACAACTACAAATTAGCGCTACAAAACACTTGTCAGGTTGTCAGGAAGACCATTTACAATATGGCCGACTAAGCACAAAAAACATACCTTAGTGACGCTTCTAGAAATAGTTACTATTCTGTGGCGACGTGACGCGCGTTGAACAAGGCCTGCTCTAGTGTATTTTTTTGAATATAAATATCAATTATGTATTATTAAGATTTTAATATCCATTACTTTTTACTAACAGCATTTAATTTCGGGTATGATGCACATAATACTCATTAAAAATGTGCCAATTTTTCTACTTTAAAAGATACGTCTCTTGGAGATCATAGAAATAATAACATTTAACGACTACTACTAGAAATTACACCGTCTTTCAATTCTTCTTTCATATTACTATCTTCATGGCTTTCTTCCCCAAACAGTTCCTCAAAATCAAAAATTTCATTAATTTCTATTTCAATATCTTTTTGTATTTCTTCATGATTTTCACATGCTATCACAATATGATTCTCCGAAAGATCGGGATATAGATTTCCTATTTTTTCTTCTGTACTTTCATTTTCGCTTTGCTCATCAATTGTTCTGTCCTCAAAGCTTCCGAACATTCGACTACCTCGACTATATTGAATAGAATCGAGCTTTTCACGTGGAGTCGGAATATCATATGAGCGTGGATTACTAGAGATGCTAGTTCCACTGCTAGCGGTACTATTACGACGCTTTCTTTTACAGAAATTGAAACATCCCCCTAACCATTCAGACAATAATGCTGCTCCGCCCATAGCGAATCCAAAACTCAGCAAAAGAAACATGCCTTGGGTATCATCCAAAGCGAGTGCCCGATCGTCTGCACTTAATAATTTTACTGATCCACTACTAGCCTGTAAGAAATCGTCATTCAACTTAAGTTCTGTTGAAGTAGTTTTAATAGCGACTTTGTCGAGATTTGAAATAGCATAACTATAACTAATATACTAATTTAATTTTCCGGGTTTGAGCCGCGTCATCGTTTCGTGACCACAGCCCTGAAGATGTCTCGTGCAACAGAGGACGAAACGTCGACAGTTCATTCACCGATGACGCGGCTCCAACCCGAAAGCCTAGATGCCACTAATATACTAACTTGTAGTAATTTTCCAGTTGCACTGCGCATCATTTCCCATTCAACATCATTTTTAAATTTAATTAAAAAACCACTCTGAACAGCTCTTATTAATCCCTCATTTAAAAGGGTTTTATAAACAGAATTAAGTTGAAATGTCATGGCAACTCCATAAGGAACAAAGCATTCCGAACTGATATGTAAAAGAGATCTTTTGCTGCTGTAATTGTGTAAGTTGATAATATTTCTATAATAACAAAACATTATATTACCTTGATGAAAAGTTGGTGCGAACCACGTAATCTAACTGGTCTCTAGAGCCAAGGAATGCATACGACCAGAAAAATGCAGTAGTAGTATTTTTAATGCCAGCTTCTACAGAAGAAACAAGTTCGACATCTTTTAGCAGTTTTCGTGTGATTGGATCCGAAGAATTATCAAACCAGTATTGCCATCCCCCTCTGTCTGCATTAAATAAGACAATTATACGTTATTATGTTTTTCTATTTTTGATTTATTTACCTAACGTTCCGATCTGATATCGACCAGCCAACAGTTGCTTTGCAGTATCTACTGTATCCGAAAACACTGGCAAAGTTACGAAAGCAATAATAGAACCCGTGTAACAAGCCGTTATTATAATAGTAAATAGCCAATAAAAACCTGAAAATTGAATTTCTTTCTTTTTGTAAAAACAATTATTGCAAACCTACCAATTAATACTCTAGTTGTAATCTTATTCGAATTACTCCAAGATGTTTTACCAGCAAACGAAAAACAATTAGTAAACGTTCCGAAAACGTACCAAAACATGTTTTCCATTTCTTCTGGTGTTTCAAGCAAATATTTTAAAGTATGACGATCGGAGAATGCTAATGGAAATATTGCTAGAAGATATGTCAATGTTAGTGTCAACCAAACGGTCCATTGAAAAGGACCCATAATAGCTCGCCACCTGTTTAATAATTGTTGTTATTTCACAGTATTTCATCAACTTGGGAACAAGATATCGATAAGTATATGAAATTGAAAAAAATCAACTAATAAAATTTTATAGATTCATATATAAGTGGAGTTTTAAAAATGAAAAATAAAAGCTGAGTTTAAAAACTAAAGTAAATTGAAAAGTAATAGATTTAAGGACACTCGCCTAAAATATTTTTGTAATAATAAAATTTTGATATTAATGCAAAGCTACTAAACGAATTCATCATCATCATCAAATGTGCTTAAATATTTATTTTCCCACTAATAGTTCTCGGGCAGAAATTACCTTGGTAGAGCTGTTGATGTCAATGAAATAAATGCCGCGCAATCTTGTGAATGTCCAAATGATACATCAACGTCACTGATTCTTTCTGAAACAATGTACAAACCTCCTAAACCTATATCAGCTCTTCCGCTTCTCAATTCCAACATCACAGCATCACCGGACCTGCAAACACAGTCTTTAAATCGCCAAATAACGTTATTTAGTTGTCGTTTAACGATTTTTAAAATTTTTAAAATATAGACGGAATTTGGATCTGGCAGAAGAAGTAGATATACCCGACGATTTGGAACTTCAAAATACTGAGTCAAGTGTCTTAGACCCATTAAATATGTACACAAGTAAGTCATTATACGGATGTGTACGCCCCATAACTTCCAAACGGATGGTCCGATTTTTATGAGCTTTGGAACATAGGAATGTATCAAAAATTCATCGGAGAAATAAGCTTTTAGAAAAATCCGTAACCGGAAGCGGAATTTAGACATGTTTTTCTGGTAGAAATTATCCGCATTACTAAATCTGTGATATCTAAACATAGTCGTTTAACTGGAAATACAATGGACTTTTAAAATGCTCGAGTACTCGCCACAGTACCGCTTTACTTTCCTCTGATCATCCATGAAGCAATTGAAATTGAGAAACAATCTAACCACATAAATAGAGAGGATGGTTTTAGACTCAGTAAAGCTTGAACTCCAGTAGTTCATCCTCTAAGGACTCATAAGCATCATCGATCTCACGATCACGCTCTACCGGATCCGTCTCCGCCCAACGGTGACAGCCAACCAGAGCTCCGTGGTTCTGTCCGACTAGCTCGAAGAGATTTGAATACCTCCGCATGCCGGATTTGAACTCAGTGCTCTAGTCACTCTGAATATCAAGCTGCAATGTCTTGCAAAACGCTGTAGAATGTATATTGTATGGGGGGACGCTTAGGCAGAATTTGCCTCACCTCACTTCGACTATTAAGATCTTCTGTGTAAGCCTTTTAGTCTAATAAAATCCTAGCTAGAAGGTAAGTTATCTGCCTTAACTCCTGCATGCCGAGGTCGAGCAGCCCGTGTGCTCTGTTTGGCTGATGGTCAATACATTTTTTCGCCTGTCTTGAACCTGGAGTATATATTATTCCAGTGGATGGACTTTTGGACGTCCTCCCATTTATTAATCTCGGCCAAAATGTGGCTTTTTGCAATGCCACAGAAAGGTGATCGGCTGTCTTATTTCCAGTAATGCCTTCATGACCTGCATTCACATCAAGGTTACCTTGTTGCTTCTTGCCAACTGCTTTAAAGTTTGTAGACATTACCAAATTCCAAGCAACTACAGACTCAAAAGTAAACTCAGAGTTTTAAGTGCTGCTTGGCTGTCTGATAAGATATAAATTCTGGCTCTACTATAGCCTTTCCTTAGGCATATTGTCACGTTATGGGGTTGATTTGGTTCATATTAAATGAACCAAACTTCGTAGCTTGTGACAATGTCTATGATGAAACACAGTCTGTAATACACAACAATATATTTGATTGGAGGCTTTACATGATTACATAAAACTAATACATCTACTACATGACTAACAGTACACTATGGTTAGATAATGAAGTGCTCAGAAGAATGAATAAAGAAAAAGAAATCACATTATACATCAAACAACGAAAGTTACAATATTTTGGGCACATTATGCGGGGATAGAAATACCAATTTTTGCAAGTTATTATGCAGGGAAAAAGAAGTGTTGGTAGAAGAAGGATGTCATGGCTGCGGAACCTAAGAGAGTGGTGTAATTGCAATTCTACTCAACTATTTAGAGCAGCTGTATCCAAAGTAAAAATTGCCATGATGGTGGCCAAACTTCGTAGCGGAGATGGCACATGAAAAACAAGAAGAAGATAATGAGAGCATGGAAGATGTTTCTAGTTAGAGTTGTAAATGAAGACTGCTGCTGTTCAGCCAGTTGTTATGCTTTTTATACCCTGTGAAGCAGGTCGGTGTTTAATTAATTATCAATAAAGTGCATGCCTACATGCCTGTTATCATGCATGCATTTGAGACCTGGATAGAATCTATAAATATAACAATCAATATGTATGCAATTGTACAAGAGAGTACAACAAGAAAAGACTGCATCTAGCCCCTAGATGTTCTATGAATAAACATGAGGTGACCAAATCAATACCATATATTGCAAACACATTTTGATATCTTAGTTATTTTAATAATTAGTTGTAATAATATTAAATATTCTTAGTAGACTAAGTCAGATCGTGACAATATTTAAGCGCAGACATCTATGGCATGAGTCTCTGCTTGAAAAATGGTAGAAGTTTGACCCAAGCCTTTGGACAGCCTTATTCCAGGGCCGTTAATACCTATGCCCACGCAGTTGTTTGTTTTGGATCCGCCTGAGTAATTAGGTATATCTTATGTTCTAACTCAGATGTTTTTATTTTCAGGGTGATGTCAACGAATTTCATGGATATTTTCAGCAAAAACACCCCGATTTCAGCAAAACCCTCAAAAACATGCATTAAATCGCTAAAACTGGACCGTTTTAAGCCCATTTTTCTAACTTACATTTTTAAAAAACATCAAATTTTGGGCAAAATGACTCTGTTTTCGAGTTTTTACCACGGAAGTTTTTAAAACACCTTGAAATAGGAAAGCTGACCCGTTTTTAAGGGTTAAATAATCTGGTTTAACAGGCTCAACAAAAAAAATTGATTTTGCAAACGTAATACCGGTTCAAACGATGTGTTGTTTTTGCTGAAAATATGCATAAAAATCGTTAAAATGACCCTGAAATTAAAGTTAGAACATAACGTATACCTAACTACTACTTAGCTATTAAAATCAATTAATTTTGCTTAAATTATCAGCGAATAAATTAGGTTCGTTTCTTTGTGATTTAAACATTAAAAAAGAACTATTTAAGAAGGCAAAAACCCAAGAGACAAAACAAACAGATAATGTCAATATGAAAAACCAACCGAAAAAATGTAAAATAATGTATATTGTTTTGTTAATGATTTAACGTATATTTTTTTTACTGTAAATATACCTTTCTCTTTTAAATTTATAGTTATATCCATTAATATATGTAATAATTATTAGGATTAATTAGCATACATCTAAGATGGGAAAGCTCAGACTTGTTCCGAAAAATTACTTCGTAAATATATAAAAATAAAGTTTAGGGGCGGATTCTATATGCTGAAATACGTATAAGGTTATAATAAATAAATATTATCGAAGCTATAAAGTATTTTATTAATACATCGCTGATTAAAATAGCTTTCCAAATATGAAAGATTAAAGATTGTTGAAGTATAGGAAAGTCCAGGTGAAGTGCTTCGCCCGTTATTAGCAAGTAAAACCGTAAAGAAACGCTTACTTCTAGCGAAAGGAAAATAAATTTCACAGAAGCTTCATTAAGGTAAGTATTGGACAGTTACCTTCTAGTAGATGATTTCAGAGTTACTTAAAATTGTAAGGCACTGAGTAAATGGTAAATACCCACAGCCTCGCCGATCTGTAGCAAATCATAATAACATGTCTCAAGATTTTGGAGATTTGCAAAGCAATTTAATGAAAGATTTAGTTACATAAAAACATCTATTTATGCAAATATTCTCCAGTATATTTAATAATAACAAAGCTTAATTATACAGTATGTGTCCGTAAATATATCTGCGTCATAATTCCAAAAATAAATTAATTACGGACAAGAATTTTGTTCAATAAACCCAATCGATTTTGCGCCTTAACCATCAAAAGTAGTTACTTGGTTGCATAATTTGATTGCATCTTTAGAAGCATTAATACGATAGTAATTATTTATATAATTTCATAATTACACTTTCAGTGGCAAACACCCACCAATACCTACGTAACAAATTTTATGGAGGCCATGCAATTGATGCAATTACCATTATGGTCGATAATTTCAAAATTCGAAACAATTGGGTCGATCGAGTACTCGAAGTTTAAGCTAATAAATCAAAAAAAACTAACAAAGTATTGTGTAATTACCCTGAAGAGGTAACCGTGATTCTTAGAAATGCACTAAAAGGAAGGTTGCACGCAAGAAATAGTTTGCAGCTGCAGCCCTCTTTTCTTATGGTTAAATATTTGGTGTTGACAATTTTTATTGCATTTTGAACACCTGCATGAAAGAGCGGAATTTGTACGTAAAAGCTTTTTGCAGATAAAAACAAGCAATAAACATCAAGAGGGTTGTTTATTAAATACTGCCCGCCCTTTATTGAATAATTGGCGATGACAGGGTTTTATTTATGACAGCTTTTAAGGAAACATGCATGTGAATTTCCCCACACAATACAGTATCTATCTCATGCTGGTTTTATGAGTTTCGAATTGCTTCACGATGCAATATATTTTGGGTACATGTGATGTAGGTTTTTACGTATGTCTATCGCTACAGATCATATTTTCTTGATTAAAGCTGCTACTCCGCTTTAAAAATTCTACTATTTGTTTTTTTATTTTTTTTATAATAATGACGTCATGTAAAATCCAAGCGGAAAAAGGTCACCGGAAAACAAGTCACGAAAAAACGTGTCCGGAAAAGAGACCGCAGAAAAAAAGTAACCCGGAAAAAAGTCACCGAAAAGTCACCCGAAAAAAAGTCACCCGGAAAAAGTCTCCAGGAAACAGTCACCCGGAAAAAAAGTCGCCGGAAAAAGTCAGCCGAAAAACTTACTACTTCGGAATTCGGACTGACAAACGGCAACCCTCAATACATTATGTGACTAGGGAAATTTTGGTTCAAAATCTAGGGAGATTAGATATTAAAATTCTGGCAACGCTGAGTTGCATGACAAGCCGCTGACAAATGGCTGGCAGAAACACATTTATTTAATTAATTTGTTAAGTAAGTTAAAAATCTTGGCTGCGTGATCTAGCAATTTTCCAGCAATATGGCATCGTTTTTCCGCAACCCGGGGACGGTGGGGCGAATTAAAACTCTAATCCAAGCAATTTTTTTATTTGGAATATTTCAGCAATATTACACATACAGGTGGCTACCAATACAAGAAAACTTTTGGCAAAGACAAATTCGTTTTTCCGTGACCTGCGGGCGGTGGAACAAATTAAAAATAATTTTAAAAACATTGTCCCAGCAATTTTTTTTATTATTTGGATTATTCCAACATTATAACACGCAGGTGGATAACAAGACAAGAAAACGATTGGCAGCGAGAAATTCGTTTTTCCGTGACCCCGGGGCCGTGGAGAGAATTAAAACAGTCTTAATTCGCTCCACCGCCCTCGGGTCACGGAAAAACGAATGTCTTGCTACCAGTCGTTTTCTTTCTTTTCTTGTTAACCACCTGCGTGTGTAATATTGTTGGAATATTCCAAATAATAAAAAAAATTACTAGGACGATGTTATTAAAATTACAGTTTTAATTCGCTCTACCGCCCCCGGGTTACGGAAAAATAAAATTTCTTCCTGCTAATAGTTTTCTTGTCTTGTTAGCCACCTGCATGTGTAATATTTCTGGGATATTCTAAATAATAAAACAAATTGCTGCGACAAAGTTAGAAAAATAACAGTTTTCGCTCCACCGATTTATTGCTAGAAAATTGCTAGGGTAACAGGACTAAATATTTTAGTTTTTAAAAATGATATATTTTTATTTTAGTAAATACATTTTATAATAATGGCTGTTGTACCGTGCCCGCGAACATGGGTATTACCATTCCCACGTGGAATGTATCCAGATTTAGAAATGCTTCATCATGAGACTCGACGGACATTTTTTTCTCATATACTTCCAGTAGTAGTACGGGAAGTAAAACCAATAAATCGAAAACAACGTCCACGTTGTTCCTGGCAAGTGTACTGTCAACTCGAAAATGTTATAAACAATGGATTATCTGATTATATATCTAGAATAGTCAATGAACATAAGTGTGTGAACAGTTCAATCGGTAAATTGAATTTTTATGATTCAAACAACTTTTCAGTTATATATGATATCGATTGCAATTGCAATACTATGGATTTTTAATATGATCAAGACGAAATCATTACTGATGGATGTGGGATAACCTTACTTATTTTACTTGTGTATGTACAGCTGGGGAATCAATATAGTTTACACTTTAGTTTTTCTAGTGCAAGTTCATAAAAGTCAGTAGCTTAGCAATAAATTTGGTTTGACATGTGTCAAGTGTTATAAATTTTAAAAAGTACTGAAGTCACTTAAAATGCCTTGAAATTATTTAAACGGTGAATAAAACAGAAGAATTCATGCAGGATTGGAGGACCGAAGGTCATTTAGTAAGTGCTTTGAAAATAATTTTATATTGCAGTTTTAGGATGTGACGCTACTGATAAATTGACAGCAAAAACCACATTACAATACGCAAAAATTTAAAAAACCGGTAACTGTAGTTATAAAAATGTAAACTATATTCATTCCCCAGCTGTACATATTGTTTTTGACTTGAATAAAAAAATATTTGAACTTGTGTATTCTTATATCGTTATAATTACATATGTATATAAGTATTGTAAGCAGCAGTGATAAGTAGCAATAATTATTCTTTTAAATAATTTGACCTGAAGATAGGGTATAAAAAATGAACCCTGAAACCACCTGAAACTAGTCGCTAATAATAAAATACAAGAATTGTGACAAATTCTGACTATTAAATCATATTCAAATTATTCTTTTATTTTATTTTTAATTATGACCCAATAGAAAGAGTGAATACATTCCCTTTTTTATGAATTCTTTCAATAAACAAACTGCCAATTTTATGATCTCCCAAACTACGACCAATTTCATGTAACATTACTGTATATAAACTAATTTGATCATTAGGAGGGTAATCGAAACCCAAATACCGATTTTCTGATTTATTAAAATGTATTTCTCGACAACTATCTCTCCCAGTTGGAAAAAAAGGAATGAGCTGGTATTTTTCCTTGTCCATCAAAGTAATCAGAACAAGTTCCATTCATACAAGGAGCATTATTACTATGCTGAAATGGTCTATTAGAAAACGAAATAATAATATCTGGTTTTGTTGGATTGTATTCGAATGTTAATGTAGATACACTTTGCCATGTATCAAATGCTCTCTGAGCCACTTGTCTCGGTTCAGTATTTGCTAAACTAAAATACCATTTTAAGTGTGTTTTGTTCTATTTCTGTGAGTGAATTCTAAAACGAATAGGATCATCTTTAACACCACAACGAGGCGTATTCATTAATTTGAAAGTTTCTTCATTCAGTTCATCTGCAGGTAAATTAAAATATTTTTGAATTGTAATCAGTCCAGAAGACACATCATCTGTAATAGCACCCTCTTCTATATATCCATATTTTGATAAATATTCTTTTACATCTATTTCTGAGAAAACGAAACTAAATAAAGATAGTAGTAGGATAATCATTTATTTTCATCAAATTGATTCAATTCAATCATAACACTAACGTTATTTACATTTTCACCTACTTCTTCAAAAGCGTCAATTTTTCAAACAGCGCAATAGGTATTGTCTTTAAAAGGAAAATACATAACACTAGCTGGTTTTATATAAGCAGGCAACGAATTTACTACAAATCTAAATATTGGCCCTTTTACAAAATTTGAATATATAAATCAATTGTGTCAGTCGATTTCCTTACTTTGAATATTGATTCTTGATTTGGTTTAATAATTGTATCGTTCGGTATTCCAAACAATTTTCCAACATTAGAATCTGATGAATATGATATTTTTATTTTTATTGGACTAGTAATTCTTGTTTCATCTTTTATCCAATCAAATTTAAATTTATCTACATCAAATACTCTTAATAATTTTGCTGCATCTCCTATAAACTTTTTAAGTCTTTTTGTAATTGTATCATTACTACAGTATACTTTACAGTTTACACCATTTTTTAGCACTTAAAGTTAGTCATCCTAGCTCTGATTCTTGTTCTTTAAAGCAAGTGTTAAAATTAAGGCCCACTTCTTTAAATTGTATATCTTTAGTAAGTAACCCTTCAATTATTTCTTTTCGTATTTTTCTATTTTTATCATAAAAAACAAGAGCAACTCTTTCTCCTTGACTCTCAATTTTAAACTGATCCAATACTGATTTTATTCGTCCATCAATTACTATTTTTAAAAAGTTTGTAACTGATTCAATGTCTTTATCATCCGCATCTTTTGTTTTGTCATTAAGTAATATTTTTGTTGTAATAGGATTTGAATTTTTTGTATCTAGCTCGTACAAATTTTTAAAATCATTTAATTTTACCATTTCATGAATCATTTCTAGCTGTGATTGTTTGTGTGGAATTTTTAAAATCTTTCTTTTCCCTAATAAAGTCTGCTTATTTTCAAGTTCAAATTGATAATCATCCAGCTTTGGTATTGAGTTTTTATTTATAACTGCTGATTTCAAATATTCTTTAAAATGTGCAGCTTTATTTGGGTTATTAGTGTGTTCACAGGTAGGTTGAGTTTTTTTTTACACTTTAGGCAATATATTAGTTTCATTTATAAATTTGAAAAAATAGTATTTATTTCATTCATTCCAACTTGTTCGATTACATCTTTCCACTTTAATCTTTCAACTCTCAACAAATATAAAACAACCAAACATAAATGACCACAAGAAGGTGGATCGCCTTGCTTTTGAATTTTCTTTTTAGTATAAACTAGTTGTGGCGAGTTCAAATATTTTTTTAATTCTGAAGGTGCATCCATTCCAAATGAATTTAAATAATATACTTTTATTTTTGTATTTGGAATAACAAACCCACTGATGACCAATATTTACAATTCCACATTCATTTCTTTAGTTTTCTCAGGCAGTTTTTCAATTGCATCGACATTTCTAAAATTCGGGATCTTAAATTCCTTATGAGGCTTTGCTGAATTCGGAATCTTTATCTAAATTTATTAACTGACTTCAAAAAAAGGAGGAGGTTCTCAATTCGTCTGTATATGTTTTTTTTTTTTTTTTTTTTTAATTTTTTTTTTATGTATGTTCGGGCATAACTTTTTTGTTTATGAACCGATTTTAATGATTTTTTGGTGTTGGGTTCAGTATAGTTCCAAGGTGGTCCCATTATAATTTCATTGGTATTGGAGCTTGAACTTCGAAGATACTCCTCAAAATCTATTTTTTTAACGGACTTTTTTAGTGTTTCCGTATTTCATCTTCCGTTTCAACTAGCAATCGTTCCCTCATTCGAGAAGCACCCTTACTAAGTCTGCCCATCACTTAAAATTGTAAAATAAATAACTTAAAAAAAAAAAAGAAAACCGACTTCAAATAAAAACACAAAAGTGACATAAGTTAACTAAAAAGCAAAAAATAAATGTTTTTTATACAACAGTTTAATACTTATTTGTTGTTCCGTTTAATGTAATTAAGAAATTGTTGTTTATTATATAATTATTAATTGTTTTATAATTTTTAAGTCGGTGCCCAGTAAAACATAAAAATTATATACCTTGCTACAATAACAAATTAGATTCGAATTTTTATGTTTTACTTGGCACCGACTTAAAAATTATAAAACAATTAATAATTATATAATAAACAACAATTTCTTAATTACATTAAACGGAACAACAAATACGTATTAAACTGTTGTATAAAAAACATTTATTTTTTGCTTTTTAGTTAACTTATGTCACTTTTGTGTTTTTATTTGAAGTCGGTTTTCTTTTTTTTTTAAAGTTATTTATATTATACTTATCTGAAAACACCTTGTTTTCATCCGTTTTTACAATGACGTAAAGGTGACATTTGCAGAACAGTGCACGGAAAACTTTTCCCGATCTCCGATTTTTTCCGTGCACTAAATAAAAAAAATCCCATTAGAGTTAATTATAAGAAAAATAGTATATTTTGCAACAAGAGATGAAAATACCGTTTTTGTTTCTCGTGAGCGGACAGTTGTAAGTTCATGAGCCGCGTTAGCGGCGAGTGGGGCAACTTCACGAACGAAAAAAGATGTATTTCATCTCGAGTAGGAAATGCTATTTTTTCTACGATCTTGCAGTTTCAAGTTCAAAACTTTCAAGTTCAATTTAATTCAAAACGAACTGTCACAATGCAAATTACTGTTTGTAAAGTCGTTTCCATAGCAATAAATGCATTCTTTCCATTAAATTTGTCATTCTCATATCTTAGATGTGAAAATATTTTCATCTCTAGAGTTAAATAATTAACTTTTAAAAAAAAGGGAACTGACTTCAAATAAAAACACAAAAGTGACATAAGTTAACTAAAAAGCAAAAATAAATGTTTTTTATGCAACAGTTTAATACTTATTTGTTGTTCCGTTTAATGTAATTAAGAAATTGCTGTTTATTATATAATTATTAATTGTTTTATAATTTTTAAGTCGGTGCCAAGTAAAACATAAAAATTATATACCTTGCTGCAATAACAAATTAAATTCGAATTTTTATGTTTTACTTGGCACCGACTTCAAAATTATAAAACAATTAATAATTATATAATAAACAGCAATTTCTTAATTACATTAAACGGAACAACAAATAAGTATTAAACTGTTGTATAAAAAAAACATTTATTTTTTGCTTTTTAGTTAACTTATGTCACTTTTGTGTTTTTATTTGAAGTCGGTTCCCTTTTTTTTTAAAAGTTAATTATTTTACAATTTTAAGTGATGGGTAGACCTAGTAAAGATACTTCTAGAATGAGGAAACGATTGCTAGTTGAAACGGAAGATGAAATACGGAAACACTAAAAAAGTCCATTAAAAAATAGATTTTGAGCAGTATCTTCGAAGTTCAAGCTCCAATACCAATGAAATTATAATGGGACCACCTTGGAACTATACTGAACCCAACACCAAAAAATCATTAAAATCGGTTCATAAACAAAAAAGTTATGCCCGAACAAACATAAAAAAAAACAAAAACATATATATACAGACGAATTGAGAACCTCCTCCTTTTTTTGAAGTCGGTTAAAAATATCATATTCATGTAGAGTAAGCCGTGGAAAAATTGCTATTTTCACGAATATGAGTAGAAAAACAATATTTATTTATTTAACTTTTTTGAGATCTCGCCATTCCATAAAAAGTTGATACTCGTGTTCATATCTCGACCTGGATTTTGCTGGTAACAAATCAGCACTGGCTTGTGCCGCTTGCTCTAATATGTTCTTAGGAATATCTGGATTTTCTTCCGAGTAGGTACATTTTTTAAAACTGACGGAAAATAAAACACTGCCGATAATAAATAAATCGTTGCTATGGAAATGTTAATCATGTTTGGTACTATTACGATGTATTATTATTACTTTGAAAATTAAATGTTCTAAATTTACTTCTTATCTTTTTTGTTTTGTTTTCAGATAAGTATAATAAAAAGTATCGGTCATACACGTCCAGAAATGGATTTTCCGTGCTTGCATAATTTGTCACGCGCGCACGGAAAAATCCTTATTTCTAGACTCCTAATGAAATATACTACTTTCAACTTCCTTTTCAGATAAAATTAATTGTTTTCCATTCCATATAATACTGTATTTACATTTTCATCTGATAAAGAAGGATACATCATATAATACTGTATACCTTTCTTTAAAACTTGTTTTGAATTGAATTTAATTTTTTTTTCAGTATCGTTAATTCAAGCATTCTTTTATTTCTGTTTTTGATAAGCGGACAGATTTAATTCCATTTAATATATCTATTCATAAATGTTTTCCTAATGCGATGCAGCTTCTGTTAGTTTGACAGATGGGAAACAAAAAATAGATCAAGCAGGCAGTCGCAATTTGGTGCTTTTTGGCTCAATGACATTTGTATTAGATCACCTAATCAACTGCCCTAACCCACAAACCATTATACACTAGCGTCTAGTCCTAGTATAATAGTTTGTGGTCTAGTGGCTTGGGTTAACAGCCGATCCTGACTTGCGCAACCTCGTCTAATATTGGCTCGCATACGTGCGAGTGTTATATTTACATCGGGAGCAAAGCAAGTTAACGAAAGTGTAAGTGTAAAGTGAAATTGCATTGTTAAAGGCGATTTTTTCATTGCTAATAAATTGCATTCAATACAAAACAACAAATCCTTTTTTTAAATTTATAACATGCACGGTACAGCGTAGAAAATACAAAGCGAAAGTAACTTCTGATTTTCGCTCTTTACAAGAAGGAATGTTAAAAATATTATTTCACCCTTTCACTGTAGCTCTTTAAAAAATACGTGTGATTAAGGAAGGCTACGATCTCTGCTGACGCCGATAGCTTTACATACATTCCAAAAGGTTTAATGTTCTGTGATTCCAGCTGCATGCCGAGGAGGTGCGCAAGTCATGTGAGGTAGGATCGGCTGATATCCACTAGACCAGGCATGGGCAACCTTTTGAGTAGCTGGGACCAACTGAAGATCCATTTATGTATCTGGGGCCGTAAATAAGATAAAAAACTACATTCTTTTGGAAAAATATTTTTAAAATATATAAATACAAAAAAGTATACAGAAATATTATATTCAATATATTCAACAAAAACAGAAATTTTTTAAAATGCGAAAATCCAAAAAGTAAAAAGTATACATAATATTTCACTTTCGCATAGAGCCGGCGTAGTCCGCATTTTTTTCTCAAACAAAAGAAATAATTCGTTACTGTCGTTTATTTGTATTAGTTTAAAATAATAACCGGTCTCGCGGGCCGGATTGGTGGTTAAATGAAACATGTCCGGCGGGCCGGAAGAAAGTTGTACGCGGGCCGCATACGGCCCGCGAGCCGTAGGTTGCCCATGCCTGTACTAGACGCTAGTGCATTATACTAGCCCTAACCTAACCCATCAAGCGACCGTGGATTCAGAAGGCATAGTATAGACATAATAGGCTGTGATTTCTAAAGCTTGCGCCATCTACACAAAATATTTGTTACATTTATTGGCTAAAGAGTGCGGTTGATATGTTTTTTAAATTTTTTATCTGTAGCTGTAGCAGTTTTAAAGCTCTGTCCAAACTTTCATTGCACTTTCTTGCTCACAGCAACACAGTTAGGCAGACAAGAATAGGAGCTTCGGTTTCATAATCGTGAAATGGTCGATCCAAATATCATTCGGCATAACGGCAGAAACATACGAAGAATATAAGAGAATTCGTAATGACACTAAGTCACTAGTCAGACAAATTAAGAACAAGCACCGGGAAATCTTCTCAAAAAGAATGGAATGTGACTTCTACGGACTCCAGAAACAGATTTGGCGATTAATCAGAAGCCAAAGAAAAGAGTCAAATGAATTCATTGGCACCAGACATATAGAAAAAGACACTTGGGTAAAATACTTACAGGAACTTTACAAGAAAGAAGAAGAACCCGAAATTGAACCGAATACACCAGAGATATTAACTAACGATGAGGCATTCATATCTGTAAGTAATGGCATTCGGCAAGGGGACTCTCTAAGCCCGCTTCTATTTAACATCGTAATGGATGAAATTATAAAACAAGTAAACAAACTAAAAGGATACAAAATGGGAAATAAGGAGGTCAAAATCCTATGCTATGCAGACGATGCGGTGCTGGTGGCGGAGAACGAGGATGATCTCCAGAGGTTACCGTACCAGTTTAATAAAACAGCAAAAAAATTTAATATGATAACATCAACGGAAAAAACAAAATCCATGACTACCTCCAAGACACCGATGAGATGCAAGCTTATGGTCGATGATAAAATCATACAACAAGAAATGAAGTTCAAATATCTGGGCATCGAAATATCTGGACACGGGGATGTTGAGACGGAAGTAAGGAACCAAGCTGCAAAAGCGCCAAGGGCAGCGGCACACCTAAACGACAAATATGGCGAAACAAACATATTAGAATCGAAGCCAAAGCCCGGATCTACAAGACTGCAATTAGGCCTATACTAACAGCAGAAACCCGACCCGAGACATCAAAAACAAAAAGAATACTAGAGACAACAGAAATGAAAATAGTGCGGAGAATAGCTGGAAAAACACTAATGGATAGAGAAAGAAGTGAGGACATCAGACAAATATGTAGGATAGATAACATCAATGACTGGGTATTAGATAGAAAGAAAAAATGGAACGAACACACTGATCGTATGACGGAAGAACGAATTGTGAAAATAACAAGGGATAGATCACCATCAGGACGAAGGAGCATCGGAAGACCTCGAAAACGATGGAGTGACAACCTTCCAAACGACTAAATGGAGGCAAAAGATGCGAAGAAAAACAGGCAATCAAGCCTAAATACAGAAGGAAGAAGAAGAAGAAGAAGAAGAAGAAGAAATATCATTCGTGATTATAATTTCTACCGGATAAATATCAAGGATATTGTCTCGAAAATTAGTACTTTTTGTGCGCTCTCTGTTTTTTTCGTCTTGTCAAAACGTCTCGCGTCAGTTGCTAAGCAAAATATTGCACAACAATATCCACGACTTTTACCCGACAGAATTATAATCACTCACACTGCCGATAAATTTTTTATGTAATTACTGGATTCTCGTTTAAGTCACATAAATAAAAAGTATACACCGGTAAAATAATGGTCTTCTATCTACTAAATTCGGATTCTTTCCACCTCTCTCAACTTTTAGTGGCGAGGGGCCCCCGCTACTAGAACCTACATATTTTCGCGTCCATTTTATACGATATAAGGTTTATATTCATTTGTGCAGTGACCGGTATAGTTTTAAATAAAGGTAAGCAAAATTCAATATTATGCAACATTTGTTTAACTAATTAGGTTCCGAGGCGCTAACTTTTTATTCGCAATTCGAAGAGCACGGCAGAGGACAAGCCGGGTGATCGCTGCGAAACGTGACTACACACGCGAATACACAGGGATATGCAACACGCAAATGTGATACAAAATGTCATACAATAACAGTGAATAATAAGACAATCCTTAAGATATGTACACGTAAAAGCAGCAATTAGACAAACAGATATTTACCAATTACATTACAAACGATCTTTGCTCCTAAATTTATCTAAGATAAATACAACTATCTCAGGTTTACGTGCAGCTATGGAAGGGAATAAACCGAGTTGATTCTGTTTCTCGAGTGTTGATGTTACAATCATGTTCAGAAATGAACTAGCATAACTCGTAAGCTTACGCCCCTTCGCCTCTGCAGCCCGCAAAGTGGCTGTAGTAAAAACAACTGCAAAGAAAAAAATTGCGAAAGCGGCCAGAGCTTCTATACATATATCTTAATGGCGAATCAATTTCCGAAATTATATTTATCTCAAATCAGGTTTAGAAATTGCATTGCAGCTGATATTTCAAAAGGGCAGGCAAATGGATATGTTGTTTTATTTACCTACAATTATTTTGACACTTTTTACCAATAGGATAAGTATGGGTAGTTGACGATTGTGATCGTTACTTTGTAAAATTCCATTATTTAATAAGATTAGTACTTGCCCCATTGTTTCGACATTTCTGGCTTCTCGAAAATCGGTCGTAAAATTATACATTTCTGCTAGTAATTTTACCAATCGTATTTCAATTCCTTCCCATTGTACATCGTCATTGTCATCTCGACCCCTACAGGAAAACTTAAATTATATTTAATGTTATGAAATAATGATTACAAACTCTTAATGTCATATATTTATCAATTAAATATTCTACATTTCACGTGGATAACGAAAGTAGATTTTTTTCCTTTTGTATTTACAACATCAAGAGTCGGTGGCATTGTCTCGTTCCAAAACTCTATTTTGTTTTGAAGTTCAAATAGAATTTTTGTTACAATTTTGTATTTGTATAACTTGCAATATTGAATTTTCGCAAGATGTTTTCACATCACTTACTTCTTAATCGCATAGGGTGGCTGGTTTGCTACTGCAATAATAAAACGGTGACCGGCGAAGCCATCCTTAATCTTTTCAGGAAAGAGTTGTACTTGGGGTCTTGTTAGATTTCCTCTTATCCAAGACGTGAGTACATAAGGAACGCTAGATCCCAAACCATCAACATACAGCTTATGAGTGTATAGAATATATGGCAATTCCTATAGGAACATTTAACTAAAAGTTAATTTTTCAAGAAAATATTTATTTACAAGTACCTCTTGAATGGCTGCTATTTTTTCTGATTGTGCAATTACTAATAGATTAACGAAGCTCTGGGCTGCTTCGCTTGCTAAAAATTCGTACACCCTCCACTGAGAAGATCTTGCGACGACAACAACTTTATTTCTGTTTTGAGCTCCTATTACATCTTTGCACTTCATGACATCTTCCATAAATAATATGTAGCTGACACACTTATTATCCAGAGAATGCAGTAAACGGGGCTCAGTTACAAGATAATCGTTGTTTATTCGACCATGAATATATGGCAATGAATAATTTTTAAATAACTGTTGAAGTAGTATATTCTGATTGCGTTGAACTGTTTCGTCGTAAAGCAAAATTGGTGTACAACCACTAAAATGTGTCTTGGAAATCATTGTTAATAAATTCACCAAAGATGAAATTTGATTAAATTGCAAATTTCGGCCAAAAAATGTGTCCATCCATCTTTCTGCCTGTGGTTTTTCGTGCAATTTCTGCAGAGCCCTTTTTTTCACTAATCTTGTTTTAAGCGTTTCATTGGAAGGAAATGCGGAAAGGTGATAAATTAACAAAATTAAAGAAAGTAACCTCACACAAAACATACTGCTAAATAAACTGTTGTGTTGTTCGAATTTTCTTTATATACGTTGTGGTGAAAACTCTATTTTAGTATTTATTGCTTTATTTTATATTTATTAACTCGCAGGTGTGCAGTCTGCTCAAATGTCATACCATCATTTGATGGTATTGTATCGAATAGTTATTTTAATTTCAATTAATGCATTCTAGAAAGGGCTACACTATGTTACGAAAAGCTTAATATAAACCAGGTTACCAAGAATGTACATCGTTAAAGCTCTTAAAACCACTTTGACTAATTAGATAAATGCAACTAATACAACAAAATCGAAAAAGCTAAAGTGTTTACTTCGAGTGGACATTCCCATACTAGATATAGTATTTGCAAAAGTGTAAATTTTATAATTACAACGTTGTACATTTCACTGGCTGTTAGATTTCTAAGAAAACAAGCTATACAGGCAATCTTCCATTCCATCCATACTGCAACCTGTAGTACAGTTCAGCTACTTTGTGACGTCAGAAAAAAAAGTTCGCATTTACAAAACAGCCGTACATCCGATACTAACTTATGCAGCTGAAACAAGAGCGGAAACCTTAAGGACCAAACAAAGAAATGAGAACACTAAGGTCGATAACAAGTGTCACGCTAAATGACAGAATCAGAAGCGAAGAAAGAAGACAGAGATGCAAGGTACAAGTGCGCTAGACAAGAACAAGGCGGCGTGAATGGAACGCACACGTGGAAAGAATGAACCAAGGCCGGTTAGCGAAAATAACTAAAAACGGAAGACCGTACGGGGGAAGGCCACCAGGACGGCCTCCAAAGCGTTGGACCGACTCATGGACATCAGCGTCGCAAGAAGACCACAGGCAATAATGTCAGATATTACAGGGCTAAAGCCCTAAACCAAGAAGAAGAAAGAATGATGCCGGCTTAGTAATCATACGTTCTCGAATTTTAACTCGTTCAGGCTCAAACATTTTCTGAATGACAATTTTTTTAAATTAGAAATATTTGGAATTTACATTTTCTAGTTTCTACACTAGCCAACCAAATTCTAAATTTGTCAGCCAAAAAATTAGAGAGGGGGGACGTGTAGCCCCACCAAATATTAGATTTTCTAAAAACTAACATTGGATTATGGTTCTAGTAGCCAAGTTGAGAAATTCTTCTTAGGCAAAAGTTATTTATTATTTCCCGTTTAATATATAAAAGAGTACTGTGGTGATTTTATTAGTTATAATACAGTAGTATAGTTATAATATAGTAATGATAACAAACAAAGATTCAATAGCCATTGCAACAATAGATTCTCCTGCCAAAACAGACCCATTGAGAAGTCGAAACTTTCACCCATCTTGGCAGTGTTATAACAGTATAGCCACACACTGTTATAATTCTGTGCTAAGGGTAATACTGCATCATAATTTAAAAAGGAACTATTATTTGGATGTAGGGCGCTCACTGCATTAATGACATTAGGGCAATTTTTAAAGCACTGTTGAACTCACGTACTTAATATTAATCAATCAATGGAAAAAAAATGTCACTTTTACCTGATTTTTTTTCCAAATAAAATGCAGAACCACCTAAAATGCAATATTCTAACCACTTAAACACAGTAAACCAACTGCTGTTGAACTGCCGAAGTTGGTTGCCAAATTTTGTTTTACGGTAAAACCATTGATTATATTCAATACTTCAATCAACGGTAAAACTTTAATATCGGCTGGTCCATCGATAGGACTCGGTGGAACATCAACTGGCCCAGGTGTCTTTTTTGCAACTTCCACGGATTTTTTTACGCTGACCAGCTCGGTTAAGCCATTCTTCGAGTTTTAATTGCGGTTCGTCAACTTCTGGGATACAGTCATCAGTCAGACAGTAGCATAAGCATTTCTTGTTCATCTGAACCAAAACTCTGTATAACCACATCTTTCGGTTTTATAGATGTTGATGTTGAACTAATGCGTGCTAGTACTCGAACATTCCGAAGACACTGTTTCCTCAAATTTATTTTTTTCACTAAAATAGTCTTTAATATTGATAACACTTCCCTTAGCGCACATTTTAATATTATTTTTAAATTAAACTTTTAATTTAATACTATTTCTGTAGCAGACGAATTGCGACTTCCAAGTAATCAATAGTAAATTTAATAAAATATATTATTGTTGTATAGTCTGCATAGTTTAGGTTTGTCTCACTTCCAGTTAGGAGCCAATAAATCGCATAATCTGATGCTGCGTGTCAATTATGCCTACTGTTGTTGATTTACGTGTTGAGTGTGGTTGTATTAAATTACTTACCGCGACTTCAATATGAATATTTTTTATTCTTCCATAAAATTTGTTTTAATAATTTTATTCTGGATTTTTTAAGGAAATAATTTAATATAATTTACATTTAAAATGTTTCATTTCAACGGGTGGGCCAGCAAATTTTTAGGTGGGCCATGGCCCACCCCTAGTTACGCGCCTGTGTTTCGAAAATACTTCTATTACAGAGGCATGCTTTTAGTTGTGGAATCCAAGGCAAGTATAAAAATGCTTATTTTTTTAGAAGTGAACAAAATACAACACGATTAATTTATTTTGAGTTATATACAGGGTGTTTCTGAAAGGTCTGGCGTAAATTTAAACAGGAATGTTTAATTTTTATATGATTTAGCTCAACTTTGTTTACGATACCTTAAAATTGCGGAGTTTCGGAGTTCGAAAGGGGCTTCAGCTGTATAATCTCTAAAGCTACGTAGCTGAGCATGTTAAATTTGATGTTACGTACAGTAACTCGTCATAAGCCTAAAATATAAAATATTTATGAAAATATAAAAGGCTATAGTTTTTGTCTAATTCAAGTGAAGTGCTTTCTTCGTTTTTTTGCAAAATGTTGGTTTGATTCAATAATTGTTGAAAGTATGAAGGTAAATCACTAGTGATGCACAAAGCAAGATTTCTTGTCTTGCTCGGCAATTTCTTGTCTTGTCTTGCTAAGCAAGACAAGAAGTAAAACAACTTCTTGTCTTGCAAATTTCTTGCTAGCTTAATTCTTGTCTTACTCTACACGCCATGGACGGTGCTGACAAAACGGAAAATTTTAAAATCGTAAAATCCATCGGACGAGTTTTGGTAATTGCTCCAGATATTTCGGTAATCGAATGGATAGATGATTTTCATTCCAGCTATCCCATCACTAGCACACACAGCAAGTTGGTTTATATGATTTACTCTACACGCCATGGAATGTGCTGACAAAACGGAAAATTTAAAAAATTGTAAAATCACTCGAGTGATTTATGCTAATCGCTCGAGAATTTGGTAATTAAATGGATAGATGATTTTCATGCGAACTATCCCATCACTAGCACACACAAGCAAGATGGTTTATATAATTCACTCTACACGCCATGGAATGTGCAGACAAAACGGAAAAGTTTAAAATCGTAAAATCATTCGAATGATATTTGGTAATCCCTCGAGATATTTCGGTAATTAAATGGATAGATAATTTTTATTTGAACTATCCCATCACACACAGCAAGGTGGTTTATATGATTTACTCTACAGGCCATGGAGTGTGTTGGCAAAACGGAAAATTTTAAAATCATTCGAATGATTTATGGTAATCGCTCGAGAAATCGGTAATTAAATGGATAGGTGATTTTCTTTATAAAGCATGAAATACTTACAGCCCTAGCGGCCTACATCCACAAGGTACTCCCCAATATACACGCTCATGCTGCAAACCTGCCCAATCAAAAGGACCTTCATGACTACTCGACAAGCACCTGTATTTTGAAATGTTAATCGAGTTGGCTACTGTAGATCTAGATAGTAGCTTACATTTTTCATTGTTGTTGATTTTGTTTCACTTTTCACTGTAAAATTTTAGTGAGCAAACTGTGCCTTATTTTGTAAAAACGATTATGCTCCGTGTTAAAAGGCAAATAATAAATACATTTTCAGACTCACCTAAAGCACAGGTTATTTATATGTTGTTCTCAACATAAGTGTGGTACCACAGCATAGTCTTTTTTACAAAATAAAGCACATTTTTCTGACTAAACTTTTATATTCAAAAATAATAATAATAAATGTAACATACTATCTAGATCTACAGGAGCCAACTCGACTAACATTTCAAAATACTGTAACATAACATTCTCCTACCTAGGGATTTAAAAAAATAGTGCTAATCTTCAGAAACAGTAATTCGTAAAACTGTGCATTTTATGACTTCAATTACACCAATTTTAATCATTCGGAAACTTAACAAAATAGCTGGCATCAACTCGATCATGTTCGGCCTTGATTCCAAACAGTCATTTAGTGAAGGTTGATTTTTTGCTCTCACAGATGCAACGAAAACTGGTCCGTTACACAAAGTCATGTACAAACTGCCAACATCAATGCAGATAGCTCAATAAAATATAAAACAAAACACAATTAATTGAAAATTTATTCCTACATTTTTTTATCTTTTTTTTTACCTTAAACCTTGAATATTATTCTTGTAACTGACTACATCTATACAGATGAAATAAAAAATTATATTGTATTGTATCGATACCTTTGTTTGGAAAGTACACCTTAAGAACTATGAACAAAAATGGGGTCACGCTTGTGTAGTCTATTGCCTGTTATTTAGATTTTATTTATAAAAAACAATAATTACAAATAACACTTAAGAGTATAAGAGCACTATACGACATCTGGCGGTCATTTAGGGAACTGTTCAAACACGTATACTTTAGGTGCAGGGCATGTGAATTTTAAGAGTTTCTTCTTAATATATTTTAATCAGGATGCTTTAAAAAACGGTTTTGTATAAATTATGATTAAAATTATAATCATAATCAATTCTATTAAATAGTGTTCAGCAACTATTGTGAATTTATGTATTGTGCAATATTTAGGTAGAATTACTCAAGTTTCAAAATTTATTAAATTAAATCAATATTGTTTCCGTAAATAAACAGAAATCAGATTTAGAAACTTCCATACAACAATTACCCCAAAATTAATATCACAATCAAGATTTAGGAGTTAAAATGCGTCTAAATTGTTTCTCTAATTTCGCGAGTTAGGTATGTTATGTTATTTGGCGGACAAAAAAATAGTAACAAATGCATAAAACTTTTAAGATAGCGAAAGTTTTAAAACTATATGGGGAGAACATTTTCTATTATTTTAGAAAACACATTTTTAACTATTTAGCAATATGTAACTTCAGGTACATTATGTGGTGCTAAAATTGTAATTTAAATTGAAAGTCTTACAAAATGATCGTGTTTCCAAATTGAAATTTCCGACACACATTTTAAAATGAATATTAATTACCAAATATATGTTCAATATACCGAACAAAGTGACACATTTGGCCAATAATAAAAGGAAATATCGACATGGGGCTTTAATTGAAGCAAGAAAAATTTGTATATAGCAGCAAGTTTTTAATTTGAACCTGCACTAGTCAATTTTTATATTTTCCTTGTTAATTTAAACTTTAGGTATATTAATGCATGCGTTTCTTTTATCTTCTGTTTATGCCCATCTCGCTTACACATCCATGTGCATTTTCATTTATGTGAATGAGGTACACTCATAATGAACGCCAACAAACTTTTTCAAATTAGCGTTAAAACTTCTGTGACGAAATTACATAAATGTAACTTAGTAAGAGAATGCACAAAAGTTGTCATAACAAACGTACCAGACACACCAGCCACACTACTGAACAGCACAAGTAGGTACTCGGGGCATACGCGTTTGAATAGTTAGCTGTTGACAGACAGCAGCGCCTCTATCGGTACATTTAGTGCCTTATACTACACTATAAACTAAAATAATGACTTTTTCAACATTTTATCAGGCAATTTGAAACCTTCTCTTTGATTTTGATCCTAAAATTATAAAATAAGTCATTAGTCTCTACCAAACAACAGCCAAAATAAATTACTAACCATTACTTCTCCAATGGTGCATAATTCAAAAGTTTTTCAATTAGATCTACATGGCCAAGCAACATCCTGCGACAACAATAACGTTTTAAACCAAGGGCATCTAAAGCGTCTCCCTCGGTATATTCTGCTTGAAGAAGACCAAGATAAGCTTCCCATTTATTTCCAATTACTTTTCCACATGTAAAACAGCGAACTGGGATAATCATTTTGAAATAATCCTGAAATATACAAATGTGAAACAATTAGAAAAATGGAAATGCCTACATCACTAACAAATAAAAAAAATATCTGGAAAGAAGTAACAGAAAAACTTACTACTATATTATAATTATGCAAGTTAAAAAAGGGCAGCACTTGAAACCGAAACTTCTAGCAACAAGACAGCCAGAAGAAGACAGCTAATGCATTGAGGTTATGAACAAAAACATGCTTATGGTAGGTAGGTATTCGTCAAAAGAGGATGTAACCACAGTATACTTATATATACAGTAGCGGAAGCGCCCATATAACGCCTGGTAAGCTATAACTAGTGGCGCTCCAAGCGGTCGACAAGTTAAACTATCATTTAAATTATGGCGGGTTTTAAATTCTAATCCAGTTCGTTGTTGTTACCATATTTTTAATGAGCAAAACAAAAAATTACGGGCTACATTATATAATGGTTTTTAAATAATACAAAGATAATGCCAGTAGTATGATTTATTAACATTTATAAACTGCGAATCTTCAAAATGCAGCGTACACAAAGTGCAGTTTTTATTCAAATAGCCCACCTCCTTTTCACGTAAATCTTCACGTCTACAGTTTACAACCCACTGTTTTGATCTAGAACGACGAGAAAGTCAAACTTTAATGTATTAATATTTATTAGAATTTATTACCTTTTTGGATCTTTGGGAAATGTAAAAAAACTAAGGTTAGGATTCTTTCCTTTGTTGTTTTCGCAGTTTACGGCGGAACATGCGCTCCCTTTCGAGACTCTCATAATAGATTGGTATATCACTAATCACATTTTTATAAAAACACTGACAAACAACTTGAAAATTGTTCTTATAACGTTCAAAAAGCAGAGAAACACTACTACCGTCAGCTGTCAGATTTTAGTGTAACTTGTTCGCCGCTTGGTGCTATAATTACCATAAATGACCTTTACTTTCGCTACTGTATATATAAGTATACTGTGATGTAACTAGGTATGTATATCCTCTTTGGTATTCGTAGTAGTCAAGATGACTGGAAGGGTATGGTGTTGTCACTCGAGTTTGATATGGGCGTCACGAAATGTTTGGCGGAGAGATGGCGCAGCAGATCATAGTTACTAAAAAAATACGTTTACTCATCAAATTTGAAATCCGCATGCAATGCTATTCTAACCTTACTTTGTTTCTACTGTGATATTATACTGTCATATATTCAATATCAATATTGAAAAGGTTAATATTTAATATAGCCTGAAAATTTATATCCTCACACTGATTATATCACTGCAGCGAGCACAGTAGTTATGGAATTCAACTTTGGGAAAACGACCGTTAATGCGAGGAAGCGGTAAAACTTGGTTTTGATTTTCTTGGGAAATTCGAAAAAAAAACAGATTTCAATGCACTCAGTTTTGACATCGGTAAGGCCCCCAAAAGGCTTATTGCAAAGCAAAAACAAGAATGGTAGCACCACTGCACGGGTTTTTTCTTAGACGTGATTGGTGCCATTGATAGTTGTCACATACCAGTAAAAGTGCAGATCAACAGGATAGCTATCTAAACAGTAAATTTTTTCACTCGATTATTCTGCAAGGAATATGTACTGCAAAACTAATATTCTAAAACATTTGTAGGATTTCCTGAGTCTGCTCATAATGCAAGGGTAAGAGCAATTAACTACTAAATTACACGAAGGATAATATCAATACTTCATTTTAGGTGCTGAGATACTCCTTCTTGCGTAAAAGTGTGGAACAATTTGGGGCACAGAAATATTTCTATGGAAAATACCATTTGGTTGGGGATTCCGCATACCCCTGCCAAACATGGTTAATGACACTATACAAGTAGGTATTATGTATCATAAATTTTAATGCAATGTTTTATACTTGCCGTGTTACTGTCTGGTCTTTAATTCGTATTTTGTAAATAATCAATATTTTAATGAGTATCTGTATATAAAATACTTAATCACTTTAACAGTATCTATTTATTTTAACCTTGTACTTATTTCGGCATGTTTACATGCCATTGTCGAAGGTTATATGAAAAAGTAAACAGTGTTGTTATAGCAATAGAACTTTTTTACTTATCTTGGTAATCGTCTGCAGATGACTTGATTTCTTATTCCAAAATGTCCAGTAGATGAGAATTTAAGAGATCAATTTGCTCATTCCTCTTTGCGCTACCCTCAGTTTTTGCATATTTCTTGCCGTTAACGTGCACGTCTCTGCTGCATAAGTTATAACAGGGAGTATATTCTGGTTATATAACTTCGTCTTTAGTGTTTGGTCTATGTTACTTTTAAAGATTTCTCTCCATCTACCGAATGTGACCCAGCCAAGTTTTATTCGCCTTTCTATTTCTTTTGTTTGATTGTCCATCTGTAGTGAGATGTATTGTCCAAGGTATATATGTATGTATAGCTTTCTGCCTGCTCTTTATTTTCCCCATCAATCTGTATATCAACTATCTCATGTACTAGATCGTTTATCATTATTTTAGTCTTCCCTTTGTTCATTTTTAATCCTATGTCTTTGGCTTTTTCGTTTAGGTCTGTTATCATTTCTTTTAATTATTCTAGGTTGTCCGATATAAGCACGACGTCATCAGCAAATCTTAGATGGTTAATCTTTCTCCATCTACTCTTATTCCTTTATTTTCCCAAGCGCACTTTTTAAACACATCTTCTAAACACAGGGTAAATAATTTGGGAGAAATGGTGTCTCCCTGTCTTACTCCTCGTTCCATATTTATCGGATTGGTAGTACTTTGCAATTTGATTGTACAGGTAGCGTTCTTATATATATTTTATTAGTTCCGTGTATCTATAATCTACTCGGCTGTTCTGTAAAGATTGTATTATGGCCCAGTGTTCAATCGAATCGAACGCCTTCTCAAAATCAATAAAAGCAAGACATAATGGTAAGTTGTATTCTTTTGATTTTTCTATTAAATTTCGCATAACTTGTAGATGATCTTGGGACTATAGCCGCTGCAAAAACCTGCTTGTTCGGGTGGTTGGTAATTGTCCAATTTGTTCACCAATCTGTTATTAATGATCTTTGTCAGCAGTTTATATATTTGTGGTACAAGACTGATTGGTCTATAATTTTCTAGTCTTTGTTTGTCGCCTTTTTTGAATAGTAATATTATAACCGCGTTGTCCCATTTTTTAGGTATTTTACCTTCTTGCAAGCATTGGTTTAATAATACTTTTAGTTCTTGTAATAGCGGCTGTCCCCCTTCTTTTAGCATTTCTGGGAGTATCTCATCTTCGTCTGGTGCCCTATTTCTTTTTGTCTGGCTTAAAGCTTTTTCTATTTCGTATATTTCAATTTCAGGGATATCTTCTGAATTTACATTTAGTATTTTTATAATCTGGTATCTGCAAAAATATAAAAGATTGAGCAACATTTTTTTTTGATAAAATGGGACTGAAGGGGTCGTGTATTAGGCTAATATTCGGTTCTGCAAACCCATCCTATTTTAAAAATTGGAGGGTAGCTGAAAATTTTTAAATAAAATGCTGCATAATTTTTAATATCCGCATCAAAATAGGTACGGCCTCTATTTTTCAGATTTTTATAAAAACGTTGACTACCCCTACGAGATTATTTTTTTACGTTTACAACTCTTAATAAATGGGAGGGATGAAATATTTTGTACATTTTTCACTCATTAACTTTTACTTGATTTAATTTTGGTTGTTTATTTTTAGTAGGTACATTTAAATAAAAACAATCTCGTAATGGTTTTTAATATTTACAGAATTTCATACAACTATTTATTTGGGGTAGTAAATGTTTTGAAAAAAATCTGAAAAAATAATATTTTGATATAGATATTAAAAAATATTGAAAATTATTATATATCATCCCATTTAAAACATTCAAGTTACCCCCATTCATTAAATGGTGAGTGTTTATTTGTTGTATTTACGTTACATGTCCAGGTAGTATATTTTACGAGTGTCTAGTGTTTATAGGTATGAATTGTGGACAAAAAAACAGGAAGATGTCCCATGTGTGTTTTTGATGACATTATAAATATAGCCACAAGAAATTCCTTTGTGATTTATAATTCCAATGGAAACAGAAATAATGTAAAATGGGAGCCTAGATTAACATTTATGCTGAATCTAAGTGAAGAACTGATGAAACCGTGGTTAGAGATGCGAGTTAACGCCTCATATTTGCAATGGTGGCCATATATGCCAAGATATATGCAATATGCAATACTTTGAAAATTAATATGCCAGATAAAAGACCCACTCAGGGTGCAAAGAAGCGTACTATCTACAATTTGTGTCCATTTTGTCTTCAAAGAATGACAACAAATCATTGTGGACGCTCCAACTGCCGTGGAGCACACCAAGCCAGTTGCTGCCGAAACTGCGCACAGTAATTTTTGATTTTCAATTATTTTTTGAGAATTTTTATTCATTAATATACACAAAAACCAATTGTACACTTAGCATGTGATAATAGTTTATTTTTTCAAAATGTTTCTAATTTTAAAAAACAGTAGTAAAATTTACGACTGTTTAGTATTCATGCAACTCCCAAGTATGTTTAGTGTTCCAGAGTTAATATTAAAGTTACCTACCACCATTTACATCTTACTGGGCCAATTGTTTAAGACAAATTGAATCGTAGAAACTAAATTATAAAATCTTTGGTTTTTGGGCTATATAATCTCAAAGCAAAATGTTTAATATTTCTATTGGGTGTTACACATGTATGTGGATTCCTAAACGGTAAGTGATAGAGATTCGATTAAATGAAAAGTATTATTCAGCATCTCAAGTACTGCTATGATCCACATTCAAATCCTACAATTTTTGCTTAATTTTCAGTACAAACTAAAAAAACTAAAATGTTCAGTTTTTGCTTTTTGTGTGTAATTTGGTTATTATCAACGATATCACAATGCGGTTTTGATTTCATTAAGACACTTTTTTACACAGATTTCGAATCTCAAATTAAAATTTTTATAGGTCGTTAAATTTTCAAGATATTGACATTAACTTCGCTTTTTTAAATATGCGGCAAATGCAACAATGTCATCATTGGATAAAGCTCTTTTTCCTCTTTTCTCTGATATAAGGTTTGTTAAAACTTAGTTAGCTAATTACCTTTATTGTAATCTCATTTAATCAATAAATTAAAATTCTACATAACAGAAAAATAAAAAAAACTAGGTAGACCTAAATGAAACATAGTATCCCAACATATACCTAGCTCCCTTACCTCCTGGGTAAACACCACCCCCTGTAACATAAAAACTTCTAAAGTAATTTAAATATCTTACCTTACCTATAGGAAGTCATGTTTGCAGGAAAAAGCATCCATTTCTACTTTTATCAGATATATGAGTTCCTGATGCATTGGAAAAGGAAAAAATTCTGTCTCCCCCCAACACAAGCTGTAAAAGAGATACAAATTAGCAAAATCCAATCAAATATCTCATCTTCGGGATCATACAAAAATGATACTAAAGTCACTAACTCTTAAATTAATCAGGCAACCTGTTTTTTATGTTCATCAGTTTACCGTATCATCATTTCGAAAAATAATATTCGCCCATAATTCTATTATTGTTGTAATAAATTTTCACCATTTCAAATTAAAAGCTAAACACCCACTCACTTTGAAGTATTTACAAAACATTTTTAGGAAGTAAAATTATGTAAGTACCTATGTCTGTGCCTATATTGTGTAGAAATTGGTGTTTACTTACGCGTACACACCACACACGTTTAAAACTGCCTACAATTTCTGTACAATTTTGAAGTTTTCACAAAGTAATACAATTAACATATAATTAAAAGAATTAAAACATAACCAAGAACCAACATTCAGCAGACATTGCGCGCAAACTAATAAAAGTATGCAGTAGGAGGAGAAAATGAACCAATCACAGAGCTTTGTTATAACCGAATCTGCGCACCTGCCAAGGAAAATTATCTGCAAGGTAAACTGGTTTAAACTGGATTTGTTAGGTGATGTGCCACATGTTACAGAAAAACAAAACACGAAACTGATAAGCTGATAATGATAAAGATAGCATTGAAGTTTTGAGGCATGTTGTTTATTGTTACTAGAATAAATTTATCAGAACTGCAATTTGAAACACCACTAAAGGAGTCCTACAGAAAACTCAAACATTTAAGTTGAAACTTAAATTCTGAAGATTTTAATGTACAAGTTTTGAAATTTGTTTTGATGCTTAAAGAAAGTTACAGGCTTCTGAAGAAAGAACAGTCTAATCACTTTTTGTCGTAACGTTTGCAATAGTTGCACGAAAATTTTGTAATTTTATGTGTGAGCACTACTGATTTAGTTTACTATTTTTACTTATTTTTGTTTGAATAAGTGCACCAGAGGTGTCTCGTATGGGGTGTCACGTAATATTTGCTTCCCAATATTTTAGATCTTTACAATTTTTGAAGTTTTGTCTAGAAAATCTTATTCTCTATACAAAAATACACAAAGACGGTGCTCTTGTTGAAAGTCGCTATATCTAACAGTTATCAAGATAATTCAATGTTTTTGTAAAATCGAGTTACCATGAAGCTCTAACTGTGTTTTTACTATAGTTAATTGTTATTCTACATACATATTTGATTAAAATTAAAACAGTACTTACTCGTCTTTAATTTTCTGCGGGTAGTTTGTCTTTTTACTAAGCTGAAGCTTCTAACAAATTGAGTTTTGTGAATTACATCGGTGTGTTAATTAATAAATCATCGAAGTATGCTTTTATTCGTTATTATTTTACTTTTTGAACGAATCGAATTGTCTCGTCAACTGTCAGAACATTTCAGGAGGGTTGGGTTAAAAGTTACGGACACTGTCAAAGAGATAAACCTTCACTGCTGCCCTCTCGCGGCAATACATTTGTGGGTCCCTCCCAAAACAATGTAAATAATAAAAAGTGAAAACACCAATATACACTGTGTCCATAAAGTAACCCCCCCCCCCTAACTAACTTTTGAACGACTTAATATTTAACTACAAAATTTGGTGTGCTTTAATGGGAAATTAAATACTATTTTTTAGCTCATAATTAAATAATGTATCATTCAAAATGGCGGCTGGGCGCCATTTTGAAATTTTTTTTTTGAATAGAAAGGGGGGTCGAGTGACACCTCATTTGAAAGGTCTTTTAATTCTGCGTCTGATCCTAGAGTTTCAAAGAAAAATATTCAGTCATAACAAACTGACAATGTTTGAAGTAAAGAAGTCTATTAAAAAAAACTAAGAATTAAAGCAAAAACAAATGAAATTAAGTGTTCGAAATGTTCACCATTCACTTCTTGGCACATAAAAACTCGGTTATGACATTCCTGCCTTACATTTTCATAAGTTTCTGGAGTGACGTTTCTGTAAAAAACGCATTACAGAAGTTTGCAGAAATATCACTCCAGAAACTTGTGAAAATGTAAGGCAGGAGTTTCATAACCGACTTTTTATGTGCCAAGAAGTGAATGGTGAACATTTCGAACACTTAATTTCATTTGTTTTTGCTGTAATTCTTAGTTTTTTTAATAGACTTCTTTACTTCAAACGTTTGTCATTTTGTTATGGCTAAATAGTTTTCTTTGAAACTCTAGGATCAGACGCAGAACTAAAAGACCTTTCAAATGAGGTGCCACTCGACCCCCCTTTCTATTAAAAAAAAAATTTTTAAATGGCGCCCAGCCGCCATTTTGAATGATACATTATTTAATTATGAGCTAAAAAATGGTATTTAATTTCCCATTATAGCACACCAAATTTTTTAGTAAAATATTAAGTCGTTCAAAAGTTAGTTGGGGGGGGGGGTTACTTTATGGACACAGTGTATATACCGGGTGATTATAAAAAAAATGATTCGGAGCAGGCCATGACCGAAGTGTTAAAGTTGGCAATACGTAATAAAAGCCGATTGTCAAATGTTGACAGCTGTAAAAATTTTTGGTTAGATACATTTAACTTAATGTATTTACCCAAAAATTTTTACAGCTGTCAACATTTGACAATTCGCTTTTATTACGTATTGCCAACTTTAACACTTCGGTCATGGGCTGCTCTGATCATTTTTTTAATGATCACCCGGTATATTAGCTATCCATGCATCTTGGTAACAGTAATGGTTGCGTTCATTCGCGGTTGGCAAACGACGATTAGTAGGTCAGTTATTTTCTTCTGGAACCACCTGCATGACGTAAAAGGATTTGAACTTTTAAGTTTAAGGAGTTTAAATCAGGATCCAGTAGAAAATTTGTTTTGTACAATTAGGCAGCATGGAGTGTGTAATGATAATCGTACATGTCATCAGTTTGTAGCTGCTTTGAAGACCGTAGTTGTAAATAAATTACTTTTGCCTGAAGGTGGAGGGAATTAAAGGTTTAATGTTCTGTGTTTATTTTATTGTGTACCATCATATTCTTAAGTTCATAAACCTGCGATCTACGAATCTGTCGTTACCGATTCATAAGTAAGTAGGATGATGTGTAAAAACACTGATAATAACTGTTTTTTTTTAATTTGCAAATAAGATGAACGTGAAAAAAGTCAAAGATATGTTACAAATTTCGCACCTATATCAGAAAGAGTAATATTACTACAAATTAACACAAGTCCCGTATCAACAAATATCATTCAAACGTATGCCCCCACAGCAGATAAAAGCGAAGAAGAAATAGAGAACTTTTACGACGAGGTATTAAACACATATAAAAAACTTCCCAAACATTATATGACAATAATAATGGGCGATTTTAATGCGAAAATAGGCAAAGGACGAGTAGGAGAATGCATTGGCCCATACGGAAATAAAATTGAAGAAAATCAAGAAGAAAATAAATAATAACAACAAATATGATATAAAAAAGCTAAAAGATCCAAATATTGCGACACAAGTGAAAGAAGACCTGACAAAACAAATGCAAACAGAGGATATCACTGATGAAATAGACTTTGAAATAAGAAGATGGAAAACCATAGTAGAAACGACTAGTGAGAAATATCTAAAACCAGACAAAAATATAAAAAGAAAACAATGGATGACGAACGAGATCCTACAGATGATGGAAGAAAGGAGACGTCTGAAAAATAAAAATACACCTGAATATTTACAAGTTCACAAACAAATACAAAAGAAGATAAAAGTAGCTAAAAACCGGAAGATAGAGGAAGATTGCAAAGAAATAGAAGTATTACAGGAAAAATATGATAGCTTTAATGTACATAAAAAAGTTAAAGAAGCAGCCGGTATCTTTAAACCTAGAACAGCAAACAGAATAGTGGACAATAGTGGGCACAGGTAATGTTATTATAGAGAAACAAGAAAAAATTAATGTTTGGAAAAACTACATTAGAGAACTCTTTGATGACATGCGACCACAAATGCCACAGATTAAGAACAAATCAGCCCCCCCCCCTTACTAATGACGAGGTCCAGGCAGCAATTAGACAGATGACAGAAGGAAAGGCCCCAGGACCAGATAACTTCCATTCGGAATTTTTAAAACTCCTTGACGACAATGGCATCAACCAATTTACACATATATTTAATCGCATCTACGAAACAGGTAACATCCCGCATGAATGATTGAAATCAGAATTTATAACATTACCAAAAAAACCAGGAGCAAAGACATGCGAAGACTTTAGAACGATTAGCCTCATGAGCCACTTACTAAAGATATTCTTGAAAATCATCCATAGAAGGATTTACAGAGTTTGTGAAGAACAGATGTCAGAGACACAATTTGGATTTCGTGACGCAATGGGAACAAGAGAGGCGCTCTTTAGTATTCAAGTGCTATTCCAAAGATGTCGAGATGTTAATACTGACGTTTACGCTTGTTTCATTGACTACCGTAAAGCTTTTGATAGAGTTCAACACAGCAAACTCATAGAAATATTAAAAGGAGTGGGGATTGACGATAAAGACCTAAGGATAATTGCACATCTATATTGGAACCAAACTGCGTACATAAACATAGACGGAGACAAATCCGAAGCAATAGATATATTACGAGGAGTGAGGCAAGGATGCGTACTATCGCCATTACTGTTCAACGTTTATTCTGAACACATATTTAATAAAGCCCTTGATAACAATAATACAGGAATACTTGTGAACGGAAAACGTCTTAACAACTTACGATATGCCGACGATACCGTCATTATCGCAGATAGCTTAGAAGCCCTACAACAAACTATGAAAAGAGTGATAGAAATTAGTCAGGACTACGGGCTTGCTATAAATCTAAATAAAACCAAATATATGGTGATAAGTAAAAACAATATCCCACATGAAGATATGATAATAAATAATAACCAACACATTAAACGGGTTAGGAAATACACATACTTGGGAACAGTATTAAATGACCAATGGGATCATTCACAAGAAATTAGATGTCGCATCGAAAAGGCAAGAGCTGTTTATATTAAAATGGCATCAGTTTTCAAAAGCAGATCTCTCACTATCATGACTAAAATAAGACTCTTCCGTTGTTATGTCTTCTCCGTCTTGCTCTATGGAGCAGAGTCTTGGACTCTAACCGAAGCCACCATTAAAAAACTAACAGCATTTGAAATGTGGCTGTACCGCAGAACCTTGAGAATTTCTTGGGTAGACCGTGTGACCAACGAAGAGGTTCTTCGTAGAATGAATAAAACCACAGAAATAATAACCACCATAAAAACTCGTAAATTAGAATACCTGGGCCACATAATGCGTAACGAGAAGAGATATGGTTTATTACAACAAATATTACAAGGAAAAATCTCAGGCAAAAGAGGTCCAGGCCGCAGAAGAATTTCTTGGTTGAAAAACCTCAGAACATGGTTCTCCTTAACAACTACTGCACTTTTTAGAGCAGCAGTAAATAAAATCACAATAGCCAGAATGATCGCCAACATCCGGACCGGATAGGCACCGAAAGAAGAAGAAGATAAATTTTTTATTCCTTTTTTTATAATTATAAATAATAAAGAAACAATATTTAGTGGCTCAATTCACTTGTTCACTTTAAAAAGGTTTAGAATGTAATTATAAATACTTATTTCAATAATATTGTGTCAGAAGGTATTGAAATTATATTTGATTATCCTATAAATAACAAGATTAAACTAAAATCTAACTTTAGGAATTGCAGTACATAACTACTTTTTCTAAATTCTCATTTGAAAAATTAGTTCTCTAGTCCAATATTTTTCATGTATAACTTAATGGATTTGAGTATGCCCATCGTTTTCGTTTGCTTATTGATTTTTAACGAAATTTTTTGCTCATCTGCGACTAAAAGTTCGATTTTTAATGATTAGCTAAGATGAAATTCAGCCACGTCTATTTACTGTCGATTTCAGGAGGCAATAGAAGGTTGAACCTGATTACTTTTGACTTACAAAATGTTATCATAAATAATAGGAGTGATCACGATTTTTTGATAAAATTGTGGTGTAAGTTCACGAGTGCTAGTTAAGACGGTAATTCCACGACCGCGTAGCTGGAGTGGAATTACCTAAATCTTAACTAGCATGAGTTAGCTTACACTGTATAAAGGATATTTGGTGTAATCGGTCTATTTTCAAATACGGAAGCGTCTCCTACGCGTAATCACATTACTTTCGGGACACGCTGTATGTTATATATTTTTTCGTAGTGCAAGCGAGATTGCGAGAATTTGTTTATCCTGTAGTTCGCTATCGTGCACCCGGTTGAGTTCATGAACGGAGTTCGGAACGAATAGAAAACGGTCGCATCTGCTTCCTCTTTCTTTCATTTAGCGTTTCATAAAGTTCTCTTCCGAGTTATAATAATTGTGAACTACACACATCTTTAGCTACGATGCTACGAAGGTCATAGTACTTCATAGGCGTACATATTTACAGAGGTCAAACCACATTTGATAAAGTAACTAGCATCCTCCCACCTCCGTCGAAGTAAAGCAACAAATTGCTATGTTTTGGCAAATTTAGGTACTAAATTTCTATTTATATTTTTTAATTCCTAAATTTTACGTTTTTCTACTTTCCTGTACTTTCAGTGTAAGGAAGTATATTGATTTCAAGAAAATTTTCGAAGGATTTTGATGGAAATACATATTTTGACAACGCAGGAACCCAAAAAAGTTTTTTTTTATATTTGTCTGTGTTTGTGGGTGGGAGTGCATCATAGCTCCTGAACGGATGGTCCGATTTTGATGAGCTTTAAAATGGGGGGTATATTTAAAATTTGCCGACAAAGTTTTTTAAAAAATTGGAAACTGAAAGCGGAATTTAGACATGCTTTTTTGGTAGCATTTTTTCCGGTACGATTATGTCAATCTGAAACGGCAAGCTGATAGAAAATTTTAGGAAAAATTGGACCTTTTTTCCAAGCTTTCTAGCTTTAAAATAGCGACCGCCGCGTTTTTTAATGACTTTGGCGCCTTTCTACTCAAAAGCAGGTCGATAGATCGGATTAAAAACTGCTTTCGCAATGGCTCTTAAGACGCACAATGTTACTTATGCACAAAAATGTGTGAAAAGCTATAACCTGAAAAATATTTTCAAAATTTTGGATTTCTTCAAATAAATATTGCTCAAAAACTTACAATGCGATTTTTTAAATTTTGTATCTTTATAGAGATGAAAATGGTCTACAATTTAGTTTGTGTCCCAGCCCAGTAATTTGCATGTGACGCCTTCTATGAATTTTTGAAAATTTGTGTTTTAATGCCTATTTATTCATAATCGAGTAATCAGATCTGGATAAAATTTGATATTGCGAATAACATAGGGATACAAAATGTTAAGGCTACGAGCAATGTTAGAAATACTAAAATTATGAAGTGAAAAAATATCAAAATTTTGAATTCTTCAAAAAGTATTACTCAAAAACTGGCTAAACGTTTTTTTTTTAAATTTTATATGATAATATATCTAGGAATAAGCTATAATTTAGTTTATGTCCCGATTTACTAGTTTGTCTGCGACGCCTGCTATGAATTTTTGAAAATCGAAAATTCATGCATTTTTGCAGCTAGCTGAGCCCAGGTTTTTTTTTAACAAGGTTCTAACTCCTCCTTCTCCATACTTTTACATCCGGGCGGAGTATTACTCGAAATATTATATATGAATATGTATTAATATTTTCTTTTCAATTTTAAGAACCAAAAAATATTGCAACAACTATACAATAGTTTTACTGTCACTATAAAAATGTGATATTGCACAACGTTTAATCAGTATTTTTGCAGATATAATTTTTTTTCAATCTAAACATGAAATTGCAACGTGTTGTCTTGGCCTTATTATAATTTCAAATTATCGAAGTTATGTAAGCTGAAATTTTGTGTATTATTACGTTTTCAATTAAATTGTTTAATTTTATCAATTTTTTTTGAATTTTGTTATTGTTTTTAATTCTTTTTCATCACATCATGATATGGTGCTCATTAATTTATCTCGACTTTATCAAACACATTCTACTTGGCCAATCAACATGTTCAATTTTCATGGCCAAACCAATTTCATGACTATATTCTATTTAACCAATCAGAATGCTCGATTTCCTTGTCAACAATCAATCAATTTGTTGGTGAAAAACTACTAGTGGTATTTAATAAGTGAGAAAATCATGGAAAAACGATTACTGACAAGGGTGACAAATTAATACTGCAGCACGTGGAAAATAACGAGCATCTCCGATAAGATTCGTTGTATAAAATTATCACAATACATTGTAGTTAATTGCGTAATATAATCGTTAAAAATACACCACGCTTTGCGATTTTCCTGTGATAAACTTGCTAACTTGTGCTTATTAGCTTAAAACAATTTCACTAACTTTACACTCCTGAAACTATCGTTTTAAATAGATCTCGTTTACACAATCAACTCAAGTATAACACAGAAATCGTGATCACTAATTATATTACTTGTGGTAAACTTGGGTTGGTTGTGCTAATTAATTCAAAATAACTCAACTCAAGTCCGTGCTGTGGAAATATCATCTTATGCTTTGTATAATCAATTTAAATTGACCAGAAAAGCAGGATTCATTTTCATTTATTAATTTTGGCTTTTAAACTTTAGTCAAACTTTCACTATTTATTAGTAATTACCTTAAAAAAATTATTATCGGACGCCTATGCGTCGTAGCGGTTTTGTTTGTGATATTAGCGGGCTTGCGTCTAGACTAGGAATATAATTTTAAAATCTTAAAACTTGATTGTCGTGATAAATTGCAAGTTACAGTAAAAAAATATTGCACAATATTACATGAAATTAACTTATAAATGTTATGTTATGAGTAGCATCGTTACTACGTAATTTGTAAGTATTGTTTTAACATTATTTTTAGGTTTTACATTTGACAACTGACGCTATTTATTTGGCGGGAAATAATTTTCTTGACAATTATTGCAGAAATACTATTTAAGGGCGTATGTAACAATTGTGAATAATACTAGAAAGTTATGTTATAATATATTCAGTAAGAAAAATGTTAATTAACGATCGAAGTTGTATATTTTTTCAAAAATAGGGGAGAAGCTTCCATCAGTGGCTACGAAACGTAGCAGCGGGGAACGTTATTCATATTCGTAGCTCGGCGTAGCAAACCGGCCATTTGCGAAGCGGCATCATTGTGGTAGCATTGTTTTGTGTGGTTTATTGGTTTTCTTTAAAAACTACATACCATATTCCACTTTTAAAGCGCCACAACGCTTTAGAATCTCTTCGTGTTATATCGCAGCACATTTGTAACTCGCAGTTAGCATCATGGGTGATGAAAAAAAGGTAAAACACACTTGGAATTTTCTAACCACACATCTGCAGTTACATGTATTGTGTTTGGTCTTAAATTAATGTTTGCATTATTTACAGAACACAGAATCTGAACACATCAACCTTAAAGTACTCGGCCAAGACAACGCCGTTGTGCAGTTCAAGATTAAGAAGCACACTCCGCTAAGAAAATTGATGAGCGCTTATTGTGACCGTGCTGTAAGTTCATTCGCTGTTGAGCAGCCCTATTTTGCTTTGTTTGGGTATCCATATTTGCATTAAGTATAACAGGTTAGAACCTTAATAAAATGCCAAGTAATTACGTGCAGTATCAACTCTTAAATCAACTCTTGTGTTGATTCACAATGTTAAAGCATAATTTCACAGGAAACTTGAAAATATAATTTAGATCAATTGTATATTTTATCACTATTGTCATTTCGAGTTTCCTCTGTTCTAAAGTTTGCTTTATTAGAAACTGCATTATCGGTGTCTGCTGCAATTCATTCACCTCAAAGTTATTCTATAAATTGTTGCCTAAACATAAAGAACAGCTTGGTGCAGATTTTATAATATACCCCACAATTAGGTGCTGAAGGGAATAATTTGTTTTTATTTTATATCTCGCATTTTATTTTTGTTAAATTTTTTGCTTCATCTGAAACTTCCTACTACAGCAATTAGGATTAAGTGAAGCGAAAGATAATATATAAATGAGGATTATTCAAAAATGCTACAAACCTTTTTATAATGTAAAATATTAAAAAAGTTAAAATTGAAACATTCTGCCCAAAAATATCAAATTTGTGCTTTCAATGCAAATGTCGAACTTATGGTCTTTTTCTCAATTTTTGTTGATAAAGGGCAAAAATTGTAATAATTATACAAATTGCTTTTATACTGTTAAGTAGTAAATATCCAAAAAAAAATTATAAGCAAAATAATCATTACGTTTTATTGCATTTATAGGGTCTAAGCATGCAGGTAGTACGTTTCCGCTTTGATGGAAATCCCATTAATGACAGCGACACTCCAACATCTCTTGACATGGAAGAAGGTGACACCATTGAAGTCTACCAGCAGCAGACGGGAGGATGTATCTGTTAAGTGTTACGTGTGTGCCTTTTTCTAGTATTTGCTATTAAATTATTGATAGTAACTTACTAGAAAAATGCATACATTTATGTATAAATTACCATTAGCTTAGAATTTAAGGACCTCTTTATTTTAACTGTCACACATTTAACAATAGACAACATTACTTGCATAATGAATTACTTTTTTTTCTAATTGTATGTTCATGATTTTTGAAAGAATTCAATAAATACCTTTTTTTTACATTGTTGTTTTTTTACCATAGATTATTTTATACAATTTCAACATGACAAGGCAAATAAATTATTAAACAGATTGGTTGTAAACTGTTGTATGGAATGACCAAACACCGATATTAGATATTTTCAATTAGCAAATCATCAGTGTTCCACCCTGTGTACATGGTTGCATGCTAGTTAGCTCATGCCGTTGGGGGGTGCAGCCCCCCTATTAAAACGTCCCAGAGAAGAACCTTTTACCATGTACACCATAAAAAAAAAATAGTGAAAAAGGACATGTTGCCTAATGGTTGATTTTTTGCCCGTCAAGTGTTTTTGATGTTTGGTTATAGCAGATACATTAAAACGAGTTCCACAATTTTCTTAAAAATGCCTAAGCGGAATTTCAGATGACTCCAGCCTTTTATATTAGAAATGGGCAATCTCGTTCCTTTTTGTTATTTGATTCTTTAGTTTAAATCCCTTAGAATGAAATGCTTCCTTCAATTCGTTCTCGTTCTTTGGAAAGAAATTATTAAATAGACTCTTCTGAATGTAGACTCATTGTATCGTTCTTCAGCCGCACTTACAGTGCTTGTGCTTTATATTTATTTCACGGTTGGGATTTTCCTGTTTGTTGTATAAGGGCTCATTTTCGCATGCAACGCTGTGCAGTCTAGTTTTCGCCGCCAATAAAAAAATTTGTGTTGGCTGGCTACGGTCGGATGATTGGGCATAATGCAACAGCCTGCAGGTCATTTGCAATCCTATGTTAAAATAAGGTTCCAGTTTTTTTTGATATAAAAGGCTATGAAGAAGCCACCTCATCAAAATGTGGAGCTTATCAGGTTAGTTAATTAACCATATTGTTGATAGCAAAGATTAAACTTACTAGGCGTAGAAAAATAAGGTAACGAAAGTATACCAAACTGTCTCAAAGCAGATGAAAAAGAAGATATTAGCTTTCCCACCTTTTCAGTACTTTGTGTTGCCTACTCTAGCTTTAATTAATGCCCCGTCACCGTCTCATTCCACCCAACAGGTTACAAAGGTAGTCTTTTGGAATATTTATCCACTCCTTTCGAAGCGCTAATTTGTTTAATGAGGCTAGTGCAATTCCCACACTTCTGACGTGCTTGCTCAATAAGTTCTATGTAGTTTTTGTCTGGAGAACATGCTGGCCAGTTCATAAGCATAATTCCAACTTTGTCCAAGTATTCACTACATGTAGTCTTGCATGAGAATGAAGTTATTGCCAATAAGTGGAGTAAATGGAACCACGTGGGCTAGAACCAACCCCTACAATGTATTGTGCAGCACCAATCTTTTTTTTGACAAAGATTAACTCGGTACCGACTTCCATTGATATTCCTGCCCACACCATAACAGAACCTTCTCGACAACTGAGCCATAGGGTGAAAGAGCACTCTGCAAATCAACACCAGCTTGCCTCCACACTCATTCTCTTTCATCTAGTGAATGTAGGCAGAACCTTGATTCATCAATGTACAGTACTCATGTTGAATGATGCAAGCAAATTGCAGCCTAGCTACTCAGTGGCAAATTTGGTCATTGCGCTGGCTTACGAGTAATCAGTTTAACATCTGCCAACCTCTGATAAACTGTTCACGCAGTTACATCTGTACCATGAACCTCTCGAAGTTGATATCTTTGTCTGGACAGAGGTGGAATGACGGTTCCGTAGTGTACTGATAATGACAAAACGATGATTGATCACAGTTGTCTTTAATTTCTTACCAGATCTTGGCCTACCCGTAATTATTTCAGTCTCTCTGAACCGTTTAAAATCTCTGCACCGTTAAATGGCTAACGTCAAACATTCCGGTCACGTAATGGTTACTTCGCCCATCCTCCACAAAACCTACAGCGTTTGCAGAATCTTCGGCAGTTGACCAAAAAACCAAGGTTGTTAAAAAAACTCGAGTACTTTGTAGCACCCGTCAGATGGAGGGCAGTGGTTGCCTGAATTCTGACGAGCATAAAAAAACAACAAAAGCTCCTACTTTGCTCTGATTGAATCACATTTACGCTAGGGTATTACATTTTGGGGTACTACATCACAAGAAACCCTCTATTCTATTTTTATTGCACAAAAGAGGGCAGTTAGATATCTGTGCAAAGCAGGAGTACGGGATTCTTGTAAACCTCTCTTCATAAACAATAAAATTTTAACATTAACATGTCTTTACTTGTTAGAAACAGCTTGTTTAATTCACAAATGTAAATCCTGTTTGCCATCAAACCCATCGCATACATTTAATACTAGAGCTAGAGAAACAGATATACATCTACCTCGGCCAAATTCACAGATGATAAAAAATTCCATGTTCTACACCGGTAAAAAAAATATTCAATACTCTACCACTTAATATAAAAAATATATCAAATATTTCGAAATTTTGTAGAATGTTACGGTCATTTTTGTTGGATAAAGCATATTATTGTTTACATGATTTTTTCACTGACAGAAACTAAATTTTCCTGATAAGTATATGATATTATAGTCCACGCAAATTAGACTTTAAAACATAGAATAGGGGAAATAATTTATAAAGTTTTCATATTGCGTACACGAACTCTTAGTAGGGGTAGAAACAATAACCCGAAAAGTTCCCAACTGACATGTGTCCGCAACATCCCTTATTTTCCAAAAATCACCCTCAGTTCGCATATTGTGTTTGTTTTTCTCATTTTTCTCTTAAGTCATTGCTTAAACGGGAAAAGTTTATAGAAATAAAAATATTTGTTATTAAATTTTACACAAAAAACATTATATTAATGTTTCGGCTAATCCCCACTCAATTCGCGCAAATAGCGTTTAAAGTTAAGGGTAGTAATTAGCGCGCTGTTAGAAATCAATAAAATGGGGTTTTAAGTGCTGCGATTTACGTACTCTTAACATTATAACATATAGTACATAATATTCGGTTAAAGAGTCGACTTCGACACATTGAAATTCCTGAGTAAAAAGAGTGGGGTCAAGGGTAGGGAGACGTAGCAGCCAACCAACTTGGAACATTCCGTTGATGAAAAATATGAAAAGCGTTGGTGCCATTACTGACGGGAGGGGCTTCACAGAAAGCGTGTTAAATAAATGGATTTGTGGGCTACCAGTAGCTTACCACGTGTGCGAGGCTTTAGAAAAATTTTGTCAGATAGACACAAAAAGCAGTCATCAACACGTCGAACTTCGAGATGCAAGAATAGAAAAAGACGACGCAGCTATTACAGACAATAATCTGCACAGTTCGTTCTCCACAAGAATTAAAAACGTGTTTCAGTTTTGAACTTGCCACGGTGCCTGTTTCCTTGTTTGACGAAAAAGGAGTGATGAGAAAAACAAAAAAGTCGTCTCTATACGATATATTTAACAAGGTTCTGGAACGGCCCTTTCACTGTAGCGATGATTGCCAATTTGTAATTGATGGAGGCAATTTGATTCATCGTGTGGTATGGCCAAAACAGGGCACATTTTGTGACATCTATTCTGCCTACGTTAACTTGATCCGTAAAAATTATGGTCAAAATGTAACGGTGGTGTTTGACGGATACGCTGAAAATGCCGACAGTACCAAGAGCCTTGAACGACAGCGACGACTTAAAAAGAATTACAGCTACAATCGCGTTCAATGAGAACACATCAATACATGATCAACAAAAGGCTTTGTTAAGTAATCTAGCTAACAAAGATCGTTTCATTTCTCAATTATCCGAGAGATTTAAAGCTGCGGATATTAAAACCCTGACTGCTCCAGACGATGCTGATCTGCTAATTGTTACAAGTGCTATCGATCTATCACATCAACATGACACTGTGGTTATTGTTGGACAGGACATCGATCTCCTCACTCTTATTATCGCTCTTGCTCCTGCAGATAAAGATATCCGCTTTTTAAAACCCGCCCAAGGAAATATAAAGAAAAGACTATATAGTTCCCTTGATTTACAATCTTCAAGTGTTTTGAAAAATTTCAAAGAAACCGTTTTATTTGCACATGCGTTTAGTGGTTGTGATACAACTTCTGCTTTCTTTGGAAAAGGCAAAGCACTAATAATAAGCATAATAAACAAGAGAACTTATTTGGAAGATGTTGTTCCTATTTTCAACAATCCTCAATCCTCCAAAGATGATATTGCAAGTGCTGGAGAGAGATTCACACTTGGATTATATAAAGCGGAACGAACAGAAACTTGTTTGGATAGCTATAGATTTACTTCATTTAATAAATTGGTTGGCCAATCGAATCATGCTGTTATGTTAGCTAGATTGCCACCAACATCTGCCGCGTTAAAACAACATTCATACCGGGTATTTCACCAAACTCAATCTTGGCGAGGTGAAAAAATGGAGCCAACGCAGTGGAGTTGGAAAAAAATGGGCAATATGTTATCACCAGTTTATAATACCGAAGCACCAGCTCCAATTTCTATTTTGGAAGTTATATCCTGCAGCTGTAAAAAGGGTTGCGGTAAACGATGCGGATGTCGTCAAGTTGGATTACGTTGTTCCACTATGTGCTCCAACTGCCATGGACAAGGTTGCCTAAATGCACCATCCGAAGAAATATTAAACGATGGCCCAACCGACGAATAAGGAAGCGAGCTGTTAGTGGAATAGGCCTTCTGGGGATACCACTTGAAAAAAAAAACGCGCCGAAAGCTCTACCTCATATAGGTGGTGCGGAAACGAGCTTAAATTAAAACATGCATGGTTCTTTAAACGTAATTTGACAGAGTTAGATTGAAATTAGCCAAAAAGACAATAGAAACTTTTTTATGTAGAATTTAATAATAAACATTTCATTTCCTATACATTTTGCGAATCGGAGCAACAATTCGCACAAAAAATTGAAAAAACTGTAACCTGTACACGCTAGGGGTGAGTTTTCGCGAAATATGGGGATGCTGCGGACACATGTTGGGTGGGAACTTTTCGGGATTTTGTTCCTACCCCTATTAGGAATACATCTACGTGAATGGCAAAACTTTATAAATTATTTCTTCTAAAAAGTCTAACTTGCGTGGACTATTAGGTAAATATGCTGGGTTAACGAAACTGTGATAATATTGATAAAGATATTCTCTGTATTTTAATTTAAATATTATATTAATAATCTTTATCATAGCATGCAATACTGGGATATCTATATACTGTTTTACCGTTTTTAAATATCTAAGGTCTTTTTGTAATTTACTGTTATGTGTATTATTTTGTAACTAACTAACTATTTGACTACACCACTGAGTTACTGTCAATAAACGACTTACTTACTTACTTACTTAATAAAGTAGGCGAATGGAGTAAAGCGTGATGCAAAGAATAAATTATCCGTACATGTTTGCACTAGTTGTATGTACTCAGACGCTAAGAAATGTATTGCTTTATTACTTAATATTAGGTGGCCCGTTTTTATTGCAGCTGTGTGTAGATTTGAAGTCTTAAATCCTACATAATTGACACGAGCACAAACTGACTGAACTACAATATGTTGTAGTACCTAAATCTATACTACATTAAATAAATATTTATACTGTGTAATAAGCTCTGCTTAAATTAATTGGTCAGGTATGTTGGTATAATTTTTTTAATTTAATGCTTTGCATCATACCTGATCTTTTAGTGACCCTGAACTCATCACAAGTCGGTAATAATAAACACTATACTTTATATACTACACTTTTGGTGTACCTAAAAAATCACGTTCCCCTTTGAAGTAGTGACGTCACGTTTTTAAAATTTTTAAATTATAATTTGTAAAATTTTTTTAAATGACCCTATATTTTTTATTTGGTTTTTGGGTACCTTATGTACTTTTTTTTATGGAAGTATCAATTTGTCAGGGATCCCAGTAGGTTTTTTCATATCCACCGATGCATAATTTTACTGCTTAAATTTAATGATAATACTTGTGACAGAATGCTGTTATTCTTCCGTATTTGACAAAAAACGCATTTCAATACATCAAAAAATGGTTGACTCGACTTTAAACAAATTGTTCTCCATATCAAATTTCCTTTTTGATACTTGTACATGTAACATGATTCTTCTCTTATTTGTAAACAAAAAATATCAATTTCTATGCCATTGCATTTCGCGCCTTCATACTCACCACAAATAGTTTTCAAAGTTTACAAGTTCTTGTAAGGATCATAATCATTTCTTAGTTTCTTGTCCAATGCTTTTCTGAATTTAGTCCAAGTTACAAAAGTACTAATAAATTTCTCCCCTTTTAACAAATAACGCACTTGTTCGACGATACCATACACCTTAATTTTTGTAACATTGTTTCAAAATTAGCATCTAATTTACACTCTGTACTGCTTGGATGTATATTCCGAGTGGTCTAGTGGTAAGAGGACCAGACTCACAATGCGTGAGTCCTCGGTTTGAATCCCAGAACATTTTTCTGTAATTCTGTGGATCGGTATCGAGCTCGGTAACCATTCGACGTTGGGTTACAATTAACAGCGCTTGCCTTGATTACTGGCTGACCAAGACAATTAACAAAGCCCCACACAACAACATAAACATACAAATAAACACATGTGTGAATGGCATTGAATGAATGTGCTTCAGGAGCATAGTGGTTTAGAGGCCAAAAAAGACCCCCTACCTCCTATTACACACGCGAAGAGCCTACTCTGAGCGAAAGACCTCGACACCTTCATGTATAAGAGGTGAAGATTTTGATGATGACTGCTTGGATGTACATCTACCTACTCAAAAACTAAATTGTTGCTCAATTAAACAACAAAACGTACACGTTATAGCATCCCTATTGTACTGTATTTATGAAACATGGACCGCTGCAGGGTGAGTGCAGTGGGACTTGCATAGGTGAAGCCCAATTTGCTTACGCAAGGGGTACGCAGCACTTTCCAAATAATTAATTTTCACCATTAGTTTTAAGCCAATGAAAATGAGTAAAACAGCATATTAATCACAATGAAATTTTGAAAAGCATTTGTTCTTAACTATTTTTACTTTCCTATACTTTCAGTATAGGGAAGTATTGATTTCATGCAAAATTTCAAAGTTGAGATTTTAACGGAAATAGTCGGGGGGAGGTCCATGAACCCCAAAAAAGTGATTTTTAAAAAATGTCTGTCTGTGGGTGGGTGTGTTACGCTCCATATCTCCGGAACGGCTGGACCGATTTTGATGCGCTTTGGAATGAGGGGGTATATCAAAAATTCACCGACAAAATAAGCTTTTAAAAAAAACCAAACCGGAAGCGGAAGTTAGACATGTTGTTTTGGTAGCATTTTTTTCAGAAACTGAATTTTGGAAATTTTAATAGTGGAGATTAAAGAAGGCCTTAGGACAAATCAAACGATTTTTTACCGAACTCTCTAGCTTTAAAATGGCGGCCGCTACGAATTTTTGAACATTTCGACTTTAACGCCCATTTACTCAAAAACCAGTTATCTGATTGGAATCAACTACATCTTGTTTGGTAGCCCTTCAAGGGTACTATACCATGAAATATAATTAATTTTGAAAATATAAAAACGATCGCAATGACATCACTCCAAAATTTTGGAATTTTTCAAAAAGATATTTCTCAAAAACTGCCCACACGTTTTTGTTTAAACTTTTTAAGCTGATAGAGCTGAGAATCTTCTACAATTTATTTTTTTGCGCATTGCTAATCGAGTTTTTTTCCCATTAATAATCTTTTTGTCCTTAGAAGAATTTCACATACTTTCTACAGCAGTTGTATTCTTGTACTAGTCGTTTAATGTTCAGTGTAGGCTAACTTTTTTATTTTAATAGATAGACTCGCAAACCCAGGAGTAAAGTTGTAGGGCAAATTGTTCTCGATTGTATTTAAGAAAAAAACTTGAGTTTCCAATTTTAATATGGCGGCCACGGTAAAAAATAACTTTTTTTTAAATGGAAACGTGGCATTTTGGCTTTAAAATCAGAAAGGTATTGAAATTCTAAATACAAATTAATAAGAGTAATTTCTTGCTAAAAATAATACTTCTCGAGTTATTAATATATTTTCAAATATCAATTTCCGCGCTTCCGTTGATTTCAGTCCGAATATTTTACCGAACCTTATGCTTGCAGCGCAGCGGTCGGTATTTCTTCAACCGCTTCAAGATGTTACAACTTATAAGAACTATTTACTTTAACTAGTCGTGTCTAGACAGGTCTATATCGAAAGATTTGGAAAATATAAAACAATGTTATTTTATAAGTATAGGAAAGTCCAGGCGAAGTGTTTCGCTCATTTTTGATTTGATGTCGCTGGTTTACGCCTAATTGAGGTATATGTGAAAATAAAACTGCCACAAAAAAATACTCATAGATGTATGTAAAGCCTAGGTATATATAGTTTTCTCTACTGAAATGTGCATAGTCAATAATTTGGAAATTTTGGTGAACGCACCCCTTTTCAGCTTGATGAATGCATGGGATTTATAAGGGAGGTATATGTTACCATCTGGGATAGTCCATACATTTTTATTAACTTTCATATCCATCAAAATCTCGAATTCCAAAATTTTCATGAAAAACATAGGAAAGTAAAAAAATAACATTTAAAAAACACCTAAGTATTTACTAAAATAGACAAAAATACCATTATTACAAATATGTTTTCTAGTAGAATTTTTGTTTTATTTTCTTTGGCGTTGTTGATCTGACAGTTTCAAATACTGCGTCACCACCTGATCTGAAGTGAAGATTTCCATAAACAGTAAATCCTAATAACCAAATGGCAGCAATAATTGCAATATATTCTGCACGATTTGGAAGTGGCACTCCACATGCTGTATACCAGCTCGCCCCATGAGAAGGTGGTTTTCCATTAGGTAAACAATGAAAATCAAAGTATTTTTCATCATAATCAGCTACACAAAGATACTTTCTCTTCTTTAATGTCTATAAAAGAAAATCGAACGTTATAGTATAATTTTGTAATCAGAAACAACTAATTTGTTTTCATTTTATTATTTATTACAGAAGTAGGTAAAATTAAAAAAATAAGTAATATGGTTACTTACCATTCCAAAAGCTGTTTGAATGGGAACATATTGATTACAAGGTCCTATCGGTTCCTTTAAGCCAATGGCAATTTCATTTTCAGCATTGAAAAATATCACCATGATTAAGAAACTAGTATAATGTATAAGTAAATGTGAAACAAGCAGCCATGTACTCCAATGGGTCTGATGTTTTGAGTCAACATTGTCGCTTTTTGGCTTACGATCAGCTGACCAAATTATAAGCAAGAAAATTGTAAATATTATGAAAAAGGTAACTTCACTATGAATTTTGTATATGTCGTGTAATGGATGGTAATTTGGTAAAAATAATAAAACACCACTGGGAGCTCCTAACAAGCTTGCTATGATTGTGCATAACAACTCCCTTGGAATGCTAAAACAGATTGTGTCCTTTTTAAATGATCTATGCAAGTTCTGTTCAAACACTTACGTATCCGCGTCCCACTTGTTTGTCCTACAAATAAGTTTTCTTGTGAAGTGAAACCAAAATGTAAAACCAGCAGCAAAACATGCGTGAAAATAGTAAGAATTCCATGGTACCCAATAATGTCTATCGTATATATTGGGATCTGTGTCGTGCCATGTCCAGTGAAGAAAATTAACACTTACGATGTCATATGGAATATCCGTAAGAACAACGCATAAACCAACTGCAAACGGTTCTGCCCATCGTGGTAGACGCATTTTACCAACAGCAATTGAGGCATTGTAGATGAAACAGGGATCTATGTAAGTGTAAGTAATTTTACTACAATAAAGCTTCCATATGGTAGCAATTTTTAAAAGGCAGGTAGTTAATATGCGTACATACAGAAGGTTTAATACAAAAACTTTGTATTATCAAGTCAGTGCAGGTAGGTAACTAAAATATTTTCCTCAGTTAGAACTACTTACACAACAATATGATATGAAGCGGCAAACGTCTTCCAAGAAAAATAATTGCTGTTTGTGAGTGCCAAAAGTTATCGATATCAGGTGCTGCATAACAAATGAATTCTACGAAAAATCCATGCAATGCTATGCCTAGCCATAAATATGGAAGACGTCCACCCCGTACTATAGCTAGAATTAATAAAAGAAATTATATACATTACTGGTATTGTAATTTATAAATAGAAATTTTGACATACCATGTATAAGAGTTACAATTCCTCCAAAAAGAAAAGCGAATTGTGAGATAATATAAGTAGGTTGATGTTTCCAGTAGTGGCTTAAGCCGTCTATTTGTATTAACCAATCCCAGAACTTGAAAGAAAAGTGTAATTTTAAGATCAGTTTTGTTATGGTAATACTCTGTCTTTGGAAGCAATTATTAAATAACATTTAGCTTCCAAGGGGTTTTCAACTTTTAGGCTGATGCTTATGATGTGTCAATATTATTTATTAAATGAGAACTTTTTTTAGCAGAGAATTAATTATTAACTTCTAGGCTGATACCTATGCTGTCAATATTATTTATTAATTGAGGACTTTTCTTTACGAGAGAATTTTTTTTAATGCAAAAAAGAAAATATTTCAATAAAAACTGTTTTTAGACAAATATTTAAATTTTTTTCGTGAAAAAAGTTTTCTTATAAAAATACAATTCTTATAAAAATGCTTGAAGAAAGTTTTGCTCATATAAATATTTCTCTTTGAAAAAAAGTTCTCTCTTTAAAAAATTTCTCTTTGACATAATTTCACTATTGAAAAATGTTCTCCCATAAAAATATTTCTTTCTTGATAAAAGTTCTCTCAAATAATATTTCTCTCTTGAAAAATGTTCTCTCGCAAAAATATTTCTCTTCAAAAATGTTCTTTGAAAAAATATATCTCTTGAAAAATGTATTCCCAAAAAAATTCTCTTTAAAAATGTTCTCTCATAACAAAATTTCTGTCTTGAAAAAAATTCCCTCAATACTAAAAATTTCTCTCAGACTCACGGTTTGCGTATGATACAAATAGATGGCGCTACTACATTTTGGCCGGGTCGGCCGGTGTTGGGAACAATGTAAAGCTGGAACGCCCACATAGCTAGAGCAATAAAAGGCGGACACAACAAAGGTAAACATAGTGTAGACATAAAACAACAAAGTTTATTGGTTGAAAGTGCTCAATCTCTGTTTCACTGTACCTTAGTACTCAAAGTGAAAAAAAATCTCTCATGGGTTGAGCGTTCCAGGTTCGTATACAGTGTGCTAGTGTTACAAGATGATGTCTCTAAAGCTATATAGAACATTGAACACAATTTTTTTTAAATTCGAGTTTTAAAAAAACACCCTATTTTAAGGCGTGGGCTTATTAAAAAATTTTAAATAGGTTGATCTGTATTTTTTTATATTTTTTTAATATAACCTTATTTTTTTCAGATTTTTTGAAAAACGTTTACTGCCTCTTCTAATAGAGGTATGAAATCTGCAAATTTTGCTTGGCTAATTTTGGTTGCCTACTTTTTAATTTTTACAGAACTTCATCCCCCCATTAGAAGCAGTAAACGATTTTCAAAAAATAAGGTTTAAAAAAATGCAGATCATTCCATGTAAAATTCTTAAGTTACCTCCACCCCTTAAAATAGGGTGTTTTTCCAAAACTCAACATTGGCCTAATATACGCCCCCCCCCCTAATAGTGAGACACACAACACCTTGCACAAATTATTTTTTTGTAATAGAGTAGCCTGCATAGTTTTGAATATTATTCTTATTCAATTTTTAATTGCCTTTCTGAATATGTTTTGTTTTTGAAATTCCGTTCCGGCATTGCCAAATTATTATTAACTTTTTCGAAAAATTTGACATTTTCAGACCTTACTAATAAAATCTGCACAAGCCATATTTTCTCCGATTAAATAAGCTTTATCAGTTAAATGTCAGTCACGACCATGTACTACTATACACCAGATATTTTAAAGTTGAATTTGGTAGTTAGTTGCAACGGTGCAAACATTTTTGAATCTAATGTGTCATAACTTAATTTTCTTAAATTCTGTATATTTTTACTCCAAGAGGGTCAAGATTTTTGCGCTCTATAATTTTATTAACCATTGAGGTATTAGGGGTATTAACCATACCTAAAATCAACGGTATTGCTTTGGTGTGTAGAATTCAGCAATTAATCCTTAAAGTATGTGCAAAATCTTTCCGGATTATAAGCAAATACTCGGACCTTCATGGCAACTAGATTTTTCACAAAACTTGACTTATCTCAAAAAAACCGTAGGACTTAGCAACTTTCAACAAGAGTACCTTTATTGTGTATTTTCGTATGGAGAATAAGATTGTCAAGTCCAAATTTAAAAAACGCCATGAGTGTATAAAATACGCTCCCCTGGTTGAAGGACTTGGGCGAAAACACGTGCAAATGCAAATCATCAAACGTCTATAAAAAACCTAATTTATTGTGGGGATATTAATTAAAGCATGATTAGACTGTTTTAACTCCGGGAGGCTGTAACTTCGTAAGGAAACAATTTTGGTACTAAGGTATATTTGGATTAATTAATCTATTTTCAAGTATGAAAGTCCCTCTTAAGGGATGTTCCATTATTTCCGGGACACCCTGTATAAAATGGTACAGTTTTTAATAGTTCATAAAGACTAAAGCTGAGGTTTAGCTAATTCAAAGGTGAGTTTTAAATAAGTAAAATAAAATAACAAGTACTGAAATTTTTAGTGTATCGCAATAGGAAAGATAATAAAGAGATTGTTTGATTGTTATCACTTATCATAAAAGCCTGTTACTACTTTTACATAACTAATATGATAGCATTGATAGCATCATACTCTTTAATTTTTTGTCATGCAGCACATGTTAAAGTAAAACTAATTAAATTAACTATAAAATAGTCTTTATACTGATGTTTTTCGTCTTGTTACATTCTTCTAAACTTAATTGTATAATCAAAGATTTAAACTAGAAACTAGGGTATCTTAGCTACCAATTGAACATTTAGTTCATTTGATCTTACATTACTCGTAAAAAATCGTCCATTTAAATTGATTCATTAATAATAGTTTAATACTAGCTCAGGAGACTTATCAGAACCCTTTACTTTTCTTATTTAAGATTAATTTGAAAATTAGTTTTAATATTTTTTAATTCGGTTTATTTTTTTTTTAATTTTCCTAATTAATAATTATTTGTTAAAACTTACTCCATCGAATTTTAGTTCAGAGTATTCAGTGCCGATTGCATGTAAATCTTGACCCTGTACCATGTTGATAGGTCTTGCAACACCTTCATACTAAATCACTTTAATATTTTATAAAAATATTATCTGTACAAGATACCATATATTATTATTGATGTACAGGGTGAGTTACTTAAATGTCGACCTCCTACTATTTCCTAAACTATTAATATTCCTATTATTTTTTTTAAATAAAACATAGCTGGGGCCTATGGCGTACTTTATACCACATTCCAAATTTTTTTTGTGTTGTCACGCGACTAGAAAGCAGCGAGTGGCGTCACAGATAATTTTCTTAAACGGCAATATAAACATTTTATTGGGCAGCTACAGTTTTTTTCTCATTTCAATGATATCAGACTTTCATATTACATTACAAACTTAAAAAAAATTAAAAAAACCGATTCAAGTTGTCACAGATCTAAACAAAAGGTAATTTGTGTAGTCATTTTTACTTTGTTGTGACGGCGTACATTTTCGATTCTGAGTTTTCGACGGAAATACATGTTTTTCTTACGAACCGGAATCGGGAAGTTTTAAAATTTAAGAACACAGTTTAATAGAGACGGCTAAGACTAATCAAAAGCTTTTTTCAAAACAGTGTAGTTTCAAAATGGCGGCCGCACGATTTTGAAAATTTTTACTTTAAAGCCTTATTATTCAAAAACGAGTTGACATATTGGGTCAAATTTGGTATTAAAGTAGCTCTAGGGGGAAGCAATGTTACAATGTATGACATCTGTTGAAATTATTAAAACTGGAATGTTAAAATATTTTCAAGTTTGAAAATTTTCGAAAAAATATTACTCAAATACTGGCTCAACGATTTTTTTAAATTTAGGAAGCTCATAGACCTAAAGCTGAGCTATAATTTGGTTCGTGTCTCAGCTCGCTAATTTCTCTGACGCCTTCTATACATTTTTGAAAATTTTGACTTTAACGCTTATTTACCTAAAAACATTTATATTTTCAAAGATCGTTGCTCAAAAACTAGCCTCCTAAGCTTTTAAACATTATAGGCTTATTTTTATTAATTTCTGTGACGCCTTCTACAAATTTTTGAAAATCGATAATTAAACCCCTGTTTTTAATAAACGGAAAACGATAGAAAATGTCTGTTTCAGCTAAATTGCTCATGAGTAACAGTAGAAGATTCAGAACTTGATTTTTAGGAGCAGCAATATTAGAGGGAGTTAATTTTTCCCTCCTTCCCTAATTTTATTGTTTTTGTTTTTATAAATCCTGAGAAATCTTTTTCCAAAAAATTAAAAAATCTCGAAATTGAGAGCCGCTCCTGAAAAGAAAATCCCGCGGAAATAACAAAAAAAAAACAAACCGGAAAACAGACCCGGAAAAGAAACTGATAGGAAAGGTCGAAAGACAAGCCCTTTAAAAAAAATTGAAGATGGAAAAACCTCTGTAAAATTTTCAGGAAAAACATTCCTTCCTATCATAAACAAAATAATTTCTGTTTAAAGAAAAGCGAAAAAAAAAGTTAGTTAAACTTATCACCTTTCCTGAGTTTCGTGGGAGTGCCTTAACAGTGATTTTCGAAATCTTTGTGTAACTAATAAATACAAAAACAAAAATCCTGTTAGACATTTCGCGGCCCTAAAACCATAGGGTTCTAAGTAACATGTTGTACAAAAATGAGATTTTCAATAAACTGGGAACTGTACATTATTCTGCATCAATTCAACAAGTTGTGTGTGAAACGTGCAAAAGTATCTAAAACAAAGCTAAGCACTGATTTTTCATTTAAAAAAACAAGCTAAAAATCACTCCCATACAGAGGTTCTAAGTACAAACACATTTTTAATTAATTTTGTAATTTTTTGAATATACCCGTTATTTTAAAATGTTTTTCAAATATATAAAAGCTTATCAAACTAAGTTCATATTTAATCTTAATTCATCTTGGATTTTCATTTAATAAAATTTTTTAACTAAAACTGAACTTGTAACCCTATGGTTCTAGGATCCCGATTTGCATCTAATTCCAAAATGAAATTCGCCCTTTTCCATAGAAATCAATCAGCAAGAAAAAAACGCGTATCTTTTTTGAGGGAAGGTTCTGTTTTATTTATGCAGTGATCCACCAGCAAATATTTATGAACAATATCATCATTTGTAATAATTTAGGCTTAGTTGCTAGTAATTCTTAAGGTGTGTATAAAACCGTACATTCCAACAACAAAAAATACTTCATGTTGCGTCTATGCATTAATAGTGCGAGCTAAAGCAATGTGTAAGAACGACTCCACCGAAGCTGTTCGCCAGGCGTAGGCCTAGCGGCCCGATAAAATTTATAGAGCGCAGAAAGCCTTATCCAACTAACTAAAAATATACAGGGCGTTCCATTTAGAAAAATGATTATGACATAGTAGTTAGAAATGTTTGCATTAGTGCTACAAACACCCTGTATAACGAAATTCAACTTTAAAATTGCTGGATGATAGGACTTGGTCTTGACTAAGGTTTAACAGAAAAAGTTTGCTTAATCTTGGGAATTACGGCTCATAAGTGAGAGGTCTGCAAATGTCATATTTTTCAAAAAAAGTGGAATAACTTGGCAATGCCGCAACGGAACTACAAAAACAAAATATATTCAAAAAAGCAATTAAAAATCGAATAAGAATATGCAAAAATATAAAGGGTGTTCTATTAAAAAAATTTAAGTTTAGTATGCTACTCTTATATGAAACCCCCTGTATAATTGAAAACAAATTTTTAAATGTGGTCCTCTTGCTCCCCGAAAACTTTTATTTGACACATTTTTCTGTATATAATAGGAAAGACGGCGTTGTTGACTCACCCTGTAGATTGTTGATAACGTCACTGATCAGTCACGTGACATTATAGAAAATTTTGGAGTGTGCCATGAAGTAGCTCATTAAGTTCTAAACAACTTTTATTAAGAAAAAAATTTAATATTTTCAATAGTTTAGGAAATAGTAGGGGGTGACACTTACATGACTCATCCTGTATATCTTAAAAAGTTAATTTTGTGATAAGATGATTATTTCGAAATAATTTAAGCTAAAACATAACTTCATTTATTTGTAGTTATTTGACAAATTACACAACTAAAATTAAAAAATATTTTTTTATTTAAAAGCTGGTAAATAATACACAATTTGATTATTTTATTTTTTTTATTAAACTTGCTCCGTATTTAACAAAATAACTCTACAACCAGTCATTTAACAAATCCCAAGATCTCTATTTTAACTTCTCAAAAATTAAAATTAAATCTAAACAATAAAATTAAATAACATAAAAAACAAATACATGATCAAACAGTATCTTATATTAATGAATTATGGTTTAAAATAAGGTGACAAATGACTTTTGATAATAGCGATATTGGGTAATTAAATAGATATTGATAAAATAACATCTACTTGCCCTTTGATCAAGGTAATCTATTCTAAAGCAGTTCATAAACACAGTGTTCAGACAATAATGACATCTACCTTTGTGAATTGTTATGATAGCCCACGAACTTTACTCAAAACCTATTCTAGTCAAAAAGCCACAACTTTGTGTCACACAAATCTATGTGTCCTTTTCAAATTTTTAGTAAATTAGGAAGACAACGCAGGATTAAAATAAGGCTGCAAAAGTGTGATGTCCGATAACTAGCAAAAACTATAAAAAACATTACAAACTAACGTAAAAGGTTTACGCTATTTTACTACTTATAGTCTAATCTCATTAAATATAAAACAGAATAAAATTATTTAACTATATTTTCTGTTTTAACAGTAATAAATTATTACAAATACATAAATATGGTGAAATTATAGAATAATGGAAATTTCTGCAACAAATTTTCTTCTAAAAGCATGTTTGTTTGCCGAAACCAAACACCATACCTACTGTGTTTTGCAATTTTAGAGCTGAAATTAAAATTTTCACAGAAACAGAAAGACAAATCTACTATATACGATGATCCAACACTTGTGACACCCTCTTTTATTTCTGAACGGAAAGGAAATACAGGAAAAAGTTTTGGATGAAAGTTGTGCAGGTCAACCGATTGCTCAACTTCCCAATTTTTATTTTTTTTCTTGCATACTATGTACAGAGCTTATAAAAAAAATTTTAAACGGTGTGTTGGCTTAGCGGCCAAGACGTGGTTTTGTAATCTGGCAGCTCCAGTTTAAATCCCATGGCAGACCTGTTTTTATTTCCTATTTCTTTTTTTATCAGTATTTAAAAAGTTCATTTCTGCCTAGAAACAAATGGACAATGTTTTCAACATGTTTCAAGTTACCCCTTTTTAAAATTAAACGAAGATAAAAATAAAACAAATTATACGCATAGGGCAAGATAAGCTAGAAGAGATGTCAAAAAATTATTAAAAAGTAATTAAGAAACAAAATACAGGTTTGCCACGGGATTTGAACCGGGTCTGCCAGATTATAAGCCCACGCCTTTACCGCTAAAGCAACATGTCGTATACAATGTTTTCTATTATGTATAATTAAATGGGTCACAGTTGCCAACTCTCATTTATCATGCACGTTTGTTAAATATAAATAATATATATATTAAAAATAACTTACGATGTTCACTTGCTAGTTGTTTATAGCTGTTAAATATGAGCATTTACATTAAAATAATAAACCGCGCAACTATGGTAATAGCTCCACCATTTGCAAACTAATCAGATGAAAATTCTTACATTGTATAAAAGTGTAGTGAATAACGTTTTGAACAAAAAAGTTAATATTCATTTTTGACCTAATAGCTATAGCTGGTGCTCAATTGAGGCAAGGACAGGTGGGTGAAATCTAGCGCCCTGTCTGCATATATTCGGGAAGGAGCAACGATTTCGGCATGTGGTGTTTGTAAAATGAAAGAGCTTGTCAAAATTTAGATGGCTCTAACAAACCGTTAAAAAAAGTCATAAACCCTTTGAAAAGCACTGCATACTTACAACGAGTTGTTTGCAAAGTCGAACTTAAAAATCACACATTTTAGCCCTATGGAAATGGTGTAGTTCCGCTTTTGCAAACAGCTTAGGGACACATCACTACATAAAATATTGGGTGCCAGCTTTGATCCTGGCATCAGATGACGAACGCCACTGGTGCAACATTAAAATTCGAAAATTAAGGTGTAAAAAATTACTAAACATTGTATTAACTTCCAGGCAACGCTAAAAAATATTTTAACAAATTTCTTGAACTGTTTAAAAGTTTCATCCATGCTTTTTTAAATGAAAGAACCTCAAATCAATATCTTAATTAGGCAGCTTGTGACGATTTTTTTAAGTTGAACGTATCACGATCACGATCTGCCTATATCAATCCACTGCTGGATGTAGGCTTTTCCCATTCCATGCCATTGCCACCTGTTGTTTGCCTTTCGCATCCATTCGGTTCCTGCCCTCTCTTTTATACGTATACATTTCTTTTTTGAAAAACAATTATTTTTCAATAAGGTTTAGTGTGAAGTTGAGTTGCACAACTCCTAGCTTTAAATTTCTCGCAGCGCACTAGACTTCACCCCTCTCTTCTTGCCTCAATTGAGCACGAATTGTAGCTTTTACCGCAAAAAAGGTAATAAATGTTTTTGTTCAAAATTTTTTTCTCTACAGTTCTGTCTAATGTAACATTTTTGATTTGAGATAATTGCAAAAAAAGAAACTCGAACGGAGAGAACTCTTCAGATATTTATTTGTACAGTATTCAAGAGCACGTATGCCAAATTTAAACGTTTTAAAAATTATTTTGGCTATTTTCCCATTTTCGTGCTAATTTGACTGGACTAATCAACTTAGAGGACAAAAAGTAATAAATTTATAATATTTTTTCAGATTCAGCAAATCTACACAGGAATTTTTCTATGTATACTAAATGAGTTTCATGAAGCGAATGAAAAAGCTCCCCAAAATATGCAAGCATCAATGAATTTTCTCAAAAATTCTATCCTATTAGACAAAAAACATTAAAGTACCATATAATAAAAATATAACGATATTATACATATAACAACAGAAAGAATTACTAACCAATACTTTTGTAGCAAAGACTGTTCTTCAGATTGATTAACAGTTTTTCGTTCTTTGGTCCTTTTCTTACCCTGGAATTTCTTTTCATATTTTTCTAATTCTTTCAAATTTTTCAATTCTTCTTCCTTCTTTTTTTGTTCATTTTCTATATCGCGCAGCTTCTTCTCTTCTTGTTGTTTTTGCAAACATACTTCGTCACAGGCAACAGACGCCATGTTTCCACGCTTAATTTCACATGGGAACTCTTTTTTAATTCGTTTACAGCTGCACGTAACTTTGACTTTCTTCTTACATTGTTCGGAATTTTGACATGCACTAGAATGGCAGTTCGAACGGCAACGATGCCCACAGTCATACTAAAACAATTCAGTTAAAAAAATATAGATATTTAAAAATATATTAAATACATTTTTTGGGCACTGATTTCCACAACTTTGTAGCTCTTCTTTGCTATCAGATGATGTCCAATCTTTGCATGAGACATACGGTTGATTAAGACCACAGTGGCATCTGATGCGCAGCATTTGTTTGCATGGAGGACAAGAGCCAGGATGACAAGGTTTTGGACAATTATGTTGACACCCTTCTGGTCTTGGTTTTGTGCAAGCACCATTACATTTTTGACAATTTGTGCCAGCCTGTTAAAAAAATATATCACGCCCTTTGAATAAATGCTTAGACAATGCCTCATAGCTCATACTTTACATACAATGTATTTCAAAATCAACCAGCAGCACAAAAAATGTTCATACTTTAATAATATCAATTTTAACACGGTCACTTAACAAGGTATGGTTGATAATATTATTTTGTTTAACATTTAGAAAGAAACGTAATGTAAAATTGAATATTTTAAAATCGTAATTTCAAAAGTTACTAACACCAAAACAATGAAAAGTTCAAGTTACAAAAATAAAATACCTTTTGTTCATCTGGTGCATTTTCAACCATGTGACACATAAGAGAGCACTGATGATTCTCACAAGGCAACAATCTTCTACATGTTCTACCACAACTAGAAACTTTTGCTAAATGGCAAGGCCAATTGCTGATTTCATGATTCCCTAAAATACGGAAAAACCTATTCATTTACAAAAAAAACAACTTAAAATACCCAAAATTAAGTGTTGATAATATTTTAACTTTCAATAATTATGTAATAGTTATTTAGGTTACTAGTGGAATAAAGGCGTTATTACAACATGAGTTTGAAAGTTTCACGACGAGGTTGTAGACCGAGTCGTGTAATCAAACAAGTGCCATAATAATGCATTATCCCACGTGTGACATACAAAATTTTATCTAAGATTGCTTAAAATTTGTTAAAAATCGAATTTTTTTGCTTGAAATAATATTTGACATTTCGCATTAATTTATTTGCGAATATCAAGTCACTTTTCAAATACTTTTGTTTTAAGATCAAAGTTAGGTAATAAATCCATTACCTAATTAGTGAGATAATGCACTTCATTACCTAACGCAAATGAATGACATAATAAGTCCTTATCCAAGCAGTCGTAGACAAAAATTATTAAGTGTTACAGTCAGTTGTTGTTATTATTATTAATAAATAAATAAATGACCTAAACAAGTCACTGGAACAGGAACAACACAATTAGGACAAGGCAAAGCTCTCATTTCAAGCTGAGGTTCAGTTTGTTCCCAAGGCATCGATGCTTTTTGACCTTCCACTTTAACAAGAACTGCAGAATGACAAGGTGCTGGACAATTATGGGAACAATTTTGTCTCTCTTTATCGCATTTCTGTCTGCAAGGAGGGCAATCTCCAAAATGACAACGGTGAGGGTCTCGTTTTTCATGGTGGCAATCAGGAGACAACCTAAAATTTTATTATAATACAGTACTACAAATTAGTATACCCGCTGTAATAAGATTAAGGTAGATCTTGGATACTTTTATTATTAATTTATCATCATGAAATTTTGTGATAAGTTAATTAATACAATATATATCTGTGGTCTACACACACATTTTCTATACTATTAGGTCGAAAATGTCTCCCCCCCTTACTAACTTTTGAACGGCGTGATGTCAAGCAACAAAATTTAGGTTATTATTATTATTGGAGAACAAATACTATATTTGGAAAATAAAAGCCGACTTAAATCGCCATTATGAAAAAAAATAAAATGGCACGGGGGTGGTGTGACCCCTCAATCGAAAGGTTTCTTTGAGTAGAGTATAATCCTTGATTTTGGGAAAACGTTATCAATTCAAAAACAAATTACAGGCTTCCAAATTATCAACAGTGGTTTCTGATATTCTGATAAAATATATTATAGGAATCTTTTGTTATCGTTGCAGAGTTGAAACGCTAACCATTCTCCTTCTTATAGCAATTTTATATCTGGTGCTTCTATAAAATCTACTAAATTTAAGCTTATCTGTTTTTATACTAAACCTATTTAGTTATATTTTTTACTGTAATTATTTTTTGTATGTTTTTGTAGCCATTGTACAAACACATAATTTTTCAAGGTTAGGTGTAAGATCAGCTATGCTGAACCGCGCCTTGTGTGTTCTGTATTCTTTTTGGATAGAGAATAAAAGACTATTATTATTATATTAAACAAAACAATAAAAAACTGTAGTAGGCGAAGCAACAGAAGTGTAAACAATTGGAATAATTATCCTTGCTATTCTATTCAGTTATTGTGTATTGTTAAAACTAGTGATACTAACAATTATGGTATAAAACAAGTTTTGTTTAGTTATGTTTTAAAATATTTCCCAAAATCTAGAATTATATTCTACTCAAAGAGACCTTTCAAATGAGGGGTCACTCAACCCCCATGCCATTTAATTTTTTGTTTCAAAATGAAGCACTGTGGCCATTTTGTAAATTTAACTCAGCATTCAATTTTCGAAAAATAGTATTTGTTCTCCAATAATAATAACCCAAATTTTGTAACTTCCCATCAGGCTGTTCAAAAGTAAGTATTTCATTACAATTCCAATTTTTATTGTATTTTATTTCACAAAGTGAGGAAGGACACACACTATGAAGGAGTACTTTTGTTGCAAAGGAAAAAATAAAGAAATAATAATTGAAGACAATACAAAACACCTTGCGTGACAGTTTAGAGATAGTGCTTTACCCGTTTACTATAAACAACAGTAAATCTAAATATTGTAAATATTCTAAAAGCGCTCTGAAAATTTCCAGCAGGAAAATTACCCAACTTACATTACTGTAAAAACGTAACTTAAAAACCGCAAAGTGGCTCATTTTCTTTGATGATTTTTGCAACCAACTGCACACACTTGCATCATACAATTTTACAATTAAACATTGTATACATTAAGCAAAACAGTTTGAATTCGTACAAACCGCCATTGACCTTCTAGAAAATGGCGACCAGCTTCAATTGTTATACAGGGTGTTAGTGAATAAGTGCGACAAACTTCAGGGGGTGATTCTGCATGAAAAAATAATGACAGTTTGCTATATAACTTATGTCCGCAAATGCTTCGTTTTCCGAGATACGGGGTGTTAAAGTTTTTCTTAAAAACCGACTATTTATTTATTGCTCTGAAACCTGTCGAGATATGCAAATGAAATTTGGTGGGTTTTAAGCGGTAGTTATTGCGAATTTTTTGACATGTAATTAAGAATTTTATGTTCATCATTGGCGCGCATACGGGTAATGATCTCAATTTTTTTTAAGAAAAAAATGGTACGCCACTGAGATATTTCAAATTAAAAATCATTTTTGAATTTCTCGTTCAATTTGTGACAAAAAATCTCTCTTGACTTTTTTTCGTATGGGGCGCCGTTTTTATGCAAAAAAATTAAATATCTTAGCGCGTATTTATCATTACTTTAATACATTATTTATTAGCGACGCTAGTAGGCTACTGTCAACATTCTGTTAAATACGAATATTTCAACGAAATGTCAAATTAGCTTTTCTTCATTTTTAAGCTTTTAGTTTGGTTATAACATTAATGTTAATAAGTAATTAATTTTTCTTTTATCGAAAAGAATGGAAAATTATACAAATGCGGAATTATCAGACATGCATTTTGTCTATGGTCGAAGTAATGGAAATGGTCGGCAAGCTCGACGATTGTATGCTGAGTTGTATCCTGGACGTAGGGTACCCCATCACACAATATTTGCTCGTCTTCACCAACGTTTGCGCGAAAATGGTACATTTAAGAAACAAACGGCTGACTGCGGGCGCCCTCGAGAAGTACGAACTGTGCAACTAGAAGAAGCAGTTCTAGAGTTAATTGCGGAGTCACCTGAAACAAGTACTCGAAAAATTGCCAACATATTGAATGTAAGCAATTTCACTGTATTTAAAATTCTTAAAGAACAGCAATTGTATCCGTTTCATATTCAACGTGTGCAAGCTCTACTACCTAGAGACTTTTTTCCGCGCCTAGTTTTTTGCCATTGGATTCTTCATCAAATTGCTCAAATTCCTAATTTTTTAAATGGCGTTTTGTTTACTGACGAGGCTAATTTTGGACGAGAGTGTATACGAAATTTCCATAACAATCACTTCTGGGCTGAGGAAAATCCACATGGAATCTTTGAAGCTCATTTTCAGCATCGGTTTTCAGTAAATGTATGGCTTGGGGTAATTGATGATCATTTAATCGGTCCATATTTCCTTCCACGACTAACAGGCGACTCTTACCTTAATTTCCTACAGGAAGAGTTACCTGTTCTTCTTGAAGAAATTCCTTTGCAGCTAAGACAACACGTATGGTTCATGCATGATGGTGCACCAGCCCATTTTAGCATCAATGTACGTAATCACTTAGATACAGTATGTCCAAATCGTTGGATAGGTAGGGGAGGTACGCAACATTGGCCTGCTCGATCGCCGGATTTAAATCCACTAGATTTTTGCATTTGGGGTTTTCTTAAGTCATTAGTATATTCCACTCCCGTCGAAAATGTTGAAGACCTGAAGAATCGAATTATAACCTGCTGTGAGATAATAAGAAATACACCAGGAATATTTGCGCGAATACGACAATCAATGAGGCGAAGAGTTGAATCTTGTATCACGTCTGAGGGAGGTCATTTTGAACATTTGTTGTAGGTTTGCACCTATTTATTTATTAGTGTTATTCTCTGTAATTGTTCTGGTTTAATGTTATTTTATTAGATAGTTCTTGAAAATGTATTAAAGAAATGATAAATACGCGCTAAGATATTTAATTTTTTTGCATAAAAACGGCGCCCCATACGAAAAAAAGTCAAGAGAGATTTTTTGTCACAAATTGAACGAGAAATTCAAAAATGATTTTTAATTTGAAATATCTCAGTGGCGTACCATTTTTTTCTTAAAAAAAATTGAGATCATTACCCGTATGCGCGCCAATGATGAACATAAAATTCTTAATTACATGTCAAAAAATTCGCAATAACTACCGCTTAAAACCCACCAAATTTCATTTGCATATCTCGACAGGTTTCAGAGCAATAAATAAATAGTCGGTTTTTAAGAAAAACTTTAACACCCCGTATCTCGGAAAACGAAGCATTTGCGGACATAAGTTATATAGCAAACTGTCATTATTTTTTCATGCAGAATCACCCCCTGAAGTTTGTCGCACTTATTCACTAACACCCTGTATAATAGTCGTGTATCCAGTGTTACTATATACAAATCTGTAGATCTAACATCTGTTTGCACTTTCATACTCTAATATTACGATAAAAAAACTAATACTTTAATTTGCATACAAGAAGGTGATTAAAAAGATTATAAAAACATAAACACGTTCATTGTTTATACCTACTTGCATTGTTTGTTGCATTTGGGAGGTCTTGTTTTATTTTTTCTTCCGCAAGGTACAGTAATTAAAGTCCCTCCACAGCGACATGAAACCGTTTCTGTTAAACTGCAAGGATAACATGGTCCTCTATGACATATAGAACTGCATTTATGATTACCACAACTTAACGTACGCCCACAAGGTTTTTCACATGGTGGACAATTCCCATCACAACACTGAAAAAAAAACCAATTCCAATCAACGAGTTGCAGAAAATTTTACATCTTCTGCCTTTATTTAGTTTATTTCAATTTTAATATTAATTTTTTACAATACCTCTCAAAACGGCAAGGTTATATGGGGTGTTATTTAAGTGTCACCCCCATTTCATTTCCTAAACCCAGTATTTTTAAAACCATTAAATGTAGAATTAAGTTACCTTTCAATTTGATAATAATTATAGGGTTTTGTATACCAAATATTAAAATTTCTATGGTTTCTTGAAAAGGGTAAACCATGAGAGTAATCTTTCGTACACTACTGAGTAAATCTGAGACAATCATGGAAAACACGGGAAACAGGGTAATCTAGGAAATCCGAGGTAATCTAAAGGTAATTAATGACAATCCAGTAGTACAATCAGTAGTCAGCGCGCGGGCTACCAATGCAGCAGATCCGGGTTCGATCCCCGGCCAGGTCGTTCTCCCTCGCAAGGCAACGGGAAACCAGCGAGGTGGATTTTTCCCCAGGAAAACCTCTTTGGAGCATAATATACACTTTTTTTATGGTACTGTAAAAATGTTTGGTAATGAACCAGTGTCAATAACTAGATCAGGCAGGGTACAAATAATCAAAGAGTATAAAATATTAGAAAGACAACTGCACAAGTAGCATGTTTCGAATGGAGCAAAGTGAGAGAGCATTTCTCCTGTATCTTTTTTGTCTTCTCCCTGCTCCATACAGAAGTACCCTTTCACTCTCTTCCATTTGTATTCCTTTCCATGGCACGTAATCATCTCATTGGTACTAATCTAAGAATCGAGTTTCGATAAAAATGTTACAAGCAAACCTGGTTATGAATGTTAAAATTTAGTTTGTTTATTTTATGTTAAACTCTTCATAAATAAAATAAAAATCGTGCTAGACGTTATTTCTGAAGATGTTTGCTACATTATATTACCTCTCTCTTGATGTTAGAACTAGTCTTTTTGTGTTAGTTTTCTTCACAAATACATTCTTTTAAATAAACTTTCATTGCTTTGAACCATCCTCACTAAACAAAGCAGGTATTGTATTCGCCAAAAATTCCGAAGTTCAGATTTAGACGGATAAGCACGTTTTAGGGTCTAAGTTAAGAAATATAATGTTGGCCCAATTGGCACCTCATAGAACGTAGCTTATTAAGTAGCTAACAACATTAATTAAGAAAAAAATTTGTAATACTTAATGGTTTAGGAAATAGTAAATTGGAAGTCACTATTTTAACCTTATAAAATACAGTTTTGTTTTCTTTTCATAGTACATTTATTTTAATTTGCAATTTATAAACACAAATAATAAAACGTTAAAAACTATAGACGTTTTATTATTTGGTATACAAAACCCTATATCAAATTGAAAGAGATTTAATTCTACATTTTGTTGTAGTGTTAAAAAGTACTGAGTGTTCTATTTGAAAAACAAAAGTTATTGACCTTTGAATTTTCCAAAATTGACATTATCTACGTAATAATAACTGAATATCTTATAATGGATTAATAGTCTATGCAAAATAGCAATGGGTGGACGTTATTGGCATCTAAATTATTAATTTTGTAATTATCAGTCCACAAATGTCAAAATTTTGGAATAAAATTAAATAACCCGAAAACCACAAATTTTAAGATCATAGTTGCATTACACTTTCATATCTGGAATTAAACATAGAATCTAAAAATGCAATTATATATAGGCCGTTTCATTTAAAACGCCATAATAATGTACCGTACAGGCATAGCACAACACCTGGTATAATTGATAATAATATTAGGTTATGCAACACATTTAATTCAATCATGATTTAATTATTACTCACTTTTCTATTACATGGATGTTTATTACAATCTTTAACTTGTTTGCACTTGCTTTCGCACAGGTATGGTTTCTGACATTGGACTTCCTTGGTATGTGATCCACAACGACATTGTTTCATTACCGTTTCTAGACACTGAAAACCATTAATAATATAAAACTTACACAACCATAACAAAATTATTTTAAAATATTTTCCAGTACTTGTAAGTAATTTATATAAAGAGATCAACTGAAGTAAATTTTCTGGACAATTTTCTTATTCAAGAAATATGATAAATCGAATAGAGGCAAGTTGTCTCAGCTACCTCAAATTCTATAATTTAAGAAAATTTATTTCTAGACATGGTGGATCTGTGTACCGTTTAAAAAGAGTGGTAGGTGAACTTTTTGTAAAAGAAAACTCTTATTTATTACACATTTGAAAACAAAAATAGTAATTTAGCCAGTCAGCTGTAAAACAATAAAAATTACGAACAATAAGTTTGTTAATCTGCAATTTATGAAAAAATGATGCCTACGATTTTCAAGCTACTTGAATGTCAAAAAGGATGTCACAATGCAATTTACTAGGGGTAGAACGAATCGGGCCGGATTTTCGATCCAGTCTGATCCGGCCATGAGGCAGGACCGGATTGACTGGCCGGACCAAATGGCCGGATCACCAAGTTGCAGTTTTATGTCTCAGTCTATCTAGCCTTGACTTCGAACTTATTTCGTAGCTGTGTGCCGGTATTTTTAATGTTTGTCGTGTGAAGCACATTTTAGCCTTATACCTATTTTACCGTGCTTACTTGTCATTGTCAAAGGCAAGATTAAAAGTAAACAGTTGTTGTTGCTATAGGAACAATAAATCTTCATAACTTGATCTTGGTTTTCTATATCTGCGTCCAGATGACTTGATTTCTCATTCCAAAACCTCCAATAATGGTGAGTTTAAGATATCAATTTGCTCATTCATTAAAGGTACACATTTTAAATGTTTGTGAATTTCAAATGCTTCTAGTATATCCAACTTACGTTTATCACCACAAAAGTCTAAACATTTTATAAATGTCATTTAATGATTGTGTTCTAATAAGTGTTTAACATAATTGGATTTATGTGGGTATTTATATTTGTAACAACCTACGTGTTCTTTGTACCTAAAATCAAAATTTCTAATTGTTTGTCCTATATAAACCAAATTACAGTGTAAGCAATTTAATTCGTAAATGCCTGATTTAGTAAATTGTCTGTTTTTTCTTTAGCATTTAACCTATTTTGTTCAGTTTCTAGAGTAACTGTTATTTTTGAGTGCAAGATGTTAATAAAAATTAAAAATTCATCGATTAACTCAAATGAACTATGAAAACATGCTAAAATGTCATAACATAATGAAACCAAAATATAACTTTCTAGAAATCAATGAATTTTTAATTTTCATTAACAGCTTGCAGCCAAAAATAACATTTACACTAGAAATTGAAGAAAATTGGTCTATTAACTTTTTAGATTTAAATATAAAAATTAAATTCCTCTGTTTATAGAAAACCTACATAAACAGACATTACAATACCACACAATTCTTGCCATCATAAAACACATAAATTAACAGTATACAGGTCCATGAGACATAGGGCTTTAACAGTTTCTTTGGGTAAAATTAGTTATAATAGAGAAATTTCGATTATTAAACAAATTGCATACAATAATGGTTATAATACTCAACTTATTGATACACTAATTTAAGAGACAGATTATAAATTAGCTATTCAGAAAATTTATCCAACTACTTCATCAGATAAAATGAAATACAATTTGATTTATATAGGACAATTAGAAATTTTGTTATTAGGTACACAGAACACATACGTTGTTACAAATATAAACACCCACATAAATCCAATTATGCTAAACACTTATTAGAACACACTCATTCGAGGACATCTAATAACACTATAAAATGTTTACACTTTTGTGGTGATAAATGTAAGTTGGATATACTAGCAGCATTTGAAATTCACAAACATTTAAAATCTGTACCTTAATGAATGAGCAAATTGATCTCTTAACTTTACCATTATTGGACGTTTTGGAATGAGAAATCAAGTCATCTGGACACAGATATGGAAAATCACAATCTATGAAGATTTATTGTCCCTATAGCAACACCAACTGTTTACTTTTAATCTTGCCTCTGAAAATGGGATGTCAACATGTCAAAATACGTATAAGGCTAAAATAAAAAACCTGTTGAAGTTAAGAATTGTTTTATTTACAATTAAAAAATTATTTTACTGTCACATAAAATGTAAATGTAATACATACAGTGCCACATTTATCTTTATGACAGCGTTGGTGGCAAACATGAGCACCACATTCTAAAAATTTTCCACAGGTATCTCCACAAGTTGGCGTATCTTCAGTACAGGGCAAGTTATAACTTGATTTTCCACATGGACAGGTACGAGGTTTTGATAATATGCAACAATCACATTTTCCTACATGACATACCTCTAGGCAATTATGGTGGCCACATTCTAAAGGTTTAGTACATACCTGTAAATATATAAAATACGTAAGTAAATGATGAATTTTAAACAATAACAATCACCTACCTTGTCACACTGCCATAAGGGTGTTGTACAATCTCTTAATTTGTTACTAGATCCACATATGCACTTCTGAATGCTTTTCTTTGGACAAGGTAAGCAATCGCCTGCGTGACAAGGTTGAGCACACTTGTGTTTTTTGCATGATAGTAATTTATTACAAGGCGAACCACATGACCATTCCTTGCTGCTACATCGCTGAACACGTGGAGGTTGGGAACCACAGAAACAAGTAACCGTTACGGTTTTTGGACAAGGTGGGCAAGGACCTAAGAGATAATATTTAAGAAAACAAAATATTTTTTTTTATAATTCTTACCAGGATGACAGAGTAATACACAGCCATGACCACAATAAGGTTTCAAGTTTTTTCCACAACTTTCACCACAAGAATGAGGTATTAAAAATGGTTGAAATAAAGGATCAACAGTTTTTTTACAAAAGCATTCATATTTTGTTGGAATGTCTGACGAACCATATTCTTGCCTGCATTTTGGACAACCCCAGGATATTTTTGCAGTTTGACGGACTACAATTTGGTCTTCTAAAGCTTGTTTTTGTTGTGTGATGGTATCCTTTGACCAACGTTGAATACATGTTAGATGAAAGATGCAGTAGCATTCTGAACAATTCCATATCTAAAATTATGTATGTTATATGCTGTATTTTCAAGTTCACTTCAATTTTATTAAAAACTTACAGGATTAGTTCTTTTCACTGACGATATACAGATAAGGCATGTGCTGGCACCTGATAAGAAAGTATCTTCTAGAAATACTTGAGTTCTATTTAAACTATTCGCAACGCCTCCGGTTTGGGTATAGTTTTTTATAATTGAACCTAAAATAACAACCTACAGGTTAATAGCACGGGAATGTTAAGTTACCTTACTGACCAATTATGTTATTTGTTTCCAATTCCTCTTCATCAGATGAAGAATCGTATTCTTTGGCATATTTCTGGACAGCTGCCTGTAGTTTCTTCTGAGCTTCTTTGAATTTTATTTCAGATTTGGTAAAATTACTTGATAGGTTATGCGGTTTCGCATTTTGAGATTTTTTAGAGGGTGGTTGATTTCTTTGCCATGGATTTGTAGCATTCTTCAAATCTCTTCCAAACGCACTCATTGTATTGCTTAGTATTTAATACATGTAGTGACTATTTTATTTATTACTTACATTATCTAATGTACCAGTACTTTGAATACTCTACATAGTCTACATCAAGATGCATGGATAGCTAATATATATATATTGGTGTTTTCACTTTTTAATATTTACATTGTTTTGCGAGGGACCCACAAATGTATTGCCGCGAGAGGGCAGCAGTGACGGTAGATTTCTCTGACAGCGTCCGTGAATTTTAACCTAATCCTCCTGAAATGTTCTGACAGTTGACGAGACAATTCGATTCCTTCAAAAAGTAAAATAATAACGAATAAAAGCATACTTCGGTGATTTATTAATTAACACACCAATGTAATTCACAAAACTCAATTTAGTAGAAGCTTCAGCTTAGTAAAAAGACAGACTACCAGCAGAAAATTAAAGACCAGTAAGTACTGTTTTAATTTTAATCAAATATGTATGTAGAATAACAATTAACTAGTAAAAACACAGTTAAGAAGTTGAGAAATACTTAAATTAATTATTTTCAGGCAGTTAAAAGAATTGTACTTCCGATCACTGTTGATAATAATCACAGCATATAAAAATTTCCTTTTGCTGTAATTTAAACAATCAACATCCTTTGTATTTTAGTAGGCAGCTACATGTTACAATGGAAAAAGCTGGTTTAATTTAAAATTACACTAATGCTAAATTAACTACAATTTAGCATACTCTACAATTTCTAAATAGTTAGGTATATCTATTTAATTATGTTTCTCATAATGATTGCAATATTTTTTAGGATTCATAACAACACGAATAAAGGAAAAGTTAAAAGAGCCCCTTTACTTCATTTAAATGAAGTCTGCACAATTTTCGTTTTGCCAAAGCAATGGTATACAGTGTGATTCGTAACATGTGGAACGAATTTTCAGGATAGATTCAGAATCTAAATATAATCGAAAGAATTCTCATAAACATGGGCCTGAAAACCCTTCATTATAGGGCTACAGTTTCTTGAAAATAAACCAGGCTAATCACTTTTTGTAGATAACTTTTGCAGTAATTGCACTCAAATTTTAAAATTTCATATGTGAGCATTATTCACGTAATTAGTTATTCATGTATTTGTAATAATTTTGGTTTGAATAAGAACACCAGAGGTGTCTCGTACGGGGGGGGGGGGGTCACGTAATTATGTTCTACATATTTTAGATTTTAGCATTTTTTTGAAAAATCTTATTCTCCATACAAAATTGCCCAAAAACATGTTCTCATGTTGAAAATTTCTAAATCTAACAATTTTCGAGATAATATGCTTTTCAAAAATTAAATTGCCATGAAGGTCTAATAAGTGTTTTCTTAATACGATAGAATAGAATAGTTTACACAAAACTTTGAGAGTAATTCTATAAACATGTGTCCATAAAAGCTGCTTATGAAATTAAATCTATGAAAGAGAATACTGTTCCCACTTCTGTAGACTGCAACTTGCCCGGTAATGAAGAGTTTTTGGGCACATATTTATAGGAACTTTTTATTATTTTCAGATTCTTAATCTGTACTGAAAGTACATCCCAACATATTATCAATCATCCTGTGTGCATCGCCACATATAACCACAAAAATATGCGTTGATTCCTCAACTGCAACTGGTATGTCACCATCCCAGTGGCAGAATTACCAGGTCGAGAACCCTGTGTTATGATTACCTTGTCGACGTGCCATCATAGTAGAACAACGACAAATATAATAGTGACTACTTGTTCAGTGAAAGCTGCATTTGTATTTATTCAAAGTGTACAGACATGCAGTCATGTATGGTTTATGGTTTAATTATAATTTTTTGCAGACTTGCAAAACGCATTAATTGTTTTATAATGTAAAAGATTTTTTTAATGAATTTATGTTTATATCAAGTATATTTTATTGGAATGCTTGTCTATTGCTTAAGTTAACATGCTAAAAAAGTACTAAATTAGTTAACGTAGATTTTAATGTTTTCATGTTTTTTTGACGTATTTTATGTGTTTTAATCCTGGTTTATACAAGCTACCCTTAGAAATTTAAATCTTAGGTTTGAGATGAATATTATACAATGTTTATTGTGATCTGTGTAATAGGCAGGAGCCCTTCTGAAATTTTGTAAGATAATCGCTATCCGCACACAAGTAAATAATAAACTTTTGAAGTACTTAAAATACTTGTTTTTATTACTAATTATAATGTTAAAGAGATGCACTATGTCTAGAGTGACTGTCCGCATAGATTTTGTCAATACAGTACAATTTTAATGTATTATTATGTACTGATTTTTGTTTCTGTTCTATTTTGAATGTTTCAAATTACGTTTATCATTTTGTGCTTATGCGGTTTGTATGTTACACAATTATAATATGTGCAGGTAGATGGTACCCTCGTAGGCAACTGTTAACCGAAATGACATTAAAGCACTGCATTAATTCTACGATAAAATTGCGCAGTTACTTCGTTGTCTTCTAATTCGATTACATCTTTATACTTTACTACTGCTATTGCCTACTTTCACTAAATAATTGCAATAAAAATTAGTACTCTATAGTGTTTAAGGAAATATGTAGAGTAAGCAATAAAGTATGATTCATATGGGTCAATTATCAATTTTTTTCATGTTTCTTTTTAAATTACAATGCCTTACAGTCATCCCATTCTATAACTACATAAACTGTAGCATTCCACCGTGACCCATGCACATAATAAACATCAAATCGGGCGCATCAAATTGCTTTACAGAACCAATTTTGTTTTCGATTTTTTTTTCTTCGTATTTTTGCTTTGCAATAAGCCTTTTGGAGTCTTATCGATGTCAAAACTGAGTGCATTGAAATCTGTTTTTTTTTCGAATTTCCCAAGAAAATCAAAACCAAGTTTTACCGCCTCCTCGCATTAACAATCGTTTTCCCGAAGTTGAATAACTACAGTGCCCGCTACAGTGATAATCAGTGTGAAGATATAAATTTTCAGGCTATATTAAATATTAACCTTTTCAATATTGCAATAAATAATGAATTATAGGAAAATATGATCGAGAATAGTTGTCACTATAATGTTCTTATAATTCTTGAATTATGACAGTATAATATCACAGTATGAACAAAGTCAGGTTAGAATAGCATTGCGTGCGGATTTCAAATTTGACGCGCAAACGTCTTTTTAGTACCTACTGCGCCATCTCTCCGCAAAACATTTCGTGACGCCCATATCAAACTCGAGTGACAACACCATACCTTCCAGTCATCTTGGTCTACATCACAGAACATTAAACCTTTATACAAGTGTAAAAATTTTACACGTCAAATGACAAACGTCACTTCCGTACATCGAATTATTATATTCCAATACACCGAATTTGCCGTGTTACATCGTATCCATGCATTACTTCTATTGCAGTATTTGAAGTAATTTTTCTACTTTCCCACTTGTGATTGTGGTTTACTTAAGAATTAAAATCGAGGTATTGTGTTTACCTACTAGTCTTGTAATTTAGATAAATACGCATATTGTAATGTTTGTATGCAGAGGTGGGACGATTGCAAAAAATAACTAATTGATTACAGATTACAAAGTACACTATAGGGTTGCTACACGTAGGTACAAATTTAAGCAAAAAAATCCGATTTTTTAATTTACTGGTTAGCGCCACACGTCGTGACTTACGTGTCTCTTACAAAATGCCTTAATTGATGCACGGACGTTGGTGTTTTGTGACACGCGGTCAAGTGAACTGCTATTCGTATAACACAAAACCAGAAAATCCTATCTTTTAAGCATAAATATGAATCTAAGGAAACAAGTCGAAGAAAAGAAAACCACGCAGAACGAAACGTGGCAAAAAATTCAGTGAAGAAATATCCGGCAAAAAAGCTGAGGAAGAAAACCTGAAAAAAATTGAGGGGAAACCCAGCGGAAAAAAGCAGAGCAATGTTACTTGTTAGTAATTTAAGTTAAAGGTAAATGAGCATTAAACGACTTTGAATGAAATTTTAATAGAGCACAGTGAGTTAACAGACAACACACCAATATATTTATGATTCACTAAGCGGATTATTGTAAAAAACTAAAAAGAATATAGCTAGAAAAAATATTTTTATTCAATGTAGTACCGTAAAGAATAACTATTTAAAACGATATATTTTATAAAACACCGCACGGCGTTTTTTTTTTGCTCGGCGCCTTTTTGGCCTAAATATGACGTCATTTAGCGGTAAATACGCGCATGAATAGTACTGTTAATTTTTGTGATTTTGTGTTGCTGCTGTTTTCCTTTGATTTCCTTATTTCCACTTGTAAACAGATTAAAGTAAGTATGAATTAACGTTTTGGATTATATTGTAATAAGTTACGTTTTAATATTTATAAGTATTTAGCAGTACTGCTACTTTACCGCTTAATGACGTCATATTCCCTCCAAGAATCCACCTGCAAATTAGTAACAATAATGAGAAAAACCCTTTAGTTTTCACAAGAACAATTATTTGTACGTTCAGATGTCCATTTCGGCTGGTAAGTAGCCATCTTCAGTGAACTAAAACGTTCCTGTGAGAACTAAAGGAGTTTTCCTCATTATTGTTATCATTTTCTCACAGTCGCTCATTTTTTCTTAATTGCAAATTAGTATTATTAATTACATTATGTTTTAAAATTAATTAATAAACTAATTATTTTTAGTAATCCGGTTAGTATAAAGGATGTGCAATATATTTAAGAAGTAGTAAACAACCCCCCCCCCTCCCCCATTGTCTGCTGCTTTTTGTATGAAAGAAGTTCCATAAATAAGAATTTATTTTTCCCTGAAAAGTTTTACCTTAAATGCTGTTATTTTAATATAATAAAAATGATAAATTTATTGCTAACAAGCATATTATTTTACTTTTTTAATACAGGTTGTCAATATTACAATTTACTTTTGGCATAGACCGCGTTGTCATTTGGGGATTACACCCAGCATAATAAGATAAGATAATTTATTGATGTTTGTGATTACATAAAATCGTACATAAGTCAATAGGATATAGTATTACAGTAAATACAGTGTAATCTATATATCGGTGTTTTTATAAATTAATTTGACGAGCAAACTCATTTAAGTTGTAGAAAGCATGATTTAATAAATGGTTTTTTTATCTTAATTTTAAATTTATTAAGTGGTAATTGCTTTACATTAAGTGTCAGCATATTAAAGAATTTTGAACCGTAATACGACACACCCATTCTGCTTTTGTTAATTCTATGAAAGCGTGGATAATCCATACATATATTAGTTATTTATTATACAAGACGATAAAGAGATATTTTATCGACAACTGACAGATGTTAATTCACGAGCGACGAAGGAGCGAGTGGGCTATCTTTCACGAGTCGATAAAAACTCTTTATCGTCGTGTACAATAAGCTATTTTATTTTGTACTTAATGTTAAATAATAATCAATAATTTATTTCTATATTCAAATGTTAACACGCACAGATGTTTTATAGTAATTGTTGCGATCGCGTTAGCAATGATCGTTGTTTTGTTAGTTTATTTACTTGTGTCAATATTCAAAAATTTTCACAAAATTATTTTGCTTGTGAAAAAACATATGGATACTGAAGCTTCAGTGAAAGAAGAAATGGCTAAATTGTTGCCTGAGAAGTCCAGAGAAGCATATCAGAGAGAGTATGAATTATTATATTATCATCAGATAAGTTACCTTCAATGTAATAATTTAAATTTGTGTTATATTATGCACGAAGGTATTATAAATAAAGTGTAGATAAAATTCTACTTTATCTACAGTTGATGTTAAAATGTTTCCTTATCTACTAAAAATGAACGCATAAAGCCTACTTTTAACATGAAGTACAAAATAAATATTATTTTTTCACTACTAGTAATATGGCGTAGCATTTTGACACATAATAGAATGCTGTGAAATTCAATTTCTCTACCTTTGCTCACTGACAGGAAACTAATTTTTCATTATTAACCACTGGTAAATAATGAACAAATTTATATTTTTTGATAATCCTGTGACAGTTTTAAAGAGAACGTTTTTATAGCACGATTTAATATAATGGAGAGATTTTATTTAAAGGTATTTTATGCATAAAATAGTTGTTTAAATAAATTAATTTAATTTTAAAAACTTTGGTGTATTTGAATATACGTTTTTCGCGCCGTAATAAATGACAACTCGTCAATATCAATTTCGCCTGTAATACAACCACACAAAGTAAAAAAGAGAAAATTGTTAATAATTTCAGTATTTTAGATGAAACCAGTTCTTAAAAACAATGTTTTTGAATACCAATGATGATTTAACAATTTTCAAACTGTCATGCCAACAAAACAAAAAACTGTCATTTGTTTTATAATTTGAAATAAACAGAGATTTAAGTTAAAATAGTCAGTTTTCGACAATTATAAGGGTTTATATCACTAGTAGCGAAAAAAAAGTATATACGCCTCGGTAGAAAAGTCTTATAGCCCTCTGGCCTTACATCCCTCGACGCTACGCGCCTCGGGATCTAACCTTAGCCCTCAGGCTATAATAGTAGACTTTTCTACCTTGGTGTATAATATACTATTTTCTACTTCCGTCTTTAAAATGCCATTTATCGCATATGTTTCCATGACGCTAAGTGACCTTTTAAACACACCTCGACAAGCCGTGACTTTGTGCGCTTTAGTCACGGGCTCAAGTTAGCTCTAGGTTTTTAATCGCAAAAATCAATTGAAATTCAACTGAAAATCAAGTTAGTCGTCACTTGTCATCAATCTGTCAAAATAATTAATATTGCTTAAGATAATAAAATAATTTCCAAATTTTAGTATTTTTGTGATGGTCGTAGAAAAAGTATAGTATGCAATTCGTTTTATAAACTTCTCTAGACACTCGTTTTAATAATCACTCGCTCCGCTCGTGCCTAATAAAACTCGTGACTAAAATGCCGTTTCTAAAACTTGTTGCATAATATACTATTTTGTTAAGCGTGTTATAATCATGAATGTCAACACATTTAAGTCTATTTCTGTGTTAACAAGGCAATAGTATATGTATTGGCAGGGCAACGTTAGTACCCCTAATGAAATAAAAAATTGTTTAAAGTCTTTCCTATAGCCGACGTTAACCACAATAAATTCTAACGGGTCGCCTTTGCAGTTTAAATATTCTTTGACCAGATGCCGAGTGCCCCACAACACTAAACCATATTGCAAATGGCTGTGGAAGATGGCAAAGTAGACAGTTCGTAAAACAGTTTGAGATACAATATTAGACAAATTACGTAAGACATATGTGCTAGTGGATAATTTATTAGCTAATGTATCGCCATGTACTTGCCATGTTAGATTTTCGTCTATATATGTATAAACCTAGAAATTTAGCATTTTTCACCGTATCTGGAAAACTCGATTGGTTTGTAGAAAATATTATATTATGTGTTTTATTGGTATTTAAACTGAGCCTGTTATTCCTGAACCAATTTTGTGCATTCAACATGGCTTTTACATTAAGGCGAGTAACCATCTCAACCGTTTCTGCCCTACGAGTTAAAGTTGTATCATCCGCAAACTATGTCATGGAAGTATTTTCCATATAATAAGTTAAGTCATTGATATAAGTCAAAAATAAAAGCGGTCCAAAAATAGATCCTTGAGGTATGCCATAACTGATAGGAAGAGGTTGAGAATGCTTCTTTAATTTTAACTCTTTGTTTTCGGTTTTTTCGATACGATAAAATCAATTTACATGACATAGGATGTAAGTTATAGACATAAAGTTTTCTTAATAAAATTGAGTGTGCGACACAATCAAACGCTTTGCTTAGATCTAGAAAAGAAGCCATTACATATTCTTTCATTTCAAAAGCATCTGTAACATTTTCAAGAAATTTTAAAATTGCATCTGTCGTTGACCGACCTCGTCTAAAACAGAATTGCTCGTCTGAGAATAAATCATGATTTTCAAAAAAATTAGTGAGTTGTTTTGTAAGCACTTTTTCCAAAATTTTTGAGAGAATCGGTAGTAAAGAAATCGGTCGATATTACAATCGAGGGTATCGCCTTTTTTAAAGACTGGTATAACTTGAGTGAGCGACCTTGAGAGCATCAGGAAAGATGCTTGTTCTAATACGCTCGTTTATTAGGCATGTAAGTGGTTGTACAATAATATTACTAATTGTTTTCATAAGCTCTACAGATAAGTTAAACACATCTTTGCTTTTGCTATTTTTTAACTTACAAATAACGTCACGCACTTCTACACTGGAAACTTCATTGAATTTGAAAATAGCACCGTTTACGTTGGGTATATTTTTACTCATGCTGTACATAGGATCTTCTGTTGGTTGTGGTAAATCGGCGATAATACGGTCAGCCACCTGGATGAAAAATTGATTGATCTCTTCTGAGGGTATCTTGCAAGTGCTGTCCTTTGCTTGATATTTAGAACGTTTTAAGTTGATTATGTCCCACATAGCTTTGGAGCTGTTGGTTGATTTCTCAATACTTGAGTTATTATTTCTTATTTTAGATTCTTTGATTTTATATCTGTATTTCGTTCTGTATTCATTTCGTGGATGAATTGCATTAGTCTCTGCCATTCTTGCATATTTCATATATAGGTTCAAGTTCTCTCTCATTACTTTTAGGTTTTCATCAAACCATCTACTGTTGACCGTCTCCAATTTACTTTTTTACACGTTTTTTCTATAAAAGCGACATTGTAATTTGATTGCAGGATTTGGATTAGATGTTCAAATTTCTCACTAATATCTAGTTGGTTATTTTTTGTGAAATTCCAATTAATCTGATCGAGTAGTTGGAAGCATTAAAATTTTCCTGAAACTGTGATTGGACGATATTTTCTTTCTTCTGTGGAATTTGAAATCGGTAAGTACGATTTTTTAAGATATACGCCACTATGGTCATAGAAGTTGGTAGGTATAAGGCCGACAGCAAACTGACAGATTTGTGTAAATATTATCAATACAGTTTTCATTTCTGGTGGGAACATTTATGGTCTTTTTTAATCCGTAACTTTTTAATAAGTTGCTAAGATGCTGTTCCCTTGGATCTTCTCGATTAAACCAAACACTGAAATCTCCGCCAATGATCACGTTTTTATTTAGATAATCAATTTTAGTAAATAAAAGCGCAAGTTTCTCAAGAAAAATATTGAAGTCACCTGTAGGTGAGCGATAGACAACAATAATAATAGTGCGAAGGTCAGTTTCATATATTCCAGCGCACTCAAAATGTTTCTCAGTTGAAAGGTTTGATAGGTCAAGTAGTTTAAATTTAATCTTAGGTTTTGCTAGAATTGCCACTCCACCACATTTAAATATTGGTCATGGAAATTGTGCAATTACAGACATTTCACCGACTTTTATTAAATCGGCTTGTCTGTCGTTACAAGCATTTAAGCATTTGCTCTAAAAGTGTGAGCCATAGTCGTTTGTGGGCCCTGCCTGTCTAAACAATAAAGCAAAATTGATTAGCGTCCTCCCCACTACTATTTTTACAATGTCGAATTTTACTACAAAAACTGTCAACTTTTATCAACAACTAAACAAGAAAGCATCAATATTAACCTGCTTGATTTACAGGTATACCATTAAACATTTGGCCAAATAACTTCTAAACGGTACAGGATATCAAAAAATGCAAAAGACCAAAAAGTTTCAAAATAAAACGAGAAGTATAATTTTCTTGGTGAAAGATAGCCACTAACGTCGTAAAAAATTCGGCAGGGTAAAAGGGATTGTATCCCGAACAAAATATCACCCTGCACATTGTTCCGAATTTTGGCAATGTTCTTTCATAGATAATATAAAAAGTTGGCTGTGTACCGAATTTGAGCCAATTATCACAAAAAGTGTGTAAGGTAAATTAAAAAAACTAAAAAAAAAAAATTAAACTTTATCACCCTGTATCTCGAAACCGAAGTGTATTAGGACATATGTTTATTGAAACTTTTTCACGTAAAATTAAGGAATCACATCTTGAAATATCAGCATGCAATTAAAGAACACTCAGAATACAACTCATTAAACAAAAAAAAAGCGGTGGACGTAGCCCACGGGTTCCCCTAGTAAAATATTAATTAAACGACATTGTTATTTAAGATTTATAATGATAATTTTAGAAACAGGTATTATACAACATCAGAAGCATATTAAATTTCTTAGTTAAACAAAACTTCAACTTGCCCTAGTTTATTATAATGTACCATTATATGAATAAATTTCGCCCACTTATTTGCAGCGAGGCTTCATAGCTCTTGAATGACAATGGGAGATAATTAAACTCGCAGACATGAAAAAAATTCAGCGGGTTGGGTTGAAAGGCTTGAATTACTTTGATCTTAATTTCTCCATTTATCTTAGTATTTGTAGTTCAAAGCTAAAATTCAGATTTCCAATTTATTCTTATACAAAATTCATCTGTTGATTATTACATTTTTTTGCAACAGATTGTTAAAGTACACTACTGTTAAGTGGCTTTATTTACGTTCAAGGAAGAGTCTGGTAAAAAAGCTTTAAACTCCCGAAACAAAATTTTGTCGAATTATAGAAAATTACTGAAGAATTTGAAAATGCACCTCGTGTTTTACCATACAGATACAACTATTTGTAAAATACGTTTAAAAAAGAAACTATCACAGGTCCTTACAAGACCAAAACCAAAATGAAAGCTATTGCAAAAAGAAATTGTGAGCATTATTTTAAGCGAATTGGTGATTCAGATTTCATAGCAGTAGAAGTCAAATACTATGCATAGTATGGTTTTCATAGTCTTTTCTCAGTCCGCTCGACAAAACGTCAACTTTCAGCTCTGAATAGTATTTTTATTAACATCATCACATTTTATCGCTAATTCTCGCCCGTTCTTGAGAAATAACTGTATAAACCGCGAAAGTGGATAAATTTTTCTCATGTCTTATTAATCAATTATTGTTTTTGAATGAGACGAGGGATAGAAACAATATCCGATTATTAATTATTATATAAACAATCAATTTTTATTTTTTTTAACTGTTTTTTTTTGCTTTTATAAACAACAATATAGTATTATTCTAAATATTAATTCATTTCTTTATATTTTCATATTTTTTATTGTTTATACTTTTTAGAGCAATAGACACAATAGACACAGACATTATGGACTGTGGAAGCTAAACAACTGAGATGGCATGGGCATGTACGAAAAATGCCAGCAGAAAGATGTCCAAATAAATAATAGTTATGGCATTCGCCCAATAAAAGAAAACGAAGCCGAGCTAAAAAGATGTGAAATGCTTCAACGCCCGCTTTTGAAATGGACAAACCCAAAAATTAAAAAATCGTAAAATCATTCGAATGGTTTTCTGTAACTTCTCGAGATATCTCGAGTTATTTCAATAATCCAATAGTTCGATTATTTTTATTCGAAATATCTCATCGCTAATTGTTATTTTCAGGAAAAAGATTTCTTGGCATTAAAGAAACCAGAGACGGAAAACGAACTTTGTCACTCAAAAATTGCATAGAAGGGAGAAAATTAATTCCCACAAAATGTTGCTTTCCGAAAAATTAAGTTGAATTTTATTATCACTTATCACAATTTAGTTTTTTTTATTTTTATTTGTTTTTTTATTGACATCAATTGAATTTTACATCTACTCTGGATGAGTATTAAGCAAAAGAGTTGTTAGAGTACAAGACATTGAAGGAGATAGTCATCCATTGATGGATTACTCCTATATATGTATATTCCAGGTTAGGGTACTATGGTAAGTATTTTAATTGTGGAGAGTATGTTTTATTGCAACAATAAGTCGGTTGGCCAAATTCTCTGTAGTCTCCCTGGAATGTCTTTGTTTGAGAGGTGGCCCACTAGCTCATTCGGGTGTCCGTGAGTTTTTGCGTGATAGTTGGCAGCAAATCGGTGGATCTCGTCTTGCACGAAAGGTACTCCCAGGTCTTCGTGGATGGTCTGGTTAGTAACATACCAGGGTGCGTTGATTATTGAGCGTATGATCTTGGATTAAAACCTCTGGATAATACTGATATTGGATTTCTTGGCACATCCCCACAGCTGAAGGCCGTAGGTCCATATTGGTTTTAATATGATTTTGTACAGCAACAGTTTGTTGTCAATTGATAATGATGATCTTCTACCGAGCAGCCAATACATCTACCTAAATTTAATGTTTAATTGCTGTCTTTTTGCTTGTATGTGTTTTTTCCATGTTAATTTCTGGTCTAGGTGAAGTCCCAAGTATTTCACTTCATTCTTCACAGGAATGGGGGCACCATCGATATTGACTTGCGGACATGTGGTGAATTTCGTGGTGAAAGTAACTTGCGTAGATTTGGGTTTGTTGATCTTTATTCGCCATTGATTTAACCATTCGTTGACAAGGTTTGAGTGTTCTTGGAGGCGTTCACTGGCTAAGTTTGGATCTTCATGAACAGATAAGATGGCAGTGTCGTCAGCGAAGGTGGCAATAAGGGTGTTGTCTGTCTCTGGTATGTCAGACGTAAACAGGAGGTAGAGGATCGGCCCCAATACACTGCCTTGCGGGACACCGGAGTTGATTGAATAATACTCGGAAAGTGTGTTCATGTATTTCACTGAATAGTAGCGGTCGGATAGGTAAGATTGTAGGATTACGTAATATGGGCTTGGGAGTAATTGTTTTAGCTTGTACAGCAGTCCTGCATACCATACTTTATCAAAAGCTTGTGATACACCGCCACGCAGTATTTCTTCTCTTCCAAGCTTTTAGCAATAGTATTTACGATTCTATTTGATTGGTGGATAGTTGAATGATTTCCGCGGAATCTAAATTGATGTCGAAGGATTACTGTCGAAAGTTCTACGTCGTCTCTCATTCTTTTTAGTAGTAACTTTTCGAATACCTAACTTAATATTGGAAGCAAACTAATCGGTCTATAGGATGTTTTCTGTTCAGGTGGTTTACCAGGTTTTTGTATCATCAAGATGTGGGCATACTTCCAAAGGATGGGGTAGTAGGCAATGCTCAGAATGCGATTAAATATTGTGGTGATTAATACGATAGCTTTCTTTGGCAGCATTTTCAGAATTTTGCTCGTTGTTAAGTCATGTCCTGGAGCTTTGAACTATTTCAATTCGTTAATTTCGAATTTTACTTCAGCTGGAGAGAAAGATTATATAGGGAGGGACATCTGGCATGGCGCATCTAGAAAAGCTTCAGTTTCTTGATTGTCGTGGGTAGGTGATGGTTCGAATGGTTTGAAGACATGTGATAGGTATTCTGCAAATGTATCTGCATTCTCTTTATTCGATCTAGCCCACGTACCATCTTCGGTCAAAATTGGTGGGATGTGAGCTTGCGGTCTTTTTAGTTTTTTGGTTGCTATCCAAATAGAGTGATTTAGTTTAAACAGAATGTTGTTATCGTCCCCCGTTTATTAAATAAGTGGAATGAGCATTTTTGATGTTCAAAAATTCACAGTAAGCGTCACAGAGCTTGTTAGCACACCAATTCAATTGTAGCGCATCTCTAGCTTTATGAACCTGTCAAATTAAAACAATACCTTTTTCTAGCTATACTCCACAGAGCGAATAAGGTAAAAAATTGTCCGTTTTTGAGCAATATTGTTTTAAAACATTTATAATTACCATTTAAACTTTAAACGGCTAACAAGGTTCAAATAATCAAAGCACACGGCCTTGTTTAAGCAGGCAGGGCCCACGAACAACTATGGCTCAAACTTTGAGAGCAAATGCTTGTAAAGGCAGACAAACTACAGGTCGGTCCTTACTTGATTACCCTGGGTGTAATCTCCAAATGACGATGCGGTCTAAGCCGAAAGTTAATTGTAATATTGACAATAATAATATTACCATATATTTCTGTAATCATGACAAAAAAGTAAAATAAATTGTTAAAATGAAAGTGATTGTTTTTTAGGTTGTGGGAAAATTATTGTATATAACTCTCTGGAAAGTGTGATTTCCGTCAACATTCACACTCCTTTTTTTAGTGTCACTTTCCATGCTCGTTATGTAAGATACTAATGTATGTCATAGTACGACTATCCTATTAAGAATTGACCTTTAATTTCAAATTTGGTAACTGCAATGTTGGGTCGAAGACATTGTGATTAATATTCCATACTATAACTTTTCTCTCGTTACAGCAAATATAATAACAATACAATACTAGAGCCGCGCGGTAGAGGCCGTTGGTTTTAGTCTGCCAAACATGCTGGGCTTAGTCCCGGCCTGACCATGGAAGTTTATATCTATCTTTGCATGTTAGATGGGAGGCTAACAACCACAAAAGTTGATGTCCCTTTAGTGCATGTCCATTAAAAAGTAATAATAATAGTATGGCATTTTATTTCAAAAAAAGAAGTATTTTTACAAAAAAAAATAAAATATGCACACATTAAGTAGTATATGACTTACCTACCTGTGAAATATTTTACTCCAAAAATGAACATGCGATGCACCTTGCAGTAACTAACTTACTAAGTTTCTAAAATAATGCCGTAAGTTACCATCAACTCCGGCTACAATACAAAATAACAAGTTATCAACAAAAAAAACTAGGAAGGAGGAGACTGTCAAGGGAAAGTAGGGTTTGACTTTGAATAAACTGTAACCAAAGTAATGCCAGTGGCATCCAACTCGAACCACTAGTTTTAATAACATATTCAAAATCCGACAAATTCCTTCCACGGGAACTTGATCATTTAAGTAATTTTCCAAAATGGCTGACTGCCTCCAGAGCGCCAACTCGGATGAACATTTATAATGAAAACCTGGTTTGCGATACATGTTTTAGGGTGTGTTTACGCCGACTTCAAATTTAATATAAGTTTTTTTAAACTTGCCAGAATGGCAACAATCACATTATTTTAGGAAAAAGAAAAGAATTTTTCAAGTTTTTTCGAAAAAACCCGTCGTTGCGAAAAAATCCCACTGCTGACATAAAATTCGGTCAGCAAGGCTTATGTTTACGTTGCTAAGAAGATTTGTTTACTACAGTTACATTGTTTCAATTAATAAAATATGTGTTTGTATTGTTCAAGAATTTGTCTTGCCAAATATAACTCGACCTCACATTTTTTCTTGGTAAATTTTAGTTGTATATCACTCAACATTATTGCTTATTGGCAAACGCACCTGCTCCGCAGTCAAGAATTTTATATACATGTTTTGTGTTCTCGTGCGTTGCCAAGCAACAATGTTTCGTGCATGTAACTAAAAATTTCCAATAAAAATGTGAGGTCTTGTTAATATTGTATATGACTAAAAGCTAATAGCACTTATATCATGAAATTAGTATTTACTTATTGGTAGGTATTGAAGGTTACATTGCTATAGTAACTGTGACTCATTACTTCACTTCTGAAAGTTTAGTTTCTTTTGTTTTGTTAAAATGTAACATCAGAAAAGAATACGGTTCATTTCCTTGACGTGTTCTGTAAAAGTTTCCAAGTTTCGTGTCGATATGGCCTTCGGTTCATTTAAAATTCTGAGCACAAGATTTCTATAGAATACTTTCGTGAACGTAAACGTTTTCAATATACCTACTGGAGGCGTTATATTAAGATGGAAAAGATTTAAATGTTAAACGTTTTATTGAAAGTTCTTAAATATGATATTAAATACAGTGATGATACAGTACGTATGAATAATAACTCCACATACACATTAATTTTTAAAAGTAAAAATTGTCATAAAATATCAAAACTAACGCAAACATTACGTCAATTCATGTATTTTGTTTCACATATATAAATCATTGATAGACTATTATGCTATTATACAATTCTACAACGAACATCTATACATAAACGAATTGCACCACAGGTTCGTCTTCTTTTAACCTACGGTAAAACTTTCATCGCTTTTTTTTTCTGTTGTGACAGGGGGAGGGGTGGATGAATAAGTAACGATGTGTGTATTGCACGTGGCAGTGGAACTGACAGACAGAGGGACTTTTGGAATGAATAAATGACGATTGAGACGATGCTATTAATATGAAATACTAAATGTAGTAATCGAAACTAATGATTCTAGTTCATTGTTTGATTCCCCTATTGGCGATTACGGCGGGTAGCTGAAAAGAAAAATAATACGTATTAGTATAAATGTAGCAAATGTACACAATGTAAAATGCACAAAAAAATTACTGATCAGCATCACTTTGTTATGAACATTAAACAAGCGTACCTACTTTCGTTGTTTTTGAGCGTTATAATTTTGTACATAAAACCTGCAGGCAGTTTTTCAATTTATGTACTTTTTAATTAATTAATTTCACAGTTCAGTTCATAATTTAAAATTTGACTGCGCCAAATTATCTGCATGTAAATTAATAGTCTTGTTAATTTTCTGAAACGAAAATTTATGAAAACAAAAGATAAAATCCACAGTATAGTAGACCTGTGAAATTAGAAGATGAATCTTGTATACTTGTGCCAGCCAATCAAGTAATGCACGTCATAGATCACATAATCAACGAGCAGCAGCGCCGGTTTCATAAAATAAAAAAAATCCAGAATGTAATTAGTCATTGCAGGTTATTCTTTTACTTTTTTTTTATATATTTACTTTTTAAATTTAGTAGACAACAGTAAGTTACTACAAAGCCCATGGATTTTTTTAAATAATCAACAAATTAAATTATACAAATTTATATTTTATAGCAAAACTATTGTTATGTGTCGTTACGTTGGTATTAAATCCAACACGTTTATATTTTGCTGTCAGAAAGTTGTCAGAAATTATTGCAGCTGTTATTGAAGGTTGGTTGTTCGTAGTTTTCTCCTTGTAAATAATTAGTTTATTTACTGCTATAAAAAGAGTTCTTATTAGAACTAACCTACATTGTATTTTTGTACACGTTTACAAAATGCCGAAACCTTTAAGCAGACAGTCGAAACAACTTGTCGCAGTTCCTTGCTAGACAAAACTCCTAATAGCAATTGGAATAAGCCCCAAATTGTCGAGTGGTTGAGGAATGAATTGAGGAATGAGGATTGAATGTGATTGTAGCTTATTGAAGATACAGCTGTTGGAGCTAGTTTCATTGTAAGTGCGAAATACACTGAAAGTGTAAAGTAAAACCGTAATTAAATTTATTTTTTAGAAATAAATCTCCAAAAACGTTTATCGTGGATATACACTCGCTGAACAATATGGACATAGAGTGCTCCGGCTTCCTCCTTACCATTGTATATTTAATCCGATCGAAAATGTATAGGGGATGGCTAAAAGATTCTATAACGATCATGTTGGAAGAGGCGGAGGTAGCATGGAAAAAGCAGTGGATATGTGGAAAGAAGCGCTAAGTATCGTAACCCCCCAAAAGTGGAAAAATTCTATTGATCATGCTGAAAAAGAAATAAAATCATGGTGGGAAAGAGAAAAGATATTTGACACACATGACATAGCTCCAATAATTATTCATTTGAGCACAGATTCTGAATCCTCCGACAGTGAATACGATAGTGACGAAACATAATACGCTATAGATAGTGGTGCGTAAACACCTGAACTTGCAAGCACTGTCCAAAACTAAACATTGTTACCTAAATATGGAATTCCTTTTATCACAGAATGCACTCTACTTTATTTTTAACTAATTATGTATAACATAACAAGTGTCTTTGCACCGTTACAACCAATAAATATTAACTTCTACAACTAGAGTATGTTTTCATTTTAATAATTATTAGCTGCTGCGGTTTCTACTTGCTTTATATTAAATTAAAATGTCAATATTTGAGGTTACGTCTTTTGTTTGTTGTTCCACTTTAAACTGTTTCAATATAAATATACACATACAAGGTTCTGACGTCATCAAATTTATATATGACTTGCATTACCTGATTGTCTGGCTATACTATATCTTCAAATTTTAAAATAGGCACTTTAAATTACCTACGTCAGTATTTAAAAAAATATACAGCAGATTTCTGAAGATCAAAATTATAGTCCTAAACCTCCAACCTAGTTAAAAAACTGCGACTGCTTGCACATACCGAGTGATCCACAAGAAAATCCATTTGAGCAGGCCTTGGTCAGCTTACGTCACGACTTAGATATATTCAGTAAACAATTACAGATATCAAATTTGTACTATTCTGAACAAAGAAGTAATAGAGGTAGGAAGGAGCTTATGCACATTGGCCAGTAGACCTTAAAGGTGTCTGAACATGGCTGCCAAACTGTGACGTAGCGGAAGTGTCACCAGTGGCTGCGTCAGAAAATTATATTTAGGGCATAACGAACAAATTATAAAACATGAGTATGCTGTTTTAGTTGCCAATTTATTATAGAAGGAAACAAAGTACAAGTATTTTATTGCCCATTAAACAAAATTAAATGGGTTAGACGACTTCTGCATTCTTTGGAAACCTAAATTTGGGGTTAGAGAAATATTGACCTCTCCGCCACTGTCTTAACCTCAAACGTCAAATTGAAATTTATATTTACATTTGGCAAAATACTTACCTATGGAAAGTTATTCCTTTCTGCTTGTTAATTTTAGTACTCGAGCAACCACAGCAAATACAACTAACCATATTTAATAACAAAATTTGTAAACATCACCGGCACAAATGAATCACCAAAAGTGTCTGAATATGGCGGCGGTGACGTCACATCCGTCACAGTGCTTTAAGTGCAACTAACTCGAAACCTTCCTTTCTAACCTCTATTACTTCTTTGATTCTGAATAAATTTAAGATGTGACGCACGCCGGTGAAGGTTTGCTCTAATGTATTCTTTACTGAATCGCTTATACTGAAAAAATTAAATTTTGGACGTCACAAACGGAACGGAACTTAAGACGTCAGAACACATTAAATAAAAATCATTTCTTGCTCTGATGTTTTCTTTTCTGAATCACTCATACTTTTAACGTAAACGTATGGAATGCCATTTATTTTTTATTGTGAAATAAAGCAAAAACCACAGCAAGTTACCCAGAACTGGGAAGAAAGTCGGCCAGAAATCTGTCAAATTTGTCGGGCCAAGGTTATTTAACTGAATTCCCAAAGAAATCAGGAGCATAAAATTACCTGCCCACTTTAAAAAGAAAATCCTAATTTGGATACAAGCACAAGATCGACACAAAATTTTAGCAGACATCGAAAAATATCTTTAAGAAGAAAAAGGTTGTCCCAACTTTAGAAAATCTTTATAGTAGTTACTATTTTTAAGTAACATAGGACCTAGAAACAAGATTCTGTTAGTTTTTATTACTTTATAGAGTAATTGTCTTCTTCTACTTTAGTACCTAACATAATTAGGTGCAATTTTTTTTTTACATAAACTGTAAATTAGTTACCAATCCTAGGTAATGAGGGATCTAGGAATAAGATAAATAATAAATTTGAGCTCTAGATTTTTTCACAAACCTCACGCACAAGCTATGCTTCAGTGAGCATCACTTCCGTTTAATTAAAACATTAAGTTACATAAACAATTTTTAGATATAGACCAAACAAGCATAGATACATGTTACCTACAAACTGTAATTCAATGAAATGTTTTGAATAAACCTTATTATTATTATTATTATTATTATTATTATTATTATTATAATTATGGAAAACGGAATTACATTTTTCGCAAGTCGCTAAACAACTTTTGACGTCAAAAATTGAATTTTGGACGCACAAATGGAACTTAAGACGTTAGAAATTTAATATTAATTCATCTATTAAATACTGTAATAAAATTTTTGACGTCAGACAATCACTTATTGACGTTAAAAATTAATTTTCTGGCGTTAAAATCCATTTTATGACGTAAAAAAATCATTTTTGACGTCAAAAAATCATTTCTTGCTCTGATGCATTCTTGTTTACATTGCTCATGTTTTTAACGTAAACGTATGGAATGCCTTTATTATAAAAAACGAAATTACATTTTTCGCAAATCTCTTAATAATTTCTAACGTCAAAAATGGAATTTTAAACGTCACAAGCTGAATTTAAGACGTCAGAAATTATAACATTAATTTTTCTATTGAATACTGCAATCAATTTTTTGACGTCAAATAATCATATCTTGTTCTAATGTATTCTTTTCTAAATCACTCCTACTTTTAACGTAAAAATATGCAATACAGCAATGGTTAGAACGTACGCAACAGAGACAAGAAAAACAAAACAAAAAATTAGAATTACAGAAATGAGAGTAATACGATCAATATTAAGCTTAAAACTACAAGACAGACAAAACTAACAATAGTGTCAAAGAAATATGGTATATATTGCTATGATATTTGGAGCTATATTTAAAATGAAATATTGTAATTCCTAGAGAGCATTTTTTGGGATGCTTGTAACATTGTTTTTATATCCAAAACAATGCTTGTAATAATGTAGTCTACAATTGCAGATTTGTGAAGATTGTAAGTTTTTGATATTCGAAGTTATAAACTCAGGGTTGCGTATTATTGCTGTAATTTCTTGTTTTAAATTCTAATAATGTGGTTATTTTTATATCATTTATATTTTTCATATTTGTGAGGTTTGTTTTTACTGCAAGAAAAGTCTTTAAAAAAGAACATGAATAATTTTGGGACTCCGGAAAGAAGAGAGAAAAAGAACGAGTCTTATTGTATGAAAATAATATTTTCTAATACGATAAAGTCGATAACATAACATACAGAAGTATTTTGAATAATATTAAAAACATTCAAAAGTGTGGTAGGTGAATTAAATACTTGGACGCTACACTGCAGGAACCTGCGAAGTTATATTTACGATATTTGAAGAAAATGATTAATAATAAAGTTTGTACTTGGAGACGAGCTGTGTGTGGATTTATGGAAATAAACAAATCAGAGAAGAAGAAATATTAAATACAACGTTTATCTTGTCACAAACCACAACAGTGTTTGAGAAGAATTTAAGATAAGTGTTTATTTTAAGAAAAGTAAAATCTAAAAATTATTGATTCCCCATAAATACAGATTCAAATTGACGTTTAATAAAAACTATTTTTTGTAACGTTGATATTTGTTTGTGTATCTTTTTGAGTTTTATTTAGTAATGTCATATCTTCCCAAGTTAAATAACGACCCTGAGAAATTGTATAAAAAAGTCTCATAGAGCTATAGTTGGTGATTGCAGAAGTTGCAGGCATTAGGAGAATGTTTTTCTGGCAAGTGCATGGCCACACATATATCATAGCTATATACAAGACGCAGTAAAATGAACCAAGAAAATAAAAAGAGACTGGAACGGTCATGTAGAGCGAATGGACCAAGAAAGACTATTCTGGATTGGGATTGTGCTACCTTCACAGCAGGTACTCTCTACAGAAGTCACTCAAGTCGCCCAATTCTTTGAATAAACTTGAGGACTTCCGTAGTTGGGGTGTTGCTGATGACGGCCATGCCAAGTCAAAATTCCCCCAGCATGAATCATCTAATTGTTACGAGGGAAGGATAGTGACGTAGCACGCGTTCTGCTGCCCCGTCCTCCAAATTATATCCTCGACAGTTAGGGCTGTCTAACAGTCTCATCCTGTGCATGTGCTTGTTTAGAGTGCAGTGTCCAGCCAGGATTCCTACAACCAGACGATTTTTTCTAGACAACTGCTGAGCTGCACACAGTATTTGGCAATCTTTGACGAGGGTGCTGCAAAAGGTGCTCTTACCTGGCGGCAGCTTTGACTATTAGCCCGCCTTCTCGTAAAACTGTTTATGGGTTGTTGATGTAGCATCGTGCTGAATATCGTCGGGGAGATGGGGGTTACAGGTTCCGGCCCACAAGGAAGTTGTTCTAAGGCCAGTATTGCGACCTCGTCAGCTTCCTCATTACCTTACTTACCATCATGTCCCTTTACTCAAACGAGTAAAACAACAATGTCTGTAAAGATGGATATATAACTGAATGGTGTACTTGGGAGGGAGGCAGTCGACCACCTCACCGAGAAAAAGAATCTTTAAGACTGTCTCATCGAGGAGGCGGGTGTGCCGGCCACCCACACTTTTTGTATACCATAGCCTCCCCTAAGCGTAGCCTCAACGCAGTTTCTATAGCTGATTCCTCCACTACCAGATTAAGTGGGAGAAAGCGTAGGATCGTCTCTAGGGCCGTCGTGAGAGTTGAACGAATAGCCCCTGTAATAACACTACGACAGGCTAGACGTTGCACAAGAACGACCGGAGGTACCACCAGAACGTCCGCCCAAGATATGGGCTCGGAGCTGGTTCTCATGGTTGACCGAATAAAAAAGGCCAAGCAAACAGGAAAAAATTTCTAGCTTAAGTTAGAAGAAGAATAATTAGAAAAAATTTGTATTGCATTACGGTAATGTACGAAATGTTTTGCTTATAGTTGGCGTGTCCGTTAAAGTTTCAAGACTAAAAGTGTTGAGATTAATGTAGTTTGCCTCAGAGGAAAAATATTTAAAAAAAAAGAAAAAAAAAAAACATTTTGTTGTGAAAATTAAAGAAAAATGTGATGCTTTTGATTAAAATTTTATATATAATAAAATTTCATGTTTAATATTTAAAACACTGGAAATTTTACTCTAGCAGTAAAATGTTCAAGAATTTGATAAAAACGTTTCGAGAAAACCGATTCTTACGCCGTCTTAGAAATGTTTATAATTGGTTGTAAACTTACACAAAGAACAAAGAAAAATTTCATGTTTAAAGCAAACTTTATCAAAAACAAGAAATTTCGGGCTTTTAAGATCAAAGTCGGTTTAGGCTAAATTGTGTACCTTCAGCATGTTCTTGAATTTTCAAGTAAAATTTCTGCGAAACAATGTACATTAAAAATTACATAATATTGAACTTTTTTTAAAACACAGGATGTCCCACAAAAATAGTCAATATTTCAGCCGCTTTTATGTAGCTATAGTACGTTTTCGTTACATTTTGTTGGTAAATTTTTATTTATTTATTTTTTTTAATTAATTAATCTAATTTTTCATCTACACTTTATATCTTTACATATCGATAGTGAAATAAACAAGAATATTCAGCGATAAAATGTAAAATATTTGTACATAATCATATTTTCGATGACTAAGAAATTCAAAAAATTCTCAAAAGATAAACCATAACCCAGCTATTCTCTGCCAAGAAAGAGTTTAACGGTCTTTCCAGATGAACAGCATGACACGATTCAACAGCAAATTCCCGCGTCGTCCACACAAGCTTGACATGAACGATACGAACTCCGTTAGAAAGTGAAAAGTAGTTGAATACATTAACCCCGTAGCAACTCGATGTGCAACCTAAGGGTATCGCCAAATAAATGATGACGCGGGCCCCGTTGTGCGCGCAACAGCCAATCAACGCCTCGAAGGGAGTGGTCACAGAAGGGATAGATGATAACATCGCAAAGGAAATCGAGTACCGCTCTTTCTCTCCCTCTACGTCACAGACACACTCTGCCTACTCCAGAACCAACTCCTGCAGAGGCAGCTCTAGTCACGGTCTCCCATCTTCTGACCCCACTGCAGCACCTTTGCAGTTACATATAACCTTATTCCATGTCCTTTGAAGTATAATTACATTCGCTGGATGAAGAAGTAGAATTGCTACCACCAACAATATTAAAAATTTGAATATAAAAGTCTCGCTCGTCTGCTGCTTAATGCCAACTAGTACTCCACTAAGTGTTAGCGTGGGATGAGCACAGCAAGGGGAAAGAAGCGAGAACTCGTGACTCGTGACATGCGGTAGCAGCTATCCCGTATCTTCGAGTTATTTGCAACTCTATTTATATTATTTGTGTGATTACTACACTTTGGAAAATTATCTAATTTATATCATCAGAATCAGCGCAGATCAAGTTACAATTTATCACCAATACTTTTTTTGTAGCCGAAATACTTTAGCAGACATGACAGTGTTAACGGCAAAAAGCTTGAAAATAATTAGAATTTTGTGTACGTTTGAAGCAAGTCAATTGCATTTTAAAATATAAAGCACCGTAAGGGGCCGTGAATTTTCACAAATATAATACTTAAAAAAAAAATAGAAAGGCCACAGAAAACCGTTTGAAGTTTTTGCCACAGGTATTTGTAATATTGAAGTTTCTCGCTATACCTTTAACTCGAAATTTTTTTTTTAAATTACAATTACCGTGGTTCAACACGATTAAGTTCGTTTATGAAAGACAGAATTACAGTTAATTCCTAATTCACGGGTGGCATTTTTTAGAATATTTCACGAATGAAAAACTAATTAATTATTTATTATAATTATTTATTGTGTACTAACGTATTAACGGCTAGTTAATTATTAATTGCAAAAATCAAAAAAAATTGTTGACATGTTGATATGGTTATACAACGCCGATAACACCGGAGCTTCCTAAAAAAAGGATTATCGCGTCCAGTCAGGGTCTAAGCGCTCAAGTGCCTGAAAATAAACGGCTGCCATTGGCTGCTACAGGCGAGTGGAATATTCAACAGCAATACCACAAGTGAATTAAAAATTATCGATAATTCTGTCGCTTCATTGACAACAAAATTGTGTTGTTGCTAGGCAATACCACGAGTCCGAAGGACGAGTGATATTACCGTGCACTAACACAATTGAGTTCGTCAATGAAAGAGAGAATTATAGATAATTTTTAATTCACGAGTGGTATTTTTTAGAATATTCCACGAACAAAAAAATTAAATTATTATTGAGTATAATTAGTGGTTATGTACTAGCGTACAAACGCGTTATTTAATTATTAAACGTAAAATAAAAAAAATGTTGACGTGTTGCTAAGTTTATATAACGCCAATAACACCGGAGCTTCCTAAAAAAGGATTATCGCGGCCAGTCAGGGTCTAATTGGTCAAGAGCCTGAAAATGAAAAGCTGCCATTGGCTGTGACAATGTGACTGGAATATTCAATAATTTTTTTTTTTAATTGAAGGCACAAATTTATCTTTATACATTTTTCAATCTTCATGAGTGTTTCAGCTCTATTCACAAATTCAATTCTTTTTTCGTTGAAAGTGCTCTCTTAGTTTAAATAAACCTTCTGTGTCTAATATAATTTTCTAGAGTGCTTCTATCTACAACAAAAAATATCGAAGCAATTTCGGTACGGGTAACATGCTTTAGTTATAAAATTAAGGAACATGAAACCCGAATGTCTCTAAGTACCATACGAAAATAGCGTAAATACATTAATTTGAAAAACAAACAGTAGGTATCTACTTCTAAAACTGAAATGCTAATAATGTACTTTAAATCCCATATTCCCTTAAGTAGTGAAGCAGCAAGCAGCAATCTATTTTAAAACATCTCATTTATGCTTATCTACGTTCATCTAAAGCACTCTTCATACTCCATCCACATAAACATTAAGCAGTAGAGTAAAAAAGGAGAATCTAGTGGCTACTCCAGAGAGTTAACGAAGTTAAAATTACCGCAATAATTTAAATGTTCTGGAAATTTTAAAACATATGCAAATTACGTACCTACGTATAAAACTGAACATGTTTAATTAAGATTATAGTTGTGTAATTCTGGTGTCTATAAAAACATGAAATATTAGTTCAGTTGATAAATTCGTACCTACATTAATGTAACACAAAGGAAATAATAAAACTATAGAACGCCGTTTTACTTTCCTCTACTTTCAGTATAGGGAAGTATTGAATTCATGAAAATTGTCAATATCGAAATGTTGACGGAAATACATGATTTGGATCACCAGGAATCCAAAAAAGTTAATTAAAAAAATGTCTGTCTGTGGGTGTGTGGGTCGGTATGTGAGTAGTGTATCATAACTACCAAACGGATGCTCGGATTTCTATAAGCATTAGAATCTGAGGGTATACCAAAATTCTGCGACAAAATCAGCTTTAAAAAAATCCGTAACCGGAAGTAGAAGTTAGACCTGTTTCTTGTCTTAAACCAAATTTTATACATTTGGAAAAACGGAATCTGATAGAAGACTTTAGGGCAAATCCAACGCCTTTTCCCCGAACTTTCTAGCTTCAAAATAGCGGCCGCTACAAATTTTTAAAATTTTGACTTTAGCGCCTTATTGCTTCAAAACAAGGTGATAAATGGCGTTCAAACACTTTATCGCAATAGCCCTATAAAGACACAATGTTATTGTGCACAAAAATTTTCGAAAAGTTAAAAGTTATAAAGTGAAAAACATTCCAAAATTAAAAAGATCGGGATGAAATTTGATAATGGAAATGCCCTAAGGCTAGACAATGTTACAAACTACTAGAATTTTCGGCACTACTAATACTGAACACGATTTTTTTTTAACTTTATAGGCTAATAGAGCTAGAAATGAGTTACAACTTGGTTCATGTGCTAGTCCACCAATTCCTCTGTGACGCTTTTTATGAATTTTAGAAAACTTAAAATTCTTGTCTCTCTCTTTAACAAACGGGTGAGGATAAAAACTTTCTGTTTGAGATAAGCTATTCGTGATAATAGTACAATCAGATTCAAAACTTAGTTTTTAGGTGCAGCTATATTTAGGAGGGTTAATTTTTCCCTTTCTTCCCTAATTTTTGGAAAACTAATTTTTCTTTCAGGGTTTCGTTGTTGTTTAATTTCTAGTACGCATAGGAGCATCACTGATAACTTCAGAATAGGCGAGGTAGATTGCGAAACACGTAGTGCATAAAAGATGAACATACTATAATCCCGTGATAATAGTCCAAAGCTGACCTTGTAGCTTTGTACCGCACGAGCCTAAAATCATTGATCGATGTCTGAAAATAATGATTTATGGTTAAAGGATAGCATTTATGTCGATTTATTAATTAATTCTAAATTCTGTAAGCGATTAGCAGACGTAAATAAATGATTATGTAAAAAATTCAATTTTTGTCTTCAAAAAATTTATTTTTATTTTTAATAAATAAACAGCTTTTCTTTAAATTAATATATTTAAAAAGTGATTTTTAGACGTCAAAAAATCAATTTTTGCCTTCACTAAATCAAACTTTACTATCAAACAATAAACTACTCTCATCTGAAAATGATTCTTGACGATGAAAAGATGACGTCAACAAATGTAAAAGTTACATTTTTGATTCCAAAAATAATTTTTTTAAGTAAAAAAATCAATTTTTGACATCGCGAAATTAAACGTTGACTTCAAAAAAAAACTTGTGACGAACAAGTTAAATTTTGACTGCAAAAATTAAATTCTTGACGTCAAAAATCATTTTTGAGGAACAATCAAAACAGCAAAATTCCACTTTTTTGAGTTTTAGTGATTTCGGTTAAAATTCTTTAATCTATATGTGAATGTAGAGAAAGTAAAATTTACTATTAAGTGAAATATTCCAGAGAAAGAAAAACGTCTAATTTAAATTCGTCCAAAAATTGATAAAATGAGAATATGTTCGCATACTTCAAGTTAAAAATAAAATTATCATCAACAATTTTTACTAAAATCTTTGTTGTTAAATAAATTTCTAGCAGTGAGTAGGTACGGACAATTTAGGGTGGTCCTGATTTATATATGAAAAAAAAATTTTTTTGATTCGTTCTACATACGCCCCCTAGTTTTGTTCCTTTATATGAGAAAATAAACCTGTAAAAATTTCAGCTCCAAAAAAAAATATTAACACGTGCCTCTTCGAGCTTAAAAATCGAAAAAATCAAAATTTTACAATTTTTGTTCCCTTTCATTTTTTATTAATTTTTCCAAGTAAAAAATTAATATACAGTTATCATTTTGTTATTCAAGATTACATTTAGGTCATCAATTTTGCAGTTGTTGGCAGTACTGCGCTGGGTAACATCTGGCAAACTTTAAGAACACCTCGGTAATTTTATTATCGTTATTTTAATATTTAATTTCTGGTTTTTGGCTAATTTATATACGCTGAAAATGTCTTCTTCAAGTAGTATCGATTAGAGAAAAAAAAAATCATTTTAATTGGAAATACGAAAAGTTAAATTACAGGATCTAAATTGTCTTCTAATAAGGACGTTCTTAAAGTATTTTCTTTTTAACTTACGGGTGATAAAACTAAGTGTTTGGGAGAGTGCTACTTTTACTGTACAAGAATGTACTATATTTTGGAGAACAGCCCGAATACCAACAAGATTACAACAACCATGCGTTCAATTATTAGAAAAATTATACAACGACTGGAGAAAACGCTCTAATTACAATAAATGAAGACAAGGAATTCTTACTTTAACAGAGAAAGAAGGTCGACCAAGCTGTGCTCGGCGTGGAAAAAATTTTAGAAGTAAATGAAGTGCGAAGAATGAAAAGGGGAGACAAAGAAATACAACAGAGACAAAAACATAGTGAAGAGACGTCATCAACAATTAATTAATTAATATTATAAGTATAAGAAATACATTTTTCGTTGTTTTTTATTTTATTTTTTTTCTACGTTGCGGATTTAAAAAAAAATCTAAAAAATCCTGCAACTGTTACTACTAATAAGTTTACAAATCATTTGTGGTACCTAAATACAGAAACAGCAGCATTTGATGTTTTGATGAAAGCCTGCTACTGGAAACTAAAATTCATATGGCCGCAAAGATTAATTAGCAACATGATAAAGAAGATATTAAAAAAGAATAACTTGAAAAAGGGCTATTAATGAAATCAGAAGATTTAAACACATTTCTTTTGGAGAAAATTAGAAAATTTTATATCTGCCAATGTAATAAACTTTTTCGCCGTTTTAAAATAGAAACAAACTTTCTTCATTGTCATCCAGAAGAATTGAAACATAGATAAAAGTAGCCTAAAGGTCTTAAGATAATAAAATCTCTGAAGGTAGCTAACGATACTGCTGAGCAGGAAATAAAATTAGTTTTGGATTTTAATAATGTAATTACCAAAACATTTTATCAACAACAGTACCGTTTACAAGTAATTAATACTATTATATTTAGTATTTATTTATCTTTATTTTCAACTAATTAATGTTAATCAACCTTCTGATTTTTGTAATGCAGGTTATTCAAGACTATAGAAAAAGATATCCGGAACATAGCTGCGAAACGATATCACAATCTTTCGAATAAAAAACGTATCAAAAAGAAAAAAACAATTTTTTTTATATTAAGTTTATTTGTTAGTTTGACTAATTTTCCTTACTTTTTGCATTAGGTAGTAAATTTAATTATTTTTAAAATTTAAAGCAATAAACAGTATTTTTATTTAAAATGAATTGCATCCGGATATGTATTTTCTCCATTATCTACAAATTATACCTATGTAACATAGATAATGTGCTTTTACATTCAAAATACAATAAGTTTTGATATGTTCGTTCGATTTTGATGAAATATGAATGAAAATATTCATAATTGTTTCAAAAATAACAAAATGTTAGTTAAATAGTTATTTTTATTTTCAAGGATTCATAAAAAATTAAAATAAACGAAAAATTGTAAAATCAAAATTATTTCAATGTTTGAGCCAAAAGAGGCACGTTTTAATATTATTTTTTTTGGCTGAAATTTTTACAGGTTTATTTCTTTGTATAATGGAACAAAACTGGGGGGCGTATTTGAAAAAATTCAGACTTTCATAAATAAGGACCACCCTAACATGCTTTATGTCAAACTGAAGTTTTTATAAACGCAACATACCGCAATTTTTTCGGCATAATTTATGGAGAAAGAATAATGATATTTTGTCGATTAGTTGGCCGAATTAATAATCAGTGTGTAGCCGAATACTTGGAGGATAGTGAGCCGAGTATTTGGTATTAGGCCGTGAGACACTGGCCGAATATTCGGTATTTAGCCAGAGACCAAAACCACTATTCGGTAAATCCCTAATTATATTGAAAAATTTTAAAGATGATTAATAAATAAATTTCCTGTAATAAAAAGATGCTAAAGTGAAAATACCAGCAAATCATGACTGTAATATAATATCAGTAAAAAATTCCACGAAAGCAATTTTAAAATGTAATAATCCCCCAAGTATAAAATTCTAACAACGAACAACCAATCAAAAAGGAAATTTTAAGGTAATACGTTTAAGATGTTTTGAAAGTAAAAAATTTCGAAGATAACAGTCCTGATGTATGTAACTGATGAAACCTCACCAGTAAAAAATTACAAATCAATAATCTCATCGCGTGTATTTTAGGAAAATGAGGAGTATGTAAAAAGTTTTCCGTCGACTATATCATTAAATATGTTCTAGCAACTATATCTAAATTTGTGTAGTGATGAGAATTTGACTTTGTCATAATTTTAATTAAGGATGATCTAATAGGAGTGCGATCTATTTAATAGTGATATTTTATACACCGGCTTTGGTAAATGGTGAAAATTTTGTTAACTGCTGTTAGTGAAGGATTTTACTCGGATTATTAACCTTAAGCTAACTAGCGAAACTATAAACATTTTAATCCTTTATATATGGTTATTACGGCACTTAACTTCTCCTTTAAAGTAAATGTTGTCCGAATTTGTTATAATATAAGTTTTATTTAAAATTTAATGAAAGATAACCTAATTCAACTTTTCAGCTAATTCAACCTGAAAGTTTTTCCACATATCTACAAGACTGTTATTGAATTACGTGCAGATTTTCTCACCGAAAATTAATTAAAAACCAAAAACTTTTTACTAAAAATGTGGGTACCCGCCTCTCTGGAATTGTATTTTAATTTAACGCAGCACAATAAAAAGTTCGGGTCAAAAAGCAGCAAAAATCAGGTACATACTGATAATTCGTTACTTCGTTACGCGATTTTTTTATAATAATAAATTAACAAAAATCGTCCTTGTATATGGTGAAGTGGGCGGATATGTTGACAGATCCAGGGCACTTTACGTGGAATGTTATCTCAATTTCCGAATATCTAATACAATTACTTTTACAAATGCGATTCAACATTTACGTAATCATGGTTCATTTAAGCCCCAAGTACAACATCGAGGAAGGGCACGAACCGGTCGAATTTTGGATGCCGAACCGCCAGTTTTAGAATCGGTAGTAGAAGCGGATCCCACTGTCCATTGGAGTATGAGCATTTACAATTTGGCGTACTTAAACAAACAAGGTTTGCACCCTTATCATGTACAACTAGTACTACAACCAGGAGATCCTCTACGTTGTCGTGAAGTTTATTGTAGATAGAACTTTAAAAAAGTTGAGAAACAGTTTTAAATTGTTTGCTGTCTACCGACGAAGCGGGATTTTCAAGAGATGGAGTTTCGAAAGTCCACAACACCCACATCTGGTCAGATGTAAATCGGAATGCATTTCAGGAACACCGCCATCAACAGAAATTTTGTGTAAATGTGTGGGCTGGCATTGTGTGCTACTGTTTAATCGGACCTTATATCTTATCATCTCGTCTAACGGCAAAAACTATTTAAGAATTGTTAATGAAAATATAACAAACTTTTGTAGGAAGTGCCTTTAGCTGTACGTAGGGACGTCTGCTACCTTTGCGATGGTGCACCAGCTCATTATTATCGTCAACTACGAGTGTGGTTGGACAATAATTTTCTGGCCAGTGGATTGATCGAAATGGGCCGGTGTTATGACCCGCGCGATCACCGGACTTAAATTCTTGCGATTTTTTTTGGGGTGTATGAAACAATTGGTATATACCACCCCGTTTTTTTCCAGAATGCGCGAATCCATGTTACGGAAAGCCTGTGCTGCCTGGAAAATAATGGATTACATTTTAAACACGTGTTATAAACGTAAGTCTTTTTATCATGCCAATTAAAAAACTGATAATCGTGAGTAAACCTTTACGCACGAGAAAGAACTATAGAGTGTTTGCATAATCTTTTTTTTGGTCTTTTCAAATAAAGAAAAAAGTGGTTCAGTTTAGAGAGTTCTGTAAGAGGTTAAAATATCCGCACGTATTTCATATCGCCCTGTGTAAATAATACTAAGTTAATTTTTTATAAAATTAATTACTTGAGAATTTAACGGATAAACATTAGTTGCAACTAAAAAACACAAAATATCATAAAAGTGGGCAACAATATAGACGAGCTCAGAAAAGAACTTTAGATTAGTATTTTGCACATGTCGAATGGCCGCTCTGTGCCAACGCTATTTCCCTATCACCCCTCACTACTGACCCGCCCGCGATTTTAGTTTTCTTCAAAAATTTAAGAATTTTTGTTTCAAAATCGGTATGAGTATGCTAAATGACAATAAGAACAACTTTCCATTGAGAGGTTTCCTTTTAATCGTTTACCTATACAGATTAATTAAGTAATCGCCGATAAACGGCTACCTATCGCTATCGTCTTTATTTATTGTTATATACAAAGCATATATTTTCTAGATAATTGGCAACATATTAACTTTCCATTTTATACAAAATTATTCTTATAGTGCCATACCCTATTCAGGGCGTTGGCTACCTCTCTCCTATGTCTGTGTTTGGTGCGCGGCGATAGATAATTTGCACAGACAGACATAGGAGACCTACAGTTTAACGTGGGCTCCGAACCACGGGAAGTGCATGCACTTTTCTCCAGAGAGGTTATACAAAATTAGTTGACTAAACGCTGTTTTCAACAGTTATGTTATTTAGTTTATTGAAATATATCATGATTAAAAAATAATTTAATCCAGTTATATTATAATAGCCAATTAATACATAAAAATACACTGCTAATGACGTGTAGTTTTTTGATATCTGTTAATAAATAAACTTTTATACAGAAAATGTTATGTATTGAACGAGGACACTGCAAGTCTCTTAATTAACCTGAACATAAAAACACAAAACTAAATTCACAAATATGTAAAAAGAAACATATCAGCATTAAAAATAAATATTTACTTTTAAAAATTTTGATTTTTTTTAGAGACAAATATCATTTGGTTGTTTATGAAAGTTACGATTTTCGAGATTAAGTCCTAAGTATGTGTAAAAATCTTCACATCCAGCTTAGAACAGTTTTAAATTTTCCTCAAAAGTAGCTTTTTTTGATACATTACATATATTTATTGATAATACAATATTTGAGATATCGAATCAAATCGCATTTTCGACTTTATATTTGTATTTAATATCCCAATGCAAAAAAGAGCATAGCATATCAACTTTAGAAGAAGTTTGCTTATGTACTTATCTGTCGCCTTGGATTCGCCTCTGGCACGAATAAGATAAAATCTAGACGAAAGCAAAAATCAGTCTGTATTTACCTTTCGTAGGTTTAATGCCCTTGGGTTTACATTTTTTCGTAATCTGTCTGTTTTGTTCGCAGGAAGGGTCGCTGTTGGCCTTCAACTTGTCGTTTCGCGTCATCTGGCTCTGATCATTACATTCGCCCCATGTTCCCTTTTCGTATCGACATGCTAGGACAATGAGGAACAAATTATTGTAACGTGAATAGGGACACATAAATTGTGCAAGCTGTGTGAGAGTGTAGGTGTGTGTGTGTGTGTGTGCGTGTATGTGAGCTTGTGCGCTTAGTTAATCTACGGTAATTTATACTAGCTTAAAATCACCCTTAAACCACCAAATTTAAAGCCGTTAAGATAAACTATTATGTTCTGTTTCACAGTTTAACGCTAATGCCGGATTTAACACAGAACAATGTCAAGTGAACCTGAGCAACTACAGATTTATTAATGACGTCATAAATCTTGCAAATTATGGTTGGTAATAATAATATGCAAAAGGATGGGAAAGGAAGGAAACAGAAAGCAAGCAACAACAATGGACATACACCGAAAGGGAACTTTACTATACATGTGAAATTCCCAAAAGAAGGATTTCAGATAAATGAGCTGAAAACACACCGTCATAATTAGGGAATGGAAATAGCCTCGTTAAATAACGTTAAAAATAGTTTACCTATTTTTCCATATTTATCTTGAAATATTATATTACAAACAACAGTAAAATATTCCATTAAAATCAATTATACATACAGTGGTAACACAAAAAAGTTTCCAATATTCATTGAATAATTTTCCTGCTGTTACAACGGTATTTACATGATATACAGAGTGTTTCCTAAGTACGTACGAAATCTTAACGCTTTGCACATTAGCGCTTTGCGGGTTGGCTGCATGCGAGCGAGTTACAACTAACAGATTGCCAGCGTAGGTGCGCTCGCCAAGCCGGTATTGTGGCAGCACTGATGCGACCTTAGAACTCACTTGTTACCCGCAAAACGTTAATACAAAATCACAACTATAAGATCAAGGACATGACGGTGAATTTGCATCGCATACGGAATTTTTAGTGCGGAAAGAATTGCTAATTTCTTTAGCCTGGGGCAGCACACGAAGTTGTAAACTTTAACAATTTTGAAAAGTTAATTGCCACATTTTTTAAATTTCCAAATTCAGTACACATCTCAAACTATTCCAAAGAAGGGCAGTTGCCCTCGCTGATGGCGTTATTACTGTTTGTTCATTTTGTGTTTCTCCATTAATATTAGATCTTACATCAATTTTAAACGAAATAATTATCTTGATATTTCAAGAGCGAAAATAAAACTTCGTTTTTGTTTTTCGTTCATTTGGGACAAAAATGTTTATTTTTTGTATACATTAATTAGTTTTGAAAAAGAAACTGAAAATTTTTATAATGCAAGGAGCAACAACCGTATCAAAGTACAAGTACCTATACACAAAAACATCAACTACACATAAAAATATTAGTTCAACACCTTCAGCAAATTTACAAATTGTTTTAATATTAATATTAATTTTGTTGCCAATCAGTGTGACAAGTAAAAATAAAATTATACAAACTCTAATAATAATGAAAATGTTTTTTTACCAAACTTTTCCATACCGAACTTCCTATTAAATAGTCGTAGAAAAAGTATTGTACTCTACTCGCGTGTATGCCTCTTACTCATTCGAATGAATACGACACTCGCTTACGCTCGTGCCGTAAACTTCATCCTTATAAATAATAGGCATTATTACACGCTCGTTGAATAATATACTAGTTTTTTGTTTTTAATGGAACGAGATAGATACGATTCGTTCAATACTATGGCAACGGGCCAGTTTTCTTATAAACAAAGCTTCAGTTTTGTTGGTGTAAATAGAATGAGTTGTGTAATAAATTCATTACCTAACTCATTTTACATTAGTGCGATAATAAACTTCATTACCTAACGCAAATGAGTGACATAAGTCCTTATCCAAGTAGTCGTCGGTAATAGTTATTTATGCTACTAGTGGGATAAAAGCATTATTATAATATTATCCCACGTGTGACATACAAAATTTTATCTACGACTGCTCAGAAATTGTTAAAAAAAATTCTGGGAGAAAAAGAAAACATGGAAACTTCTTCAACAAGTATGAACATCAAAAATTAGAAATTATTAGTAAAAATTCGTCAGAGCTAACCTCGTCCTTTTTTGCATTATTTGTGTAAATAAAACAAGTAAGGTCATGAATTCATTACCTCACTCGTGCGAAAGTGAACTTCATTACCTAATGGAAATGAATGACATAGTAAGTCCTCCAAGCAGTCGTAGATAAATACAGTTTATGCTAACAGAAGGTGATTTTGAATACTTTGTTTTGGATAGTGTAATTTAAATTCACTCCCATGGTTTAAAATAATGCAAACTTGTTTTAAAACGAATGAGAAGCATCTAAATATAATTTCCTATTATTTCTCTGATTTCTATTGATTTTCACGGACCTCATCGAGTTAAAGTACTTTCAATTAATTCTAGGTGATTTCAAGCAATTAATCATGAATTTCTAATGATCTGGTAACACGCTCCAATGATTTGAACGCAATCTACAATTATTGCAGCTGGTGATTTTACTTGCTTTCAGTCGATTTCAATTTATCTCGGATAGTTTTCTTAATTTCAACCTATTTTAAATAATTGAAAATTGTTAGGGAGTGCTTTTTCTTCTGCGGTTATGGCTTAATTTTATTAACGAGATAATAGGGAAAATATACTTGGCAGACCTCAATACGCTTTGTTAAAAAAATGTTCTTTGGCGCTTAGCAGCACACTTTCTTCGACGTTAAGTAAAATAATTTTCAAATTTCACAAACATGATTTTTATATTTACTGTGGCTGTTATTGTGACAATGCCACGATACTATTCAAATCGTGTGTACGTTTAAATAATAAAAACAGTTAGTACTTCAAGAAGTTGTGTATGCACAAAAGTTTCGCGACCTCATTCGGATACTAAAGTTATCAGACGTACTTAGTTGCGGTTGGTTGAAACAGGTCAACTAAATCCCCGTAACATAGTACAGAAGGTAATCCTGGCAAGAACAAGGAACTGAATATTAAGTACCTCTGCAATAACATGAAAAATAAATATATTTAAATCAATAGTATAATTAATACTAACAAAATATCAATTACATTCTGAATTGATTGTGTGGTAGGCACATGGTGAAACATTATTAATAAATATTTAACTATTAAAAAATTAATAGATTATTAATAAAATAAAACTCTTGGTAATTGTTTCACAATTTGTTGGTATTTATTTTCTCGACTTAAGTTTCAACCTTCACAGTCATCGTCAGGAGTTTACAAGTTTGATTTGTAAACTCCGACGATGACCGTGAAGGTTGAAACTTAAGTCGAGAAAATAAATACCAACAAATTGTGAAACAATTACCAAGAGTTTTATTTTATTAATAATCTATTAATTTTTTAATAGTTAAATATTTATCAATTACATTCATTCCGACCTGAGAAGGTTTACACGAATGCTTAATACCGATTTTTACACGTAGTTATTGAGAAAAGTAGATGGCAACCCTAACTTTTAATTCAACCCAGAAAAGACTCGACCAAAGATGAATCTCGTTCTGGGCAGCCAATCACATCAGGTTCTGCTGCAAATGTAGAACGAGTGGAAAACGTGGTGATAGAAGAACGCCAGCTGAACGGAGTAGTTTATCACATGGTACAAGATTTTGACAATACATTTGAAAATCACGAAGGTGGGAGCGATCCGAGTCCCGCGGATGTTGGACGATAAAAAAAACACATTGAAATAGATATTTGTCAGGCGATGCTGACCAGGAATGCGGCTTCCCAAGGTGAATTTTTGGATAGAATCATCACAATCGAGAAATTTAGAAACGAAACGCCAATCAAAAAGTGGAAGTATGGTGCCTCTCTACCTTCATGTAAATTCCCAATGGACTGCTTTTAATGACAAGTTTTTTGTGAGGTTTTGGGACAAAAATAGCCTGATCATTACACAAAGGATGGAAAAAAATTGGACAATACACGCGTCGCTTATTGGCCACAATTTCAAGAATGCAAATTTCATTTGGCACTGGGCCAATGCTCCATCGTACGGGGCTCTAGCTCAAATTAACACAAAAGTTCGATAACAAAATAAGAACGAAAAACTTGCTTGTCCTTCATACTCACCTAGCCACCTATGATTTCTGGCTGTTTTCAAACCTTAAGAACCTACTTTGTGGCACCCATTACGTCAAGATAGCAAACGCCATTTTCTAGTTGCTCAAAACTACATCAAAATACGCAAACGTTCGCAGAGTACTTTGATAGCCAGGAAAAGCCATAGCAACCGTGGACGGATCAACAAAGTCGAATACTATGCTGAAGATTGACAATAAACTTTGTAACAAAAGGCGTACTACTACGTTACCTAAAAGTCATGTCCTGTATGAAAGTACATTTTGATCATACCTTAATAATTGCCACCATTACGTGCAGTGGTCAATCATAAAGATACACTCGCGCGTTGCGTAACCACAAAAAAGATTTGGCTTACTTTTGTGAACGAATCAAAGAAAAACTAAGGACGAGCATACTTAAAGCAATGGAGAATATTAAAAAACTATCCAAATCACTAGCTGCGGATTAACATCAGAAAACCCTACAAAGACAAAACCTGGACGGCCCAATAGCAGTAAGGGATAAGATCGTAAAAAATCCGACAACTTAAAAACGAATCCTTTAAATATTTACTGAAAAACCCTGACTGCGACTGCCGACTACTCTCTAAGGAAGGTAACCAAGCGCCCGAATCAGCCAAAACAACATGTACCACCAATCCGTAAAAACGATGGGTCATGGGCGCGCACCCATTACGAGAAGGCAGAGGTGGTCGGCAAACATCTAAAAGAATGGTCCAATCACCAACAGCAGAAGGAAAATCAGAACCGAGAAGTACGAGAATAGCTGGTAGACCCATATCAATTTTCACGACTATTCAAACCATATTCTCTATTACAGATGTTAAAGAACTGATAGCAAAAAAAGACAATAAAAAAGCATCTAGATATAAACTAATCACGGTGCGAGTACTCAAAAAGCTCTCAGATAAAGGTCTACGAATGTTCAACGCGATCCTAAGAACTGGATCTTTTCCGGCACAATGAAAGATCGCGCAGATCGTTTTCATATAGACGCCAGGTAAGCCAAGATGTAACGAAATCAAATATTACAGACCGATCAATCTTCTACCAATAACTTTCAAGCTGTTCGAAAAGCCCTAACCCAAAAGACTCGCGCCTATTTTGATGCGGGATCAACTAATACCAAACCAAAAGTTAGGGCTTAGAAAACAATACTCAACCATCGAACAAGTACACCGTTTACACCATCATTAGAGTCTACGAGAACAAAAGATGCTCGCCAAGCCTTTGACAACATACTAAAAGACTACCTCCGCAAGTTAAAAAATATCCCATTGCGCCCTGTATTACGTAATTCTCAAAACCAACCTTGGTAAAAAGTACTTTCAAGTTAGGTATGGAGAAGAAATAACAGATTTATATCCCATCAAACCTGAAGTGGCCCAAGGGAGCGTCATAAACCCTATACTCCACCTTATTTGCAGACGATATTGAAATCTTGGCATCGCATCGTGATACGGTAGTGGCAGCGTAACAGAAACAGCAACATTACACAAAATCGAATGCACCTGAACAGAGAACTAACGTAGCAAACCCACATTTAGAAAAAAGAAAGCAACTTGGCACAAAACTCGGAATATATTATTGGCTAATGGAACGCAAGTCGCAGCTCTTCCTCGACAACAAATTGCTAGTACACAAGGCAGCTCTCAAGTCTATGCAGACTTATGGGATATAGCTTGGGGAACAGCGTCGGATTCAAACATGGCGATTCTCGAAAGGTTTCAGTTCCTAACTAGAGATACGCAGAGACACAAAAGTTTTAACAGTGAAAGAATAGTGTTGAATACCTAAACAAGTTAGAAGTTTCCCCTAATCCTCTTGCATTAGGTCTGCTTGACAATAGTGAATAAATGCGTGGATTAAAAAGGCATAATCCACTAGACCTACCCTATAGATTCTAAGTTAGGCATTGAAACTGATTAAACACAGTGTACACTTTTAAAATTAGCTTAAAAAAAACTACTAAGAAAAAAAAAGATAAACAGGAGGATTAAATTAGGGTTGGCACAGTTTAACAGCCGAAAAGAATTATTAAAAAGTAAAATAGATCAAAAATTGAAAACTAAATTGTTCAACCAAAATAATCTGCCAGTGCTCACATATGTTGCTGAAACATAGAATTCGACAACGAGGAGTAAGTAAAAATTAAGATTAACACAAAGGGCGATGAAGAGGTTAGTGGTATGAATAACGTTAAAAGCTCGTAGAACGAACACAAGCGTAAGAGAAATAACAAAGGTGGATGATGTAGTGGAAAGAATTAGAAATGGACAGAAGAAGAAATGGACAAAGATAATAATAAAGTGGATTCCTAGACCGACAAGAAGATTTAAACAAAGCCCTCACCCCCTTAAGATGGACGGGACGGATGATATAAAGAGAGTGGCAAACTACGACTAGCTGCAGAAATCAATAGACAGACAAAGATGGAATTTACTAGGAGAAGCCTACATTCAATACGGATCGATGTAGGCAGATGATGAGAATACATTTTCATATGAAAAGCCGCCAATGGACTATCTCTCCATGTCATGTTGTACTATCTATGTGAGCTTGCTTGCTTTGTACTACAGCAAATTGCAGATATACTAGTATTTAAAAAAATCACATTGCCCCGCAATAATGTGTCCATAGATCAAAGGTTTGGGTTCCAAACATGTAGAAAAGGTTCAAAAAACATAGTACATCCGAAAGCGAATCGTTACGAAGATATGGAATTTCAAGAATGAAGGTGAGTTACGGATTTTGCCTATGCGTAATTTAACAGTTAATTTTGTATGTGTTCGAATGAAGTCAACAGCCAGTAGCGAAGAAGAATATGCCAGTTTTCATTACCTCTACGGTTATTGCTACGGTAATTCATAAGCAGCAGTCAACGGATATCGACGTCGCTTGGTGAACCGTTAGATTAGTCGGAAGGGCTTGATTGTTTGCCTATCAAGGTCACCATACTTAAAGCCTTGTGATTATCATTTTTGGGGACGTATAAAGTTCCTGGTGTATAAAGCGATGTAAAACACTGAAACTGAGCTGTTGAATTGCCTAATGTTTCCATTGAGTAACTATATGTTGCAAGGTTGGTTACTTCATAGCCTTTCGTGCATTGATAAGCATGGAGGTCACTTCGAGCTATTGCCATAAGTAAATTTAAAACAATTCATTCATTTTATCTTCCGATCGATTGATTTGCCGCCATATGCTTATTGGACTTTTTCAAGTCGAATTGAAAACCCAATCTTTTTTCTTAGACTTTACCCCAACCTTAATGCTTTTAATAATGTCGAACCCATTCTGTACATTTAATGAGCATCAGATAGTAAAACTAATATCTTTTACTTTGTTCTTTTTTTTAAGAATTGTGCCCGCTGACGTTAAAGATTATATTAACAATGATGAAAACCCTTAAGCTCTCACAAAAAAAACAATTATTTTTACGTTCAGATGTACATTTCGGTTGATAAGCAGCTGTCTTCATCTGAACGGACATATATATGTTACTGTTCAAAAGGTTAAATTGGGAGAGTAAAAAGCTAAATAGAAATGGAGAAATATTAAATAACCGACGACATAGTGCTCGTTACAGATAAATTTGACAAACTGCAGGAGATGCTAGAAGAATTAAATAAAAAGTAAAAAAGGATAGGATTAAGAACAAATAGAAGTAAAACAAAATATATGTCGAGCATATTTGAAGAGTCAAGGAAGGCTAACAATTGAAAATAAATAAATAGAGCAAGTATAGTACCCAAACCAAAGATGAAGTGCTTTTGGAAGGTTAGGGTACTATTTGGAGGAAATGTTAAAAACTATCAAAAAGTTTAAGTTTACAACCAGGACTGACGTACGGCACAGAGAGACGTGGCCATTAACAAGAGCAGTGTTAAATAAACTGAAATTAGCCCAAAGAGGGATACAGCGAATAATGTTTAGAATATCTCTACAAGATAGGAAAAGAAACACCTAGATAAGACAGCGAACGGGCATAGAATTAAGCGCAACGAAAATAATGAGATAAAAATGGAACTGAAACGGGCATGACGCTAGAATGAGTGAATTGAAAAAAGATCATACAGTGGAGACCATGGAAGGAAAAAAGAGGACGTTCAAACCTAAGATGGATAGACGACATAAAAAGAACAACAGGCCCAAAGTGGATCCAGATGACACAAAACAGAAAACAATGGAAGGTGTTAGAGAAAGCCTATATCCAACGATGGACGACAGGGACTGATTCAAGAAGAAGAAGAAAAAGATATTGTTCGACCTGTTGTACCTGTTCTTTATATTATATTCTAAAGCGTATTACACTTTAATTAAAGATACGAACGTAATTAACAAAAACTAGCGGAACCCGTGAGCTATGCCTCACGTTCTATTGTACTTTGTTTTTAAATAATAATTAATTAATGCAGTAGTTAGTTTAGCGAACCGCAGAGCGAAGTACTAGTTTTATGAATTATTTAACGATTGATGTAATTCTACATATTAAATGCGGATTCCCCCAACCTGTCCCAATTTGAGAGAAATGAAGCTGAAGCTGAGAGTATACAACATAAGCGTCGATTGACTGTTATTTTTTTTACGTTTCCCCATAAAATGTAGGGCGTTGTGCGAGTTGTTAATGTAAATGTATCAGATTGTTACCAGCGCCAACGTTGACTCTCAATATTTGGGTCACGTTTCGTTGTGTTACTAAAATAGGTTCGTTTTAGTTAAATTAAAAATCTTCGAAAAGTTAATAATACATTTTATTAATTTAATGGTTGAATTTTATACAACAGTTTGCTTGTGAACATTTCTTAAGAACTGACTAACTATTTTCTAATTGCTACCACCAAAACTACTTATTCAACCCTTGAGTGGTGGGGTTGTGACGTAGGAGAACGCGTCTTTTCCTGGACTTTCCGATGTCTCGGGTTTGAGATAATCCGTCTTAACATTCCGCAAAATTATTACGTAACTCCGGGTAACGAGGGAAAGACACGCAGCCAGTTTCACAATTTAACAACCACATTCCTTTCTATGGTCCATTATATTGGCAGGCATAATTATCGTATGTAACATGTTTATAAAGCTCTATCTAGCCTATGTGTTTCTAAACATGAGCATAACACTATCAGTGCCCGAACAAGATACACAAATTCACATCTGTTCATCCCATTTCATATACATAGGCCTAACCTATGAGGGCCAATGACATTGAGTATGTGGGGGACAGGCCATAATTATTTGAGGTATTATAATTTTTGATGTTATTGTTTTACTACGAATTGGTTCCCTGAGACGCAACTGCTTACTGAAGAGACGTAAACTTTGTAAGGACTTTGCGAATCTGGGAATCTCTAGAAAAATTGGGTGAAAAATCCCGAAAAAAAATGCTATAAAGCAACCTTGAAAGAAACAGCGCCAGAACAAAATGTAGAAAAGAGAAATCCTTGTAAAAAAGTGCCAAGAACAAATTTCCGTACAAAAAAAAATGAAAAAAAAAGCTGGAATACAGAACTAATAAATACGCACTAAGAAAATTTCATCTCTCCCGTCTTCATATAAACCGACCAGCAAGAAAAAAACAGGTATCAAGTAAAAGTATTTCAAAGAAAACTCTTTTTTAAATGTAACGGTCATCCACCAACAAGAAAATACATGTGCATTTATTTAGGAAATATTTTCCAACACAGTTTTTTAGGGACGTTTTATCCATATACCGAAATTGGCCCCCATAAGCAAAAGCAAAGTTAGACTGCTCATAACGATTTATTTTACTAATTCATGAGCAGAGATTTGTTCAAGTACTGCTGTTACATGTTTATATTTTTGGATTTCTACGGCAAAAATTCATTTGCTGAAATAAATATTCTGTCAAGTCTGTAGCTATTTTAAGCAAATGATGACCCTGCTGGTTGGAAAACGATTCAGGGACAGGCATGCTTTAAGATTAATTCCTAATTCCGCATTAGTAGCAGCGTAAAGGTCGATTCAAACGATTCATCTCCGAGCTCGGGCTGTTAATTTTTAATTAAATGCAATATTGCTTTATCTAGAGTGTCTGTAAGGAATCGGACGAAAATTATCGGCAGCGGGAATATTTTAACCGTAGCGTCGAAACACATCTTTTGAGGTTATTATTTGATTTATTTATTATTTAATTTTTATTATCATCCTTCGCAGTCCAACTCAATAAAATTCAACATAAATTCGTAGTGCAGTTGCATTGGGGTCCGAAAGCCGCAGAGACCTGCCCGACGTTATCTGAAGCGATGTCCATGGCGTGTGTTTATGGAATGTCGCTCTCGCTGGCAGCAGATTATGTTCCAATTATACACACAGAGTAGACTAGCCAAGTTGCTTAAATCGATATGTGGGTTCCTGTAGTGGGGACCCCTCACCACTAGAAGTCGAGACAGGTGAAAGGTACCATATTTACAATATAGATAGCAAACATAAATCCTTCTCCTATTTTACGTTGTCTAGGCGCAACAACCATCCCCAGAAACATTCCAAAAATATATTGTTTTGGGTTTGTAGAGAATTTTAGTTGATAAAAAAAATTTAGGGATTAATTTGGTATTATCAAAATTAATGTAAAATCAACACCATTCCCTTTAATACCGCGGTGTAACACCGTTTGTTTCCCATAGTTGAATTTTAAATTAGTTTAGTAAATAATTATAATATTAAAATGCTGAAACAAGACGAAAGTATGATGTCTGACTGCCAGCGTTGCGAACTTTTTAACGGGAAAAATAAATTTATAGCAGCTAAATAAAATATTAAAAAATTTATTTTATATATTCTCGGTGTTTCAGAAAACTTAACATCATTTACGGTTTTTCTTTTAATTAGCTTCAGAAATGTTAAGCTGCTATTACAAATTCAATCTGTTATACAAACCCAAATAAAAAAGATAGATTAAAATATGAAAATTGCATTTAAAGTAATTATTATGCGAATTTAACGAAGAAAGGCATCAAAAGCAATATTAAATGTCAATCGATCAGAACTAACAAGAGGGTGCAGAAAAAGCTGCAGGCGACAGGCCGAGGACAAAGTGATCAAAAGATCAAACTGGAATTGAAGAACTTATATCCTTTTTTTGCACGGGTGGTGTCATTAAATGCATATTATAAAAGTTTAACGATGTATAAAAGATATTGGGTTTCGACGGTGATGTTATATTCCTATTTATCCGACCTGAAAATGCACAGAAGCAACAGTAACAAGCAGTCAAGCACTAAAAGAAAATTGCCTCTTAAAAAGTTTCAGTTCAGTTCAGAATATTATTTTTGTTTACTCTACACTTGCAGGAGAGGACTGTCAACTGCAAGGTCACATAGAACCCCATCCAACATGCACAAGACAACACAAACCCGGTGAGTATTTGAACCCCACACCTGTGTATTAAAAGCTCTCGGTCCATCGGACCGAGTCACTAGCCTAACAAAGTCGTCATAAAAACCTAATTTACTCTTACAAAAAACATTAAATATGTATTTGCATAAGCAGCTAAGTAATAAATATACAAACTTACGGACATGAACTCTGTGAAAAAATATGAACGAAACGAGCCCCTACAATTTTTCGATTCGACCATTTGGAGCTATTAATTGAATGTGAAAATGATAGAAAAAAACTTAAAACTCAAATTTAAGTGTTTAAGAAAATACTGGAAATTAATCGGCGATATATTAAAACAAAGCTGTAGGACAACTGCTTTTCAGTTTAAAAAAATTATAAATTAAAATTTTTAAAAAATTTAAAAATTTTTTGTAATATTTAAAGTTTGAAATTTTCTTAGCGATTTTATAAAAATTCAGAAAATTTTGTAATTGTTAAAAATGTCTTGACCATTGTCAAAAATTAACATTACAAAAAAATTTTTAATTTAGATAATTAAATTTTCCTTTTTATAATTCTGTAAATTAAAAAAAATTAAAAAATGTAAATTTTGAAATCAACTGTTTGAATTTTTTTAAATTTTGAACCTTTCTAAATTCTTTTGAAAATATATAACTTTTGAAAACGTTTTGACAATTTTTGAAAATTATGCAAGTCTTCAAAATTGTGAAATGTGAGAAACGTTCCTCGCATTTAACAAAATATTTAAAAATTTAAAGATTTTTTCAAACGATTCTATGAACATTTAGTAAATATTGAAAATGTTTTGAAAATTGCATAAAACGAAAAACTCAAAATTTTTTAAAATTTGTAAATTTAGAAACGGCAAAAACGTTGTACCTACATTTTAAAAATACATGATTAACATTTTTTTTAAATTACAATATCTTGACATTTCTTGAGAGTTTTCAAAATTGCTTAACTTTTTTAAAAGTAGGTATTGAAAATTTTGACAATTTCTGTATATTTTAAAATTTTTCAAATTTTTGAAAATTTTAAAACAATGTGAGAAACCATTCGAAACTTTCGAATTTTTTTATTTTTAATAGGTACTTTCTTATTGCAAACAATCTTTATTCGTTGAAATCTTAAATTAATTTTCTAATTTGGTCATTGGGCAGAAGGCTGATAGGAGGATCGACTATTCGACATGCATAGAATACAAATCTGAGCGCCTTTTTCGAGCGTGTCTATATTAAAATATATAATCCCCTTTTTTTTTTGGGCGGACCAAACTCGTTTTGTTGCGATTTCATCCCAGTGTGACGGCCACTCTATTGAACCTACATTGGGTTTTCTGGGTTAAGTCGTTTGAGCTGTACAGCGTATACAGACACACACACACAGACACCATGGCGAAACCGGGTTTTCGTTATTATTAAACCCTAACACGTGCATTTCCCTCAAAATCTCAATTTAGGAAATTTTGGCTATAAACCATATCGTATAGCAAGGAAGGTAAAAAGTGATATTAAAAGGTTCGCTGCAGGAGGCTGTAGCTCGCTATGAAGCTTTTTATTTATTATTTTTAAACCTAGAATGCGTCATATAAATTTTGCATCATAATTCTGAAACACTTTTTAATCTTCTAAGCCAATCTTCTGTAATTTATGAAAATCCACCAGCTCTCGTTGCTCTCCTTTAATAAATAATTCAGAACTGTATAATCAAAAAAACACTCGCAAATAATACGAGTGGTTGCGATTGTTCGACAAAATTGTGATGGAAGTTCACGAGTACTAGTTAAGATGGTAATTCCATGAACGCGTAGAACGAGTGGAATTACCTAAATCTCAATTAGCAGGAGTTAACTTACACCACAATTTTATCAAAGAAAAATCGTATCATAAGTAGTATTCGTCTTGACCACATCACTCGCGTTAATTTTGACGCATTTTTGGTTACACTGAATTAGTCCTTAATGGTCGGGGGTTTTCGGCAATCGGCGCTCTTAACATGGTATTGTTTGCTTGTTTTCAAATGTTTTGTAGTGGCGTTCTTTTGCCATTATTTTGACGTTCTTATTTACTGTTGCTGTGAAGTGTTGTAAAAGTGGATCGTTTGGAGAAAAATCGTTAAGTGGTATTTCATAAAATTTCTGTGGTTCTATGTTTTAATGCATATTAACATGTTATTATTGTTTTTATTATAGATGTACACTAAAGTTTGAGTCGATCATGATTTGAACTATGATTTGAACACTCGCGATTCATGTTGATTGACATCGTTATCGTGGGCTACCGTCGAAGTTTCTCTTATTTTGCTTTTTGCTTGGGAACGACAGAGACAATGATTGTTTTTAATTTATAAATTACGTTATAATTAAATATGATACTTACTTCTGGCCGAAGCAGTGAAAAACTGTATTAAAATAATAATAAATATATCCAAAAGTCAATGCACGTCAGTTTTAAACGCGTTAATTTAACACTTAAGAGCGATTATTCGAAGCTACTGTGGGTTTAATCACTTATTTAAACATAATTATGCAGTTTAACAGTATAATACAAACGCGATTGGTTCATTTAATGAAAGGGGAAATTTGTGATTGTGGTTTAATGAAATGTGAGTGGTATAGTTATTATAAAAATAAACACGTTTTAAAACTGAATTATAGAATCGAAAAAAAAAACCAAATAAACCACTTTATTGATAAATAAACGAATAAATCACTAACTAATAAATTTAAAATTTAATTTAAATGAAAGCCTAAACTACATGATTGACGAAGCAGCAAAAATCTTCAATATCTCGATCAAACAAATCCACTGCGTAACAAGAATCTTACTTCAACTGGGGAAAAGGTTAACAAGAAACAAATTTCATTGTACGGCATCGTATCTGGTCCTGAATACATTCAAGAGCACACTCGCTGCAGTTTATTTACGAAAGGAAATCGAAAACCTCTTCCGAGAAGTTCAAGAAGTTTTTTAACATGCGAAAAAGTAATAAGAGGAGATAAGGTAAAGTGTTGGTGTAATTGAATTGCCGTGTAACTCAAGTTCAATATTTTCAGATTCGCTTTTGATATATGACAGTTGTAAGAGAATTTTATTTTACGTAGGTTTTCTTTTTACATTTTTCCTTATATAAATATAAAAGAAGATACGTCTCAGTTTTCAACATTAAATTCAAGAAGACTTGCATAAAAGCTCTTCTAAGGTTAAAAACAATCGACTTCGTTTATTTAGGTCTTAAGAAAACGAAACTTTACCATCGAAACTTTAATTGGAAAAATGCCGGCGAAGAGAAACCAGCTTCTATGTAATATAAACCTTGTCTTTATAAACAAAGGGGGCTTCGTTTAACTTTAATGTAGAGCTACGTATTTCGAGATTTCCAATTTAAAAATGGTAATACAAGTACGCTAACAGTTGCAAGTCATCACTTCAAACTTTTGTAAGCAATAAAGTGTTTCACAATCCGAAGAAAAATCGCTAATCATAAGCTCATACTGTTTTATAATACATAGAAATAATAAGTTGTATGAGTGGAACCAGAAAAATAACCAGCTAGCAGATAGGGTTGAACGTCAAACAGAAAAGTCAAAAAAACCTAACAAACAAAGATCAGGACGGAACTAAGACAACGGTAGGGAAATGGACAACGACCGTAATGGAACCGCCTTTGTAGTATTAGGCAAAACAAAATATAAAATAATGCAATTTTAACCAATTAGTGAAAGGTTAGCATAATTGAGAGTAAAGAATAAGCCGATCAATATTCGATTATAAATGTTTATGCTCCCACGGAAGAGTCAAACGAAAAGGACAAAATAAACTTTTATGATGAATTGGAAAAAGTAAGCGAAGTTGTACCGAAATACGATACGGTAATAGTAATGGGCGACTTTTATGCGCCAGTGGGGAAAGAAAAGTGCTTCTGTGAAGTAGCACGGAAATATATAGTACATGATAACACAAATGATAATGGACACAAGGTGTGCAACTACGTTGAAATAATAACCATAATAATAAGCAGTAAAAAATTTAAACAAAAAACTAAACATAAAGAAACATGACAATACCCCGGTACGGATCGAGGTAACCAGATAGATCATGTGCCAATAACAAAGAAAAGAGCCAATACAATACAGGACGTCAGAACATAGAGGGGCGCAAGCCGCAAACGCAGATACTGATCAGTGCTTAGTAGTGTCAACAATAAAGCAAAGAATAGTAATGGAACGGAAATGGGCAGTAGAGAAGCTAAACAGTCAACAACAAAAGAAAGAATTTATAGAAGAGGTAAACAGAAAATGGGTAAAAACCCACGGAGCAATGACATTGAGAAAAAGGTGGGAAAATATTAAAGGAAGCATGACACTAGCAATGAAATCGGCGATTGGATACAGAAAATCAACGAAAAGAAATGAGTGATTCAATGAAGAAGGCGAAGACAGGGTAACGCAAAAGAAAGAGGCAAAGACAAGATGGCTACAAACAGGGAAAGAAACAGACTTGAAAATATATAAGGAGAAGAAGAAAGAGTCAATCAAGATGTGCAAGAAGAAAAAGGAAGAATGTATAGAGCAGACGCTAGAAGAAATCGAAACAAATAGCAGAATCAACGATGCTAGAAATATGGAGAGGAGAGAATATATGAAGTGATAAAAATGCGTAGAAAACAGAAAAAATTTCAAAGGAGTGGTAAGTTGGTACGACTGATGGAGATGACAATGAGTATAACGGGGACGATGGTTAGAACACAGGAAAGGGGAAACGGAGAAATTTTTAACTCAAACCGGCAAATGACAAGGCGATGCACTATCGGCAACATTGTTTGCTATAGTGTTAGAGAGCATAATAAGAAAGACAGATGCAAAAGGGAAAATCAACTGAAAGGAAGTAGAAATAATAGCATACGCCGACGACATGGCAATAGTCGCAGGAAGTAGAAGAAGATTCAGTGAAACGCTCAGTCAAATAGCGGAAGAAGAAGCAAGAAAACGCGGTTTGGAAATAAACGAAAACAAAACAAAGTATTTTAGGCGTCAAAAAAATAGACACGCGATGAAGAACATAAAAGGAGGTGACCATACATTTGAGGAAGTACAACCTTTCAATTTTTTATGAGTTAACGTGAATAACAAAAATGATAAGAGCATCGAAATAAAAGAAATGATTCTAAAGAGAAATAGAGCCTAGTACAGTAATAAGAAGATATTAAAGCGAGTAAGTAATAAAACAAAAATGAGAATCTATAAGAGCCTAATAAGACCGGTAGCAATGCTTATGTATCACAAAAAGGGATAAAGAACAACTGCGAATATGGGATAGAAGAATAATGAGAAATATACTAGAATCAAATAGGGATGCAGCGAGCAGTACTTTTTCAAAATGCCGGATAACGGATATTCGGTATTCGATTGCTCAGACGGATACCGGATTATCCGGCATAGTTTTTACTTTTGACTTTTACTTTCTTTACTTGGTTCAGCTTAAATGCAGTAAAATTTAGGTTTTAAGACGACGATATCCAAAAATTCTTTTAGAAAATTCAAGGGTCAAGGAGCCAAGGCTCTAATTTTACTGTGAAGTCCTCTACGAATTTTTGAAACTTGGAAATTAATGGTAACAGGGGGTTAAGTGACTAAAATTCATGTTTGAGTACAATTGCTCATCTGTAATAGTAGAATCAAATATTGTAAACATGTTTTTGTCTGTAATAATTTTTAGGGGGGAGTGGGGAAGAGGTTAGTACTTATAGTCCTTACATGTTTTTGCTAACAGATTTTATTTTCTAGTTTATGGCTTTATTTTTTCTGAAAAACGTCGAAAAATTATTTTATTGGTTTTATTTTATGGCACATTACATATCATACTTGTATTCTTAAAGCAGGCGTTGGTTTACGAAGTGGCTGAGATGGCTGTAGCCTTCCATCCTCAATTAAAAATTTTAAAACGTGTAAACAATGTCGGAAATATAACGCAAAAAAGGCTATAAGGAGAACAAACCGAAGAAAGAAACGAAAACATAAAAAATAGTGAAGCACAGAAACAAGAAGTATTAGAAATTAAAAACCGATTAAATGAATTACATAAAAGCAAAAAAGGTAGACCATACTGTAACAAGAAGTTTACTAGTATATGCTAAAAAATTATTATCATTAAAAACCAACCAGGCCGATGTGGTTGTTGCAAAGGCATTGCCTTTGTCTAAGAGTTCAAAAACACAAAAAAGGAGCAGAAGAATGATAAAACTAGGTAGTTGAGGAACTACAAAAAACAAGCTTCCGAAAAAAAGAAAAGCAGTTTAGATGATTTTGTAATTATGACTCCCAAATTAAAACTGCCCAAAAATTAATTACTAAATAAATTTAATACTTTGGTTTTTAGTAAAGTTATATTTTTTATTATAATTGCGTATAATTACGTCCGTGATTCCTTACTGAAAATTTGTTTTTAGTTGAATTTAGTTCAGTTTTTTTTTTAATAAAAGATATATTTTAATCTAGTAAATTTTACAATATTACTTGTGTTCTTTCGTGTGAATATTGTATTTTTATATTTTTATACGAATGTTGTTTATTTCTTGTTCGCATTTTAACATTTTTTTTATAATTCATTTTATATAAAATTTTCTTTGCTAATTAAATAAAATCTTTGTAAATAAACGTTTTTAATGCAATTTATTTTCTTAAAAAAATATACCGATTTATACTTTTTTGTTTATTACTTCGATTATAATGCTGAACATTATGCAGTACCTACAATTAATTTGTAGGCCTAAGCAAGGTCACTAAAAGGTCACTTTTTTGCCAAGCGAAATAGCGTCCACGTCACTATTTGTGTTTGTTAAAATTAGTTATAAGTTTCTGAAACTAAAAGGTTAATTCTAAACCATGAACTCCACCAAAATGTAATATTTGCATGAACCGCAGGCAAAAAGGTGCAAAAACTCGAGTGGTTAGCTAATAACACGATCGTAAAGTTAAACGTTTATTTGTACCTGCATTTGGCGATAAGCAGACCGATACCGGGCGCTTTGCGGTTGCAGTTTTTATACACTCAACTTGAAATTTTACAATCATTAGTGTCAAAATAACACTTAACACCTAATAAATTTAGTTGGTTTTCAGGTAGAAACTCTGCACGTGTTCTATCTAGAGGGTTTTATATAAATGCAGACGTTAAGGTTAAGATTAATAAGGGACAAAACTGTGGTTTTAGGGGTTATATTTCTAAATAGTTTTTCAGCTTCTGAATTTTAAAATATTAGACGGTTAGTGTCAAAACAACACTTATCACCTTATTAAGTGTTCGGCTTGAGTGAAGGGAAGAATAATATTATATAGCGCAAGCTTCAAAAATAAAATAGTAAATTTAGTTTTTAAAAATAAACCGTCGAAAGAAGGGGAAAAATTGCTACTTTTATTAAAAAAATTTTAATTTTGTTATCTAAAAATTAATGCCGTCTCATATATAAAAATTTTATATTCTAAATTTTCCATAAATATATTAGCTAAAAGACGTGAAATTCGACTTACACAATGACAAGACAAAAAAATTTTTTTTTGTTAGGTAGATTCTCGAAAACAGTTTTAGCTTAAAGGGTTATCCTACTCAGCTAACTGCTAACACACCTTGTAATTCTGCTTGAATTAGAAATATAGTGACGTTTTTTCATGTCACATTTCATACTATTCTAACTCAACAACGAAAACATCTTAAATTGTCGGCTTCTTTTTTTCCAATTTTCAATACGTCGTGCTCATAACAGATAAGACCGATGCGATTGAGGATAGCAGTTTTATTAATTTTTGTTAGTTTCCTGTGAAAAGCCGATTGTGCTTGGTTCTTGATTTTACTTGTCGGTGCGGTTAAGTGCGGATTATTATTTACAACATAAATTGTAATATTTTAAGATTTTTTTGTTTGACCCTAACATTGTCAGATGTTCTTAAAACGCATTTAAATTGATCGCGCCCAGTTTGAGAAAACTTTCGTTGCGGCGCTATTTCGTATAGCTTCCCTCCGCGTCGTTATCAAAATCGGAAACTGCCTCTGCTTAAAAGTATCATAAATCTAAGCGATGATGAGTCACTACCTGCATACCATAACTTAAAGAGTATGCACGAACCCTATGGTCTTATTCTGTAGTGTTTTAGAGAGAGAGAGAACCGAGACAAGGAAACTACTAAATGTACTATTTCAAGGATGTGCTAATTAGCTCTAATATTATTTTTTGTTCACAATTAATATTGGAAATCTGTCAAGGAGTTTGATTATTACAAGAATTTATAATTTTTAACAATTGTTAAAACTAAAACATGTTCTGTACTGATAAATCCAACACCATCAAGAAATCAACTGACATAACCTAATATTATATGATTTTCATCGATATTTAAATAAAATACTGACGATTGACGATCAAGTGCATTTTATAGGTTCCTTGTCTTGGATCTCTGTCACATGTCACATGTACTGCAAAATTGAGTACTGCATATCATAGCAACAAGCGGTTCATGCATCCTCTTTATGTTATACATATAACAAATATGAAAAAATATACAGGGTGTTCCATTAAAAGTAAAAAAACTGCTATCACTTCCGGTTAAACCGGAAGTCCAAATTAATCCCGTTTTATGTCGTAATATGCATTTTTATGTGCGTATTACCTAGAAAAAATTTGAAATTAATAATTTAAAAATTTAAAATGGCCGATTGTTACCTGTTCTCGCGGCCACACGGTATATTACTTCGTGGTTTTCACAAATAATACTTATTTATGTTGTTTGAAATCATTTCAAATTTTTAACTCGCATAAATGCTGATCTCAATAATATAAATTTAGTAATTGTACCCGATACTGTATTGTACTCTTACTTTTAATTGTTTTAGTCTATACTTTCAAATCAAATTGGTTTCATAATCTCTTTTACTTAAAGAAAAATCTCCGGCCGGATACTTCATATTATCCGGCCAAACCGAATATTCGGTGAAATGGCCGAATAACGGATAAAACCCGAATATCCGTTGTATCCCTAGAATCAAAAAAGATAGGCAAAAACGAATTTAGACTCAAAATGAACCACGGAATCTTTGAAGAAACAAGAGGGATAGACATAGTGAAAGCGATAAAGGCGCAGAGACTTCGATGGTGGGGACATATTATAAAAATGAAACAAGATAGAGTGATAAAGATAATAACAGAATGGAGACTCACAGAAGCAAAACACAGAGGAAGATAGAAAACGAAGCGGTGGGATGAGGTAATAGACGAATTATGAAAGATGGAGATACAAAATTGCAAAAGAAAAGTAGGAGATAGAAATGAATGCAGAAAGCTGGCAAACAAAGCAAAATTACACAAGAAACTATAAAGTAGACAGAAGACATCAGAAACAGGGATTAATCCACTCCAATAAATGGATTATGAGAGCTCCAAAACAGGAGCGGTTCAAAATTCTAATTCTTTTATTATTATTAGGTATTTCAAAATTTTCATTTTAAAAAGCTGAAATATTAACTTCGAGTGGACTTTACCATACTAGATATTAATACTTGCCGTATTTGCAAAAGTGTAAAAACGTTTTAGATTTGCCTTAAGCACTTCTCTCATTTCACCGTATGTTAGATTTCTAAGAAAACAATTTACATAGATAATCAACGATGTCGCATACCGTATAAGAATAGTAAGAACGAAACTAAAGCGAATTGATAGGCGTAGTTAAAATCACATAACTTCCGGAAAATGCGTTGTTGATATTAAAAAGTATCGTTTTTCTTTCTTAATTTTTAAAAAAGTTAATTCTTGGTGATCTTAATAAAGTACTTCAAATAGTCTACCAAACTGATAAAAGTTTATAACGATAAGCGTTTGCGTTTTTGTATAAGTAATTAATCAATTTAAAATTTTTCACAAATTCCTGGAAGGCGTCAGTCAGAGTAAAATTTGGGAGATTAGTAAATAATAAATTTATAGTTCCCTGCAAGCTCTGTCGGCTCAGAAAGTTTAAAAAAGATCTTGGAGGCAGTTTTTGATAAATATTGTTTTAAAAATTTTCAAAACTTTGAAGATCGTTTTCGGATTTTCGAAATTAATTTTACTTCATCGTATACTGCCCACAAAGCGCTCCCAAACAGGTTGTAGCCGATCCCGATCAAACAACTACTTTTTGAGTAAATGGGCGTTCAAGTCAAGATTTTCAAAAAGTTGTGGAGATTCGATTTGCCTCAAGTTCTTTTCTCAGATTCCGTGCTCAAATTTCCAAAATTTGATTGATTTAAAAGTTCATCAAAATCGGTTCAGCACTTTCGCCTTTAAAGGCGTCAACCACACATCCACAGATAGACATTTTTTAAAAACTACTATTTTGGGTTCCTTTACCCCCAAAAGATGTATTTCCGTTAACATCTACATTTCGAAAACTTTCATGGGATCAATACTTCCCTATACCGAAGGTACGGGAGAGTAAAAATGGTATAACACAAGCACGCTAACGGATAAGCTCATACTGTTTTATAATACATTGAAATTTAACAACTCTCAACTGCAATAAGTTGAGAATTACCGCAGGGCTTGAACAAGACACGTTTTAGCACACAAAATTTAGCAAATTAGTTGCACGTGACTCTAATGGTTCCAATACGGTTCAAAGGTTATTGGAAGTATTGGAAATTATTTCATGCTATAAATTTAAATTAGGGGAGATTGGAAAATACACATTTTCTGAAAATTTTTAAAAAAAGAGAAGATGCAATATGCTTTTAGAAAACGAAATTAAGTTGTCCTTAAGGATATACGAGTATAAGAGTTGGTAAGCAAATGACAAGCCATTAGTGCGAAAATTAAACGTTAAAAATAGATTACTTAAAAAGCATCTCTATGTGAGTTTTTAAAATAACTAGTGTTACCCCAGCACACAATGCACTGACAGACAGCGTTGACAGAACCGGCGAAATGTCAAGTCACGTGATGCATTAGTTCCAATAATGACACACGACGTTATTATAGATGGCGCCCCAAGTGACGCGCGTCTAGCCGACCTTCATATTATATTATAAATTAAAATAATTATTATTAAAACATCGACGTAGAATAAAAATATAAAAATGTTTCATGTTCCATCTGTGGATAGAGACCTTTCATTTAAAAAAAAATGGTCCAATTTGGTGAAGCGGTAGCCGCTGGAGGAAGGGGAGAAAAAACCCTTTGTGATTTTATATATGTATGGATGGATTTTGCTGACCTAGGAAATTTTTGTACATTTCAACAGTTTTATTATTGTAGTTTAAGAATAATAGGCAATTTGCTATTATTGTAGGGAGAGAAGTTTTACTCCGTTTTGTAAGATTGAGTGTAAATTAGGCATATTAATAAATAAAACTTTACTCCGGTTATTTTACGCGTAGTCAAACGTAAAGTGGAAAATTGTTTAGGTGCTGAAATAGTTTTTTAAAAGTATCGTAAAAAGAAAGTAACGATGTAGTTCCACCGTTATTTCGTTGAAGTTCATATTAATGTATAAATAAAATACTTTATAACTTCAACAATATATTTATTTATTTTACCTGATACGTTTTTTGACGTGTTTACATAAAAATTAAAAGTTGACAGTTGGTGCTGCTGTAAGGCCAATAAAACTTGATGACTTGGTCTTGGTTATCTACGGCTGCAGAAGACTTGGCTTCTTACTTCATAACTTTAAATAATGGTGAACTTAAGGGATCAATTTGTTCATCCATTAAAGGTACAGTTTTTAAATGTTTGAGAGTTACGTTCATCGCCATAAAAGTGTAAAAAATTATATAATGCAGTCGCTGGGGGGGACTTCAAATTTTGTAGTGTGTAATGTAATGATTCAATATCTGTTTGTCCAATGATTACTTTTACTTGTACATATCTCACTAAATGTCTTATATTACAGTAATATTGTAAACATTTTATATAGATTCTGCAAGTCTACTCTAAAATAATGTTAATAAAACATCCAGTATGTTTGCTAATGGTTGTAATATTTATAAAAATTTTAATAATTGTCATAGATTCCAATACTTTTTCTAAATTCTCAAAATATTATTAAAATTTTTAAATCTTCAAAGATTGCGAGGAAGGTCCCGTGGCGATTACCCGACAACTTTTTAATGCAAATGTATCAATTTCCCAATTTTCAAGAACTCATAGTCGGCACCACAGCAAAATAAATGATCTGAGGTTGAGAAATAAATCAACTAATAGCACATTTCTAGCTCTACTATAGTAAGCAAATTCGTGTGGCCAGTTTTTGACGAGAAACTGTTTTGCAATTTTTTTTATTTTAACAGTTTCATTTATAAAATTATTTTTTATCATAACATTTTACCTTCCGAAAACTTCAAAGATACCTACGCTTATAGTTGTTTTAAAAAATACCCTACATTTATTTGATTTGTTTATAAGTTTAGCAATTTTCTCCGAATTATCGCCAAAATCCGAAATTAAATTAATGAGCAAATTCGTCTCTTAAATTCACCCTTATTAGATGTTTTGGAATAAAAAATTAAATCATCTGCAGATATAGATAACCAAGATCAAGTCATCCCGTTATGTTGTTCCTATAGCAACACCAACTGTTTACTTTAAAACTTTCCTTTGATAATGACGTGAAAACAGGTTGAAATACGTATAAGGCTAAAAGAAATAAACATTTGTTGAAGTTATTAAGCATTGTAATAATATATTAATATGAAATTCAACGAAGTAAAACTAGAATTTATGAATAACGATTATAAAGCTCTTTCAAGTGATTTAAGGAGAGTTTAAATATTTCGAATTAATGTTTACGATTTTTGGCTAATGTATAGTTTTTACGTTATTTGAAAAAAAACTTATTTTTGCAATACCACGCAAAATGTAAGAGTCAGAATCGTATCCAACAGGAATGACTATTCTCCATTAGTAATTGTTTTTAAACAAAGTGTTACTCGAGCATGTCAAGGAAAAAATATTTTAATTACATTTCAGTACTGGGAATATAAATTTAAATAAAAAACGGACTTCCGGTGCAAGCTGCAACCTCTTGAATTATTTACTGCTACGCGGCTCAGCACAACTAGAATGGCTTTAGCACAATCACTGGATATATAAACCAAAAACAACCAAATAAAATCTGCATATAAAGCAGGGACAAAGAGAAGAGCCGAGACACTTGGGTTAAATAGAGGGCAGCGTAAAAAATGCAGTGCACGCTCTTAAAATGAATTTCCTTCGAAGATGGTGTCTTATTTTCAACTTTAGTTCAAACTTAATTAAGAACGTGCGACACGCAGTTAATTAAGAAAATTAATGACAATTCGGTTCCAGGTCTGAAATATTTAACATAATTTTCCAGGTTTTCTACATTTCGGAACGGGGATCATTTACTTTAGATATTGGATTGTTTCCTGCAAGATTTATATGCAACTCAAGCTCATGTAATTAATGAAACTAATCAGTAACTGTTGTAGTATAAACAGTTGCAAGATCATTCATGAACGTGTAGTTAGAAATTCAGAACAAAACGTTTTGTGAAGTTTAGAGAACCTCAAGTAGGTAGCTTTGAAATTCATCACGTCCAATGCAGAAATGTATAAAAAGCATGTGAAGCGAGTGCATTTAGCCGAATAAGGAATTGATATAATCGATTACCTTTTTTGCATTTCTTCTGAATGGTTTTGGTGGCCTCGCAGGTTGCTTGATCGCCTTTCTTGAGAGTCAACGTTCTCGCACGCATGTTGGTCTTGGAATCGCATTCTGACCACGCTCCTTTCACGTATCTGCAGGGTTCTGTAACAAGACAATTTGGAAATTTAATTTAGTTGAGTCACTTTAAGGAGAAAAGGGAAAAATACGCCACCTCCTGAATATGAATTTTAGACAAAATAAAAAATTATTTATCATTACAAATTAAATTAATATCAAAACCGTTTTCCCTTTGCTATAATTTTTGATTGTATGCAGCACGAAAGCTCATGTCTTTATATTTATTCACCTACAGCATGTGCCACCTAACCTTGCAAACTTTAGTGGGCTTTGATTCGGCTACTTACGCTTTGTTTCGTCGGTAGTCGTAACTTAAACTAGCTCTAATTGGCTGTTGGACAGTGTGGTACACTCTACTAAAAAGTGAAAGTCAATTTATTTATGGTTTACGAGAAATTGTGGATTTTTTGACAAATTAAAAGGCCGTGCGCCATAAGATTAGAAACAGTTTGCTTTGAGGAGGGATTAACGATAATTTAGGTTACGTATAAAAAATACAGCAAAGAAAGTAGAAATGTAATAAAAAACCGTTGCTTTTGCTTGAGAGTGTAACGGCTTCTCGCCTTTTAAACTTATCGTCATTTTTTTTGCAAGGTTAAATGGCACTTGCTGTACATCCGACAACGAAACGCCACCTAAAGTTTTTGAACTCTAAGTAATTTTCTATAAATTCAAAAAATTTCATATGCTTAAATATTTAATATGATCAAGTATTCTTGAGGCTTCAGGTTTCAAAAACTATTAAAAATTGCTGCTTTTCCTTGGTCTACGATACAATTTCTATGAATTTTCCAAAATGTTAAATTATTTCACAAAAATAATAAGATAAAAAAAGGAAAAAAATAAATTTATCAAAAACTTTTTGATAGCAACAAATTAATTTCATAAAGCTTTGGTAGATTTAAGGTAATTCCGCAGCTTTAATTATTATCTGCATAATAAATCCGGATCCCTTTCACCTGTCTCGACGTTTGTGCCGATAGGATCCCACTACTAGGAGCCAGATGCCATACAGTGAATTCCAATTTATGTGGAACATGACAGATTAACGTGCAAAAAACGATGCATTTTAAGCCCTAGTAAAATTTTAATACTTGCAGTCACCCTAATTAAGGACATTTTTTTACATCACCTGATGGCGATATATTTAAAAATTCATTACAAATAATGCTTTAAATAAACTATTTAATAATAGTTAAGCCACTAGTGCATTGATAGTACCGGTTTCAAAATTGATTTACAGATGTCTGCGTGGCACGCAAGAATAGGATTTGTCTCGTAAACGAGAAATTATGAGTTCAAACCTTGATGAAGTCTACTTTGTAATTACTGTAAAAGGACAATCAGGTTTATGTCAATATTACAATTTAATTTCGGCTTTGACCGCGTCGTCATTTGAGAACTACACCCAGCATAATCAGGTAAGGACCGACCTGTAGCTTGTCTGCCTACAAGCTACATGTCGGTCCTTACCTGATTATGCTGGGTGTAGTTCCCAAATGACGACGCGGTCTAAGCCGAAAGTAAATTGTAATATTGACAGTTCGAGAAACCGCGAAAGCATCAAAGAATATAAATCAGGTTTATGTTATTTAAAACGTGTATCGTTAAGTCTATACATATACTGTACCTGATTAATGTTGTTACATAGCATTTAAAATAATTATTACACATTTAAAACATAAAACTTGATAGTCTTTTTATAGTCATTAAAAACATAAAAAAAAGTAAGCCTCATCAAAAGATTCAACTCATTACCTTTCGCTTACAAAACATATCCTCTACACAGACTTTGCAAGCAGTTATATCAAACGCACTAGTGGCTTGACTATTATTAAATAATTTATATAAAGCATTATTTGCTGGGTTGGGCATGTAGAGTTAAACATGTAAAATATATTTAATCTATCTGCATGGTTATGCTGCATTTAGAATATTAAGCCCTTTTACTGCATGTTCTGCATAGAATAATATCGATGCAAAATCAGGTAAAAACAGCACCTAAAAAAGGTTAAGAAATCCCTGCAAAAAAATGCAGAAAAAATCACCCAAAAAATAGTATAAAACTACAGGAACTTTTGTTCGACAAAAAAGCGAGATAAAAGTTAATTAAATTTAGTACTTTTTCCAAGGAAGTGCCTTAACAGAGATTTAAAAAATGTTTTTAGAACTAATAAATACGCACTAAAATATCAGGCTTCGAATAAGCTGAACATCTTCTGCGAACCTGAATTTGCTTATCTGCAATAAAAAGTGCAACGGTCCAACGTACGAACAAATCTGCGGCTTATACATATAATAGACGCGTAAATATGTGGCTTCTAGTAGGGGAAGCCCCCCATCACTAAATGTTAAGACAACTGGAAGGGATCCGGATTTAATATATAGATAGATAAATTATCAAATTAAAATTTATAATATCTCATAACAGCAAAAAACTAAAAAATAATTGCAATCAATGCCGGAATTAGGGTGGGGGGCGAGGCTCCCGCCACAGCCGTAACGTTTTAGCAGGGACAATTTTATTGCATAATTTTTATGAAGCCGACTTCTTTGTCGTTAGATAGTTTGCGACACTTATAAATCTGTGCAGTGCGGTGCGTTTCATTAGCAAATAGGAAAATGAGCGCGTTCGTACCGTTGGATAGCCGTACGTCTCGCGTGTTTTTCTAGAATCTATCGTACATGTTTTACGTATTCTCCATATTTTACATGTATACCATTAGGTAGAAAAAGACTCATTTTTCTAAGTGTACTATAGAAATTAATATTCCACGTGTAGTGAAGTTATAACCCTAATTATTTATAATGCATTTTTAAATAAAGTGGCATCCGGTGATGTAAGAACTGTTATCTTTCCATTTGGGGCGCACTGCACATTCACTGCAAGTGATAAAATTCTTCTAGGGAGATACAATAGAGGTATTTCCTTTTTTTCATGTTAACTTGCCATGTTCCACCTATTTTTGAATTCACTGTATAAAGCATATATTTGTATGTATCGGACCAATACAGTTTTCAATGCAAATAAGAAAATTAGATTTAGCCTGTATGATTGCATTATACGAACGCAATCCGTTGCCCGCTGCAAGCTCTCATTACAGATACCAATCTCAGCGAAGGAAAGATTCTGAGATCATGCAAGCGATGCGCGGCGGGTTTTGTAATTAGATAATTATAATCTAGACTTTTGATTCTACAAACGTACGTTGTCTTTTATTAACTTGTGCTGTATATACGCCAATATTTACTATTAATTATAATAACGTTAAAAAAGGTTGTTTTTTAACCTAGAATTACTTTTCGCCCTCAGGCACTGGATTACCATTTTTATGTAAAAGAAAACAATTTGCGATGAGACTACCATACGTAATCACCGTTAATAAGAATCAAGATCATCCATTTATTATACTAGGAATTTATAATACGTAGCATTTTCTAGAGTTAGGAGAGTTTTTAAATGTGAAAATGAAACAAAGCCAGTTTGAAGAAAAAGTGGGTAAATTTACTAAAAATGTTGTATATAATAAAATAATGGAATTATAGTTTTAATACATTTATTTTAACGATTATTTTGATGTAACTCTCGCAGGGTCGAAATTTTACTCCGAAAGAGTAAACATTAACGGAATTAGTGGTTACACATAGGTTCAGTATTTATTTCGTAATCTCTTGACACTTTATCATAACTCCGCGTATTTTAAAATATACAATATTGCTGGACACATTAAGTACATGTCTCGCATCTCCACGCATTTTATTTATTATATTTTTTAAATACGTTACCAAAAAAAGGCGTGCTGTTGTAATTTAATTCCAGTAATTCATCTAAGTAATTTTAGTCCGCTAATATTGACGTAACGTATCCTTTTATTAATTTATCAGTGCCTTATCATAAATGTCAGTTAATTGCATAAATTATAACATAAATTAAATGTAGCAAAACCAGGAATGTTAACACAATAAATTATACCAATGAATATCAAAAACTTTCATTATTTTTAAAATAATTAAAGCAATGCTAAGGTACAGTTAACCAAACTTAAAATAAACTATGAAAAACTTATTAACTTTGTTGTAATTAATATAAAATCCATGTTTGCTATCAAGTTAAGCGCCTAATCTAACTTTGCTAAGAAATTAACGAGGAAGTTAACATAATTGTTTAATTTCCATTTGATTTTACTGTATTTCTCACTAATTAGAAGAATTATAAAAGTAATTTTAAGATATTAAGCTCTTTCTAAATTAATGTTACATGACAGTTTCTACAATTTCTCTTTCTACTTTAATACCTACTCTTTACGGCTTACGAGTTCTATTTTTAAATTTTAAAGTGAAATATATTCTCCTTTTGGAAAAATAGCAAACAAACATAAGTTTTGCATATTAATTCGAATTCAAATATTGATTTTAAAAGTTAATTAAACTAGGTAAATTATATACATTTATTGAAAATTTAATATTAAAGTTTCAATATAATATTTAATATTGAATGTGTTAAATATGAAGAGTTAAATTTTTTACTGAAACAAATTTTTTAGTTATGAATATTACAAAAACTTTTGAAAAACTTTGGTTTGTACATTTTCGTTGAAAGAGAATTAAACATTCTAAACAAACATTATTCGCTCTTCCCTGCGGTTAAATATTGTTTTCGATATACCTACTATAGATATTGATTCAATTTTGTATTAGTTTTTAAATAATTTAAGAATGTCTTTGTTTGAAACATTTCTGTTTCAATTAAATTAATAATAAATTAAATTAAGTAAATAACAAAAACAAAAAAAAACATGTTACCCCCAAGATTGGAAACGAGGACGTCTGTTTACAAGACAGTCACCGTTGTTATATTATACCGTATGTTCAAATAAAAAATACATAAGGGTTGGCCATGGAATATAAAATTACTGTCTTGGCATGCTTTAGAATTTATTAACTGTGATCACTCTGGCACCGTCACTACAAATGACAAACTCAGCCTAAAAATTTTAAGTGAAAGTATTATGTTTTGTTTTTTCAAATACTTTTTTTTATCAAATACTTTGACTTATTTCCATTATTTTTGTTTTTATTATTAAAAAAAACTTTGTGCTTGGGCCCTTTTCTATCCCGGGTCTCTATTCAACTGCATTACGCATTTGTGTTGATTTTTATTAAGTTGTGCCGAGTAGAACGCTAATATTTAATAATAGTTAGAAAATTTAAGACTTCATAGTGTTATGAATCGATCGAATTTGTTTATTTATATTGTACTCGGTTAGGATAATGTCATTAATTAATGTGTCATATAAACACGTACGGGAACACCACAATAATAAATCGCTGACTTGTTTAACTTGGTTTAACTAATATAAACAACCCAGAGGCGTACTCAAAATTTTTTTTATGACGGCGCTATATATGCGCGCCTATTATTTCAGGAAACAAGCAAAATTTACGAAAATCATGTTCATAATTGCAACTCTTTGCATATTTGAGAATATAAAATACCGCTATATGCATTAAGAACATGTCTGACGTCTCGACACTGCATATTTATCATTTTTTTTAAAGAAGTATACAATAAAACCGTCGGGTGTAGTCTACAGCTTCAGTTAGTTTAGAATATCTGTACAAACTTGTCATAACTATTATGACCTGAAAATGATAACGGGCAAGCTGATTAGGCAATTATAATAAAACGTTGTCTTGGTTCTTCTAACAGGTTGTTTAGATGTTTACAATAACAATCTTGGGTCGCTTTCTGTATGAATGAGATCGCCGCGCAGTCTGCAATTTTGGATATATTTACATTGATAAAAAATACGAGTCATTTTATTTAGTAAAGTAACAGAATTTAGTGTAGTTAAGCTGCTACTCGTATTATAATTTCCAACATATCTTACACAATCCTAAAGCAAACGAGAAAACTGTTTTAAGAATTTTTAGCAGCGGGCTTATGCGAGGAAGGTCTCGTTGCGGTTGCCCGATAGCTTGTTTAAAATTATTAGTGACCGTTTTAAATTATAGAATTTTCAAGAATTAAAATATTTTTCAATATTTAATTTAATAATTACAGAAATTTTCATGCATTTTTGTAAAATAAAATAATATTGAAATAAACTGGTTATTACAGTTTGGAACATTTATAAGTATTTTAATTTTAAATTCCTACATGCAAAAACTTTATCATAAAAATTTAAATGTTAAGTCTACATTTCTAAACATTAAATTTCAGGTTTCTGTAAAGATTTTAACATTGCTCTAAAAATATTTCTATATTTGAAATTTTTACTTTAGTTAAGTAATAGCAAAGTTCTGAATTTTAAATGTTTGATTTGGAACAAAATGCCTTTTGTTTTCTATAGGTATATGTTGCCATTATATTAAAAATTGTAAATCTTTGTATTTTCCTTTGTAAAATATAAAATTTTCCTACAAAATACGTTAATATCATAATTTCTAATAAAAATAAATGTTTAGTTTTTAGACGGAAAATATTTTTAAATAATAAAGCAATTTTGTCGGTTTAAAATAGAATAATGCTTGAATTTTTAAAACTTTCTTTTACCATGTCCGAGTCTGGAAACAGTTTGTTATTTTTAGCTCATACAAATTGCATTATTTACTGCATTACATTTACATGATACTCTATGCAAAAACTCGTCTTTGACATAACGTGCTTAAATGAATGATTAATAAGTCTGACTCGATTCTACATCTGCAACTGCAAGAAACGTAACGTACAAGCTCTTTCCTCTGTGTGACATTCTTTGAAATGCGCTAAAGTATGAGATTTCGTACGTACTCTTTGATAGCACGAAATAGGTTTTCTTTGCTGTGTGAACTCTAGAATTAAGGCAGATTTGTTGTAATACGTGTAAGTAGAGAATGTGCATCCGAGGGAGTTTTCTCTGTTGTGAATTCTTAAAGGCCTATTCAGGAAAATCTTCGCGCCAGACAAGATGTAACTAAGAGGCTTCTCGCCTGTGTGAATTCTCAAATGCTTAGAGCTAGTTAAGTCGCATTTCAGAATGTGGCTCAAGTCGCAGAGGGTACAATTAAACGATTTTCTTTTGCGTGAATTTTCACATGTTATTTTGGATTCCTATTTCTGTTTGTTTTTATTTCTTCTGATAATGATATAATTTTCCAGGAAGATATTTTATTTCATACTGTCCACCGTACACTACGTCATTAATTTGAGTCCGGGAAATGACACATTACAGTACTAGGCCGGGAAGTATTGCCTCGCAACCTTTCGCCAATCACAAAACAAGAAAAATTTTCAAACATTTGGTTGCTATCGTTACTCTAAATATAAGGTAACCAGATTATCCTTAATAATTTGGTTGAATAAAATATGATCCTTTATTTAAGAATTTAAAAAAGCGAACAGTACGAAATAAAATGGTGTACGTCACACGGCCGTGAGATGATCTTACAATACTCGTCTCGAAATTCCAGATTCGGCTCCTTCGTCGCATTATCCGGAAACATCTTGACTCGTTACTGTAATAAGTCATCTCCCGGCCTTATAACGTAAATAACTAATGAAACATTTTCGAATTTCCGATGTTGTTCCCAGTTAAACCACTGGTTTAACTGGGCATAAGATGGACTTTGACAATGCTCGGGTACTCGCCAGAGTACCTCATTACTTCCCTCGAATCATACGTGAAGCAATTGAAATTGAGAAACAACCTGACAACATAAACAGGGAGGATGGTTTTAGACTCAGTAAAGCTTGGGCTCCGGTAGTTTATCCTCTAAGGACTCCTAAGCATCATCGATCTCACGATCACGCTCCACCGGATCCGTCTTCGTCCAACGGTGACAGCCAACCAGAACTCCGCCGTTCTGCTCGACTGGCTCAAAGAGGTTTAAATACCTCCGCTTCCCGGATTTGAATTTAGTGTTCTATTCACTCTGAAGATGCAAGCTGCAATGTCTTGCGAAACGTTAGTTTGTATGGGTTCACAAACAGCTAACAGGCATAAGCCGATTAAGTATTATTGTCTTGACAAACAAAATACATCAAATTCTTGTCCGCCCCAAGGTTTAAATAAACTAAGCACACGGCCCTGTTTAGGCAGGCAGGGCCAGCGAACAAATATTGCTCAGACTTCTAGAGCAAATGCTTGTAAAGGCAGACAAGCTACAGGTCGGTCCTTACCTGATTATGCTGGGTGTAGTTCCCAAATGACGACGCGGTCTAAGCCGAAAGTAAATTGTAATATTGACAGTTCGAGAAACCGCGAAAGCCTCAAAGAATATATTGCCATGCATTTTACAAATAGTTCAACTTAGCTGGGAGACTTTGTATAGATGCAACCAACATAATGGACAGCATCAATATTTTACTAGTGGAACCCGTGGGCTACGTCCTCCGCTTTTTGTTTTGATTATTTTGATATAGTAATAAACAACAGAATGAAGCACGTATCGTAGCAGGCCACGGATCGAAATACTTTAACTTTTATTGACCGCACATTCAGTAACATGTCTTACATTTCGACACAGATTATTTACTATGTTTGCGAAATGTATTCATTATTTCAATACATTTCTTAGGATAAACCTGCTAAATTTAGGAGGAAAACCTTGGGCGTAGCCCACGGGTTCAAATCGTTTTATTAACTGTTTTGCGATTGCTTTAATTACTTTAGAGTAAATGTGTGCGTTTGTTATTGTAACTGGAACCCCCAATATTTGGGTCAATGAAGCGTGGAATTCCGAGCGTATTTATTTGTTTTTTGTTTATTTTAAAAATTTATGAAAAAACATCGTTCTCGTGGGAATTGCCTGACAGCTTTTTAATAATAGATCTGCCTAAAAATCCCGCATAAAAATCCCAGCTCTATTAGTAAATATTGTTTAGAATAAAATTGTAAAAATTTTCTGTGTGCAATGCTTTTATTATATTAATTGTCTGTTATTGGAAGGGAATTATATAAAATATGCTATGCGAGATTCTCATATCAGCGCGATAAATACACTTAACGGAAGATATTTACTGTTAATTTCTTCCGAATCGCCAGAATTGAAGTAAGCCATAAATAACCAAATTATAGCAACAGTAGTGTTTTAACATGAGTGGAGATGTAAGAACCCGTCATAAATTTTGGCGAGATGCAAGAACCCGTAGTCGTGGTATGGTGAGACAGTTCGGGATTTAATATACACTAGCTGAGCCCGCGACCTTCGCCTCACGCTGTTTTGATAACGTCAAACGCCCGGTTGCTTTCTATGTACCGCACAGCCTTATGTGACTGCTAGACAATCATTCGCTGAAAATAATAAACACGTTGTCGCGAGATGTCCATCGTTGTGTTATGGTGAGACAGTTAGGGATTGACTATGTAAATAGTACTTCGCTCTTTACACTATCTGATATAAAGATATTCGTTTTGAATAATGCGTAGTAAAATGTAACTGGACCTTAAGGAAAATTTTCCGTAAAATTTTGTGATTTTTTTTTAAATGTAAAAATTCTTCATCGCAGTATCGCAAAAGAATTCCTTATAGCTTAAATTTAGGGATATAAACTGAACCAAAACAATGTCAACATCGCTGTAAGCTGTTTACATTAAATTGTACCGCAATAAAATATTTCCCGTGTAATACTAATGTTGTATTTAAACTGAAAAATAACAAATTTATCCATTTAAATTTTTCCTTGTTTGTTTTAACAAGCTGTATTGGCACCCCACGGGAATATGTTTTGTTCGTGTAGGTTGACTTGTTTATGTTTATGTGTAATTTTATTTTTACGTGTTTGTTTTTGCTTTAATTGTGAGCGAGGAGGCAAGGCCAGTAGAATTGGAAGTGAATGAAGTTAAAGCATATTACATTAACGCAAAGTCACAGACACAATTGGAACAAAACCTAACAATTAACACAGTGAATATTAAAGTGGAAAGAGAATTCAACTATTTAGACTCTACAAGTCCACACTGAACGATCAAAACTTAATGATATAGAGTACAGAAAATGCAACAAAGACTGTCAGCCGCGAAGACATCGTTGTACGCACTGCAAAGTGTAATGAAATCCTATAATATAAGTAAGAAGAAATAACTTTTTGTACTCTAAATGTACATTCTGACTGCTAAGCAGTCGTCATCAGTAGAAAACAAAAGAGATGAACCACAACAAATCTAAAAATAACAACAACGTAGTAGAAACGTCTCTTAAGCCTGGTGAATGGGTAATCACGAATTGCTGATGGGTGGATCTGAATTTACAGCTTAGGGATTGCTCCCCTTCTGTCTTGCGTTAAATTTAAGTACTGGAGATTACAAATGTTGTTTTGGAATTTGTTGATAAATCTGCTTTCCAATGCGCGAGTTCGCTGATGGTTTTTAAAGATTTAAGAAGCTTTAGATCAAACAGTAGATACAAACACCGACAGATACATTACTCAGGACTCTCACCATACTCCTGCACATAAACGTGCCGCATTGAATTCACTAATTTATAGATTAATTAACATATCTCTGACGCAAATACGATACAAGAAAGAACTATTAGATTGCATACATGAAATAGCAAGATTTAATGGCTACTCCCCCTCATTCGTTAACCACATCATATACAATGTAATCGCCAAAAAAGCAGGGTTTACTTAAAACTACACACAAAAAAGACCAGATTCGCAAAAATACTGGACTTCTTTGACATGCTATCCACCCATATATAATAAAATTTAGTTAGTTTATTCCAAAATGCAGATTTTCGGTCCATTGTTTCTACAAGAAATAATACAAACATCGCCTACGTAATACTAAAAACTCCGTAGCAAGTGAAGATCAATCGGGGATTTACCAAATTAAATGTTTTATATGCGCGAAACTAAGAAGAAACTAGGCACGCATTTCAAAGAACACCTTTTTTTCGCTTAAACAGACCCGTTAAATCATGGCTAGCCTCACACATTTTAAGTTCACAACATACTATCCTACTGTCTGATTTAAAACTTCTAAAATCTGTAAAAAAAACACAGAACTCGACGCATGAGAAAACAGATTTATCTTTAAATTCTAAAACAACATTTTAAATCAAGGCTCGGATTTGATTCCAAATTCTTTATTACTTAAATATACCGCACAACGCGACGCCAACGGGAGGGGAGGAATCCCAAAACTATAAATTCAGATCCACCCATCGGCAATGACACCTCATACATAACTTATTTACATATGAAAATAATCTAATGACAGATGTCTGCTTCCTTTTACAAAATTTAGTTGACCTTGCGGAGTACAATGTTACGAATGCGTTTACACAAAAAAGTTCTATCACTGCTTGATAGAGTACTCGGTATATGGTATATATGCAGATAAGCATGTTAGGGAAAACCCGGAAAACGTAATAACAATGAGTAAAGGGAGACCCTATTGGTCCTATTAAAAAGCGATGTAGCAGAAATTAATTTTGAAAAAATCTTGGATAACGTACATATAATGTTAACCTTAGTGTTCATGTTGGCATGCGATGACTCCGGTAGCGCTGTGACGTCACCAGGCAGCTGAAATGTTATGAAGCTGAATTTTCCCATTAGTAATGTAAACTTGAATTTTATTGTTTTTGAATTGAAACTTTTTCGCCGGCGGATGCAACATGCGATCGTGAGATCACACAGCATAACGGAAGTAATGTAACGGATGTAACCGCGGCCATATTCCCGGAAACGAATGTACACGATAGCCTTGCTTGCGTGAATACTATTCAGACGTTCGCCGGAGTGTGTTGTGTTCTGCGCTTAAGCAAGGAATGCGCATTATTTGCGCAGCACGAACAAAACATTGAGCATTACTATGGATGCTTATCTATGCATAAAACTCCACATATATGTTACAAAAAATTTTTGCTGTGCACTTTTACGAACTATAAACTAATTACATCTTTTTTTTTCACGATACTAATTTTGTTTTTTGTTACATACAAAACTTCGTTACAATCTAAGGAACATTTTGTCTCATACAATGTATAGTCGCGTTCCAAAACTAACCTCGCTAGAGCTCTTACCGTTGTCCATACTGTGCAAACTCAAAGCATGAGTGCGAGAAAGATGTACTAATACAGTTTGCTGGGCGTTGAAAGAGTAAGAAATGTACGTATAATGTTATCTTATGGTAACATGAAATCATTCACTTGATGCGAATATTTCTTTAAGAAACGTAATCGTGCAGAACAGTAATTATTTAATATTACAATAAACAATTAGCTGTAATAAATACTAAAAATGCTACAACATAAAATAATGTTAAGTTGAGAACTACAAAGGGCAAGATCCTGACAAAGAAATCAAAATTCAAAATTTTCTTCCAATATATCATCCTCGTATACTTGCGGGTTCTTACAATTTTAGAATTTCAAAATAATATCGAGAATTTAGAGAAAGGTAATTCTCACATATGTGCTGAAACTTAATTAATTTATTAAATCTTATAATGCATATCTTGTTAATATCTCCCTAATTCCAATATTTTTAAACATGTAGATTTATAAATGCTGTTAGTGCTCATTAAAATGCATTTTAAAAAGGGGTCCCAGATGAAGTAGTGGGTAGATACCAAGTTGAACTCCTGGTGGCACCTGGGGCTCCCGTTTCCGATTGTCCCTTAGGCTTAATTTAGATGTAACTCTAGATGAGCTAATGATGTCAGCAATCGATACTAGTAAGCCGAACAAAAAAAATAAAGAAGAAGTTTCAGCTGCTCGTTACCGAGCAGATTCGTGGTATATAAAAATACTTTCTATATTTCTGTAAACTTGAAGTACGTTTTGGATTTTGTGCAAATACACTTATAGTTTTTAATAGAGAATTTAATTATAATTTCATAAGTTCTGAATATTGTACAATAAAATCTTTAATTTACCATACTAATTTTTACAATTTTCTGTGCATTTTTGATCATTGAAAAAAAGGTAACCCTTTATTTATTAAACGGGATTCGTTAATGTTAAGCAGAATTGCTCTTCATAAGTAGTAGAACCAAAATCTAATATTGGTGTTTTAATACTCTCATATTTGGTGGGGCTACACGTCCCCCTCCTATAATTTTTTGACTTATGGAATGGAAGATGCCTATATAGCTTGTTTTCTTAGAAATCCAACAGTCGGTGAATTATAGAGCGTTATAATTATAAAATTTACACTTCTGCAAGTACGGTAAGTATTAATATCTAGTATGGGAAAGTCCACTTGAAATTAACACTTCAGCTTTTTTATTTCTAGTTACTTTTACAAAACTTGATAATCTTCTGGAAAACTTCTGTGAATTTAATACAGCATACACAAAACAAGGTTTTATTTAAAACCAATGTTCAGAGGAAAAGCTGTTCATTAGACATTAAGAAACAGACAAGATGTTGAAAGAATTCTGTATTATTATATATAACACAAGCAAATACGATCCCCAATTAAAGTTAATCGGATCAATCCAAGCTACTACCCTATAAGCCAGTTTTAATGAACTCTTGTTGAGACAGAGACTTATTCGGACGTCTTAGATAAATCTGGGATATCTTAAAGTAGATATCATCAAATCAAAGGCAATTAACAGAAAAACTTGTAGCAGAATCTGAAAAACTCCCGATTATTAATTTATTATTTTGCTACCATAAATAACCGGCGCGGCGGCGTCTGTTTTTGGAGCAGCAGGTAATCAGTTAGAAATAAATTAGATCACTAAAGGTAAGCCTGGAAACTGACTACTTACTTCAGAGAAGTCATTAGTAATTTATTGTTATTTATTACCAATGTCTTCCAGCAACCAGTAACATTAATCTTGACGCAGAAATGCAGAGGGAATTTTCTTTAGGCAGTTCTAAATTTTGCCGAGGTTTAAGAAAACAGCAATGATTGACGGACGGTATTCGTAATTGCTGATGACTGTATGACATTATGTTTTTCATAAATTCACTGCCGCTTTGCGCAAACAACCCTTAGCTATATTCTGCCAGAGAACACTTTCCTAATTAAATGTAGCACAGCCACGTACAAATTGCATTTCACAACGGCTTACATCAACATCAAATGCAAATGTTTCCAATTAAGCACATCGCGTAGTAGTTGCAAAACGATCTGTATAATAGTTCCGGTTACCACAGCGCGTAAACATTAATATTCAGGTTAGTATCAGCATACAGTCTCTGTTCACCGGGATAAAATTGACCATTACATTAAAAATTCTATTTGCTCTTTATGGTTTTCTACAATTGCTTGTCCGATGTTTTATTTTTAATGACGTTCACCCTACTGTCCCGCATTGCTAATGAATAATTTCCACCTATTCGCACGATGCTTGCTCTACAGGAAAATAGAACAATTTGAATCAGAAACAGATAAAAATAATATTTTTTCAACGGCTTTATTTTCAGCTTTTCACGTAGCTTTACCTAATCCAATTTTAAACATTAGTAAGATTTAAAAATTAGTCACTTTGGCTAGTCCCATAAAGTTGAATTTTTGTACAAGTACTTACATTGTTTCTATAATTAACTTACTGGAAGTCACCATCCGAGTACGGCTGCAGCCACCATAATGAAAAAATGACCGCCGTTTATGTAAGTGTTTTCTTGTACGTGAGGCGCTTGGCCAGAAAATCGTAAGAATATATTACATTAACTTCTGTTAAACTGTTTTTTAAAAACGTCTACCATTTCATAAGTATCTACATATACCATACGTGTACATAATTGAGCTTGTAGAGCATAGAATTATTTTTAATTAGGGTAAATATTCTGTAGATATCTCGTTTTACCACGATGTACCCATTTCCACACCATACTTGAGGCAGAGTACAGCTTTTTACGTAGTTTCCTAGTAGCACTAGTCTACGATAACTTTGCCTTTTCTTACTGCAACTAGATGTATTGATATTTTCTAGTTTGTGCCATTTCCGGGTCAAAATTGGCTTTGCCATCTTCGGTGTCATTGGCACTGTCTTGACTCTCAATTCCTGTTGAAACTTTATATTTCTGTTAAAAAAGAAAGCCTTGTTATTATTATTGGTATCATCGCCACCACCATCTTTATCATCAACCGTTTTCTGCAATACATATATCTAAAAACATATTTCATCGTCTACTTGATCATCATCATTAGTATCACTCTCCATAAGAAAAGGTACATAGTTTGCACAGTCCTTGATGGTAGATTCATATATGTGAACACACCAATCCAGCCTTCTACAACCCCATCCGGTGTGGTAGCCTTTTGTGCATTTACATGCAATTTGCCTCAGGAGTGAGTCAGACGTAGGCGAATCCACACTTTTCATAGACCCATTTTCTGCCATTTCCCAACCCAAGCTCTGAGATTCTAAAAGCTTACCAAGCCAATATTGTACTTGGTAGTAGGCATGTAGAAAATGCTGGCGCGATGCAGATGATGTTGGCGGTAAGCTAAATACTGTCATCCTTGTCTTACTTTGATCGACAGATTTATTAAAGTACTATAGTACTTATCATCGGTTGCCCTGACCCATCGCATTGCAGACCAAGCTCCTTATTGGAGCAGACCAAGCTCCTTATTGGAGTGTAGTGCCACACAATTTACTTTACCTAAACCACTGTCACAGATTTAGCAGGAAATGTTCTCCTGCACTTGCTACATCATTTGGTAAAGCATTTTATTGATTTAACACACTTACAAGGCACTGAAGTCTTCGAGTAGTTTACAGCCTTTAAGAACTTGGCTTTGTTTTACGAAACAGCGCTTAGAGTGGTAGTAGTAGCAACTACAAATTCGATGGAAAAAAATAATGTGGGTTTTCATGCCTTTGTTGCGTGATTACAGATCAAAGTCCACACTATTTTTTAGGTTTTTCCTCTAGCTGGTTTCGTAAAAATAGATTTTGATCATCGGAAGTGAGAGCCAGTGCCAAAACAACTAAAAATAAACATGTTCTCGAACAATCAACACATTCAAACCTGAAGAAGAGTGTTCAATTGCTTAGTCAATTGAAGGTACGCAGTTTTTCGAGGAGTAAACCGCAGGGAAAGTTTGGTGCAACCGACTAATTGTGGTAATGCGATTCCTGCTTGCCATTCGGTAAAATTAAAGGTTTTCTTGTTTCCGGTGAGCCAACTGATCATGATTCTTCATGGTCTGGAACACGGAAAAAAAATTAAAGAGTGTGTTGTAATGGAGCATTCCATGCCACTGATTCCTTTGGATGAACAGAGACTGTAGTGACCTTATGCCAAAAGGCAGGTGGCTTTATCCCTCGGGGCGACAGTAAATATCGTATATTCGTTTTTCTTAACCGCTTCCATCTACTCCTCCAGGTTTCCTACAACCAACTCTAGCAAAGTGTTGATGCCCATCTCCCTTGACGTAAACCTAACGCATCTCATTTATATGCTAAATCCGTATCCCTGTCTAACTCTTGTAGGGAATGTTTGGCGCTTCCAATGTTTATGTAAAAGTCAAGTAGGGTGCCTTCATCAGGGCTATGAAGCACCGAATGCTGGCGGGTGGAACAAAGACGCTACATACATAGTTCAGTTACCGTACTTTATATTTTTTTTATTATTATTCAACATTCAGTAGTAGCACATTTGATAACATTCAGAATTATAATAATCGAAATAAACAAAATCAATCATTTCTCTTGCAGTTGTAAATACATAAAGCGAAGATGATGTAGCACTAAACAAGGTTCGAGATCATTCCTTTAAAAAATTGCGCAACATATTTCATCGAAGGCATAAAATTCATGTTGTCCTATTGATTAATACGACCGCTGTTTGACGGATATTCGAAAAAATACGAGCCATTTAATCTTTTATGGACACGGAGATACCTTACAAACGCAATAGCTTTTTAAAATGATGATTAATATTGCTTAGATATTTAAAATGCATAAAAATATACACAATATTTCAATGTTATTTTCAAACAATGTTTGTTTAGTACAGTAAAATGGTATTTTCAAAATATAAATAATCGATATCGTATTAGCAACCTATGGTCAGTGTGAACCGCAAGTTCTACCGGTCTACCGTTTTGTTAATTTAAGTGAAAATAATTCGCCTTTTCATAGCCGCGTTTCCTTGAAATTAACTGCTACAATTTGAACGAAAAATTGCAACAACATTATTACAGCTTGAAGCAAAAAATTTTTAATGAAAAATTACTGGAATCAGATTCCAAGAATCCGTTAGTATATTTAATATTTATTGGAATTCATCTAGCAGTATTAGATGTATAAGTAATTAATTAAGTTATAAGTTAAGTATATGATATCTATTTTTTGCGTTAAAACAAGTCTAAAAATGTATTCCTAATTTTGCTAGCTGCATGTATACATTAAAATTTACAAATAAAAACGTTTGTCGCTTAGTAAAAATTTCACTACATTAAAAGCAATACAGACAGACACATCTGCAGCGTCCGCTTTATCGGTCTCCCACGGCCCTAAAACCTGCTTATTAGTCAAAATGTTTAGGTTAAAAATGTTTGCCATAAACGTACTCTTCGTTTGGGCATAATTCGTATATCCGCCAACAAGTCCAAAGTGGAAAAAACTTCGCTGAATGACCGCATGTGCTCCAAATCCAACCTGTCGATCACAATACCTCCTTCTGTAGCTATACTTAGTATAGCAGAGAAGGTAAAAATAAGTGCAAAAGGACATAAATTTTAATTTAAAGCAGGTAACGCAGCTTGATGTTATGATTTTTAATTATACGAAATTTTTATTATCAAGTTTGCGGTAAGCAGAACATTAAAAACAGGGCAGTTTTATTAATCTACAGTTTAAACAATTATTTTTAATACATGCACAAATTTATTTTTAAATTAAATTTTTCGACTTCATTTTTCTATTAGCTAGAACGTTTTCATAATATATTAATAACTTCGGAAAATGTAACCTATTTTAATGATGCGATTCCTAAAATTTAATCAAAACCAAACATCAGTTTCACAGTTGGTAGCAATATGCATAAATCCTCATACTTAATCAGGCTTTAGGGTAAAACGGATTATTATTAATGAAATAAAATTATGTTACACTTTAATTAGAAGTTATAAGGATGAAGTGTGAAAACTGGAGCTGGAAGTTTAAATTAGGAGTTCGCTGTACAGTTCATTACTCAGAACATTATTTAAATAAAAGGCATTAATTAGCTATTACACGGTATAGTATTATCATTATTAATGAAGCTTCTTTTTACTTAAAAAAAATAACGTAAAAATTATTACCATCTTTCCTTAATAATATACAAATTATACGTACAAAAACTTTCCGATAAATTTTTCAGATCTTGGCAGTTCCAACATTAGCTCAAAATTTATGGATATTACGGTTACATTACAAACAGAATACAAAATGGCAAAACCTGGAGAAAGAAAGTTTTAGGTACAAAAGAAATAAATGTATCCTTCCATTAATTATAGCTTACATTATTCAGAGCGGCGTCTTGGAAAACCAAAAGAGCAAAGCGGACAGAATTGTAATTTACGTAAAGTTAAGCGTTGATAAAATATGCACCTTGTTTCTAACTTAAAGATTAATTCGACCTTAATTAAATTTATATAAAACTTGAGTCGCGCCGCTGTACAAACTAGACGGCTTTACTCTTCTCGAGCCAAAAACAAATAACCCTGCAGACTTGAAATTTTCCGAAAAAATCCACTTTGTATGCATACAAAAACAGCGACTCCTGAACTCTTAAAGTCCTGAAGGAACTAGCTAAGTGAAGTAATATTGCCCAAAGCCTTTCCAAACTTTTAGAATAATAAATTACTTTTGTGCTACAACTAAAATACTTCGGTTTTATCACACTTTTAATACATTGTACTATTATTTTAATACAAAAAAAATGTGTGTCGAGCACGTAACTTCTAAGTGAAACTTTTTAGCGTGTTCTTACTGAAAGCGTTTTTCCCTTTAAACTTTAAGACAATTATTAGCTCTTTACAGCAAAGCCGGCAACTGCACTAGCAAAAATTATATACCAAAATAAAGAGCAATTAATGGGCTACATGCTACAAAAAAATCCAAGTCTTTTAATTATCAACCTACAGTTTTGAGGTGAGTGGTAACTACAAAGTGTATTTTTATTCCTTCTGCGGACTCCGTAAACGCGTGCAACCCACTTCGTGACTATTTATGTACTGAACTACTGTCTACTGACGTACCGATGCTAGCACCTAAAAGCTTAATTAAAGATTATAATTTTCCAAATTATTGACACAATTTTCAAATTTTTCTAACTTAGAAATACGAGATTTTAAAAGGTAAAAAATTGTATGGTAAATTTTGAATTTGAAAAATTTAAAAACGGTAAAAATTTAAAAAAATTCTGAAAATTTAATTTTTATTTTCAGTAAACTTTCAAAAATATGAATAATTTAAAAATTTTAAACATACCTATTCAAAATTTTTAAATTCAAAAATTTGCTAAATTTTTTAATGATTTTCAGATTAAAACTTTTTCAAATTATTGTCGTAATTTTCAAAATTTTCAATACTTCTGAAATTACAAAATTTTCGGATGAATTTTAAAATGATGAAACAGTTAAAAAATTCTTCAAAAACCTTCAACATTTTCAAAATTTTCAGAAAGTAATAATTTTACTTTTAATAATTGTTGAAAAAACGATTTCCTACTATGTGCATATAGTTTTCCTTTTTTATAGTTTGAACTTTTACTTGTCGATATTTTCATAATTTTCCTTGGGCTTGAAGGCACGCTAAAGTATCGAAAAAATTTGATATACTAAAAATTCAAAATCAGAATTTTAAAATTGTGTCGACATTTAGAAAATTCCTTAAATAAATTCAAAATTTTCAACAAAATTTAAATGAAATGAAATATTTTAAAACTTGAAAATTTTTAAAAATATTGAAAACTAAATTTCTGAATGTTTTTGAAAGTAAAGAAAAATTGAATTTCGGAAATTTTTGAAAAAAGTATCAAATTTACCAAACTTTCAAATATGTTCATAGTTATTAAAGTTTTCAATATTTACAAAAATTTTCAAGTTTTAAAATAGTTGAAAATTATCATAGTTTCTAAAAATTTGATAATTTGATAAGGTAGCAATGGAAAATTTTTCGTTTTGTATTTTATTATTTATGAAACAAAAACCTATGAAACTTATTAAGTAAAATAACCTAAGTTTGAAATTCGCGTCAACATACACTGCGAATTCGAAATTTTTGTGTGAAATAAATTGAAAGAAGTTTCATATTAAAAAAATCTGACTACAATCAGCATCAGAATTACATAAAAAAAAAGAAGTGAAATTCTTATAGTAAGTAGGTGAGGCAAAATTAAAAACTTTTTTGGTGTAGCAATAACTAGGCAAAGGAATCTGGATGAGTTTATCTTCTGTTTTCTGTAAAAACTGTAGAAGTTCGTATGAATAAAAATAAAATTTTTTCTTTTGGCAAAATTGATAAAACACCACATAAATCTGTACGAGCGCCTCGTGTTATTTCGGAAGAAGTTCTAAATCAAGCAACTTTCAAAATATCAATTTTCCCATCACGGCCTAACGAAATTGTGTGGGTTATTTATAGCAGAAGTGCCGAACTCCTCATCATCCTTAACAACCAATACATTTTTTTCATCAGGTTTGGCAATTTAATTTATGTGCGTGTTGATAAAATTAATGACAGAGAATGTACAGGTGTTCATTTGTCACATCTTTTTAATATAATACACTGGTTCATGAATATTCAGATTGCGCTTCTCTGCGTTTGCTACTTGAGGAAAAATTAAGGTAGTAACAAACTGTGAAAACGCCATTTTAAATTATAGCAGGATTATAATTCGCTTTGCTAGATACTTTACCCGTCACAATGCTGAAAATTGTAATTTTTCGTAAAGTTAACTAAAAGTATAATTAATTTTGTACACAATATTAAAGTATATCAGTTATAAAGGTGTAATAATATAGGAAGTATTGAGATTTTCTTGCTCATTGATTATCCCCTTCTCGAACTATAAAAGGTGAAGGAACTTGGCAATCTCTACAAAAGCACAATGCTCCATTTAATGTTTCTTTCTCTAGCAATAATTCTTCTCTTTTTAGATATGTTGATATTGCAATTAAATATAAATTTTTTATAAGTATGAGTTCGTCTTTTTTAATGGGTATTTTTTGCATCGAGAAACTTTCTACTTTTACACAATTCTCGAATTTAGACTTCACTTCTCATCGCTCATTTCCAAAGTCTAAACATTTCATTTGCATTTTTTCTAACGTTCGACAGTTACCCTTTCAGATTTTATGTGTCCAAGACATTTGCGCTAAGTGCGCGATTTTAAATTGCACTAACAGAACCCGAGAGTTACGCCCCACACTTATTATAAACTCGTCGCTCGCCCGCCGCTCCCAATGTTTCTTCCGCCGAGACGGTCTCGTCAATGAGAGCCAGTGTTGCCAAATATCATTGTGTCATTTTCCTCGCCTCGTTTGATTAAATTCTCTAAAATTCCTCGCAACAGCAACAACTTGAAGTTGTCAAAATTTTCATAATAAATTAAAAATACTCAAAAGTTTCCATAACTGCGAGGAAGGACCCGTGGCGGTTGCACGCGACAGCGTTTTACTAGAAGAACTGATACCAAGACAAAATTTTGAAGAAAACAAAAGTGTTGAGGATATAAAAAAATTTAAAAAAAATCATAATAGAAATTAACAATGAAAACTACTACAAAAGCAAGAGCCTGCGCGTTAAAGATCTCTACTCTGTAGAAGACAGAAACGCGATCAAATTCACAGGTGCAGTAGTCTATTATCTGACGTCGGTGGTTAGCCATAACAGCAGAAATGAACTGACGTTAAATAACTACATATAAAAAAAATGCGTAAGTAATGGAACAAGCGGATAAAAAATTAAAGTAGACCAAAAGAAGTACGATGTCGCAAAAAGAAAAGCACAGAAATTGATATGCAGTAACAAACAGAGCAGATACAGCACAATACAATAGACATCAGTCACAACTATTAGCGGATAAAGGTTACTAATAATATTGATGACGTAAAGCCGCAAAAGCTAAAGATGACAAAGAAAATACAAAAGGAAGTCTACATATTAAAACCGGATCCCTTCTACCTGTCCCAATTTATAGTATTGAGAGGTCCTCACTACTACAACCCACATATTTTCATAATAGCGCCGTATAGCTATTTTGTAACTTTAAGTCGAAATTTGCTTTTCAAAAAATGGTATTTGTTCTCTAATAGAAATAAACCAAATTTGTAGCTTCACATCAAGCCGTTCAAAAGTTGGTAGGGGGGGGGGGAGACATTTTCGACCTCACTGCATAAGGTTTTCCATAATCTCATTTCAAAAACAACTTACTTCATTCGCTTATTTATTATTAACAAAAAGTAAGCAAATATATCTATCCACATATAAGTACAGGGTGTGTATAAATTGGTGAAAAAACTACACGTGGCGATGTTAGTCATAAAATTCTGAGTCGAAAATCTTAATACCAAAATGTTGGACAATGCTTCCTCTGTCCTCAGGAACCATTTTAAAGGAATGTACATTTGACAACATTGGATCCACACACCACAGGTGTTTTGTTATAATTATAATGCACGGTAACTACGGATCATTCAACGTAAAATCCATTGTTAGTGAGCGAATATTGTTTTACAATGCTGCCATATGTATTTTTTACAATAATAAGTTAACGAAGAAATGTTTAAAACACGCTTTTGGGGCTGAAAAACAACATCTATGAAAAAATATTTATTACTATTCTTATTTCTTCTAATTTGCAGCTCTTTCTGTCAACAGATAATGAATTAAAACACTTATTAAAAGACTTCATTTTCAAACTTTGAAGATCCCGTGCATACCCAGGAAGCATGGTAGAATATTTTGGTATTAAGATTTTCGACTCAGAATTTTATGACCAACATCGCCACGTGTAGTTGTTTCGCCAATTTGTACACACCCTGTATATTAAAATCGGATTCCTTCCACCTTAGTAGAAGCTACATATTTACGCGTCCATTATATAAAGCGCATATTCCGTTGTACAGTGGGCCGCTACAATTTTTCGTTAAAGATAAGCAAAATTCGGCGTCTATGGTTTGTATGTATTATTGAACATAATCTGCCGATAGCTGGCGTTCCCGCATCAGGTTCCGCGGAAATCACACAATCACCATCAATAGGAATCAAGGACAGAAAAATTAAAATTGAAAACACTAACGCACGGGGAGGGGAAGGGGAGCAACTTAAAGGAAAATTGGGTACATTTAGTTAAGGATTATTCGATGTCGATTACGCTGGTTAGTTTTAGGGAGAAAATCTTCGTAGTTACGCATGTTCAGTCCAGTCGCTGACTATGCGTATTAGGAATATACAATACTGCGGGATGCATTTGGTACATGTCTTGCATCTCGACACAGCTTATTACATTAAAAAAATATCAAAAAAGCGGGGGTCTTAGATCAGGGGTTCTGCTTATGTAAATATAAAAAAAACAGAAGTAGAAGGTTTAAAAAAATATGGAACTTTGAGTTAAGATAAATTAAAAAAAAATCGAGAAACAAACAAAGGAAAAACGTATATGTAAAAAAAGATTAAGGAACAAGAAGTGAATTTTATGAAGGTAGCACCGAGAAATGACGATAATGAACTACAATATTATGGCCGTAGCATGTAATTTAGATCTTGGCAACTGATAACTGAATATCAATATTTTAAACCTCTCACATAACTTTGACTAGTAGTTCGGGAAATGCTGAACAGCTTGTTTTTCTCCGTAACCATCTTCCATATATTCAGATCCCCCTTCGATTCCAAAGGTCAAGAAAGAAACTCTTTCTTGATACAAAAGTAATTTCTCATCCAAATTTCTTATTTACTGAGCTATTTATGTGACTATTTTGGATGTTTTTCAATTTTCTTTTCTATTAACTTATAAATTGCCTGCGATTTTCCCAAAAGCAATATTAAAAACTTAATGGAAATCATAATTTTGTTTTTGCAAAAAAATAAATTTAATATGCTTATCAAACCTTTTTTGTTCTGGATTTTTAGCGAGAAAGCTTGAAGGATTGGATAACGTCAAGCTTTTGTCATCATTAAAACATTTCTCTAGAACGTCCAAAGCCTTCCGAAATGATTAATAAATTATTTTAAGTCTAAAATTAGATTAATATCCAAAACGTATTTGAAGTTTCTTGCTCCTGCTTGCGAAAGATTTATAAGCCTTATGACAGCATTAAAAAAGTTAAAGTTAAGCAAAAACGTAAAAGCGTTTTAGTGTTTCATCGGAAAGAGGGATATTCGTGTATTTATGGTTTGTTATTTTTTCCCAGGTTTGCACTTCATGAGTTATATTCGTATGTCGTCGTAAAACTACTATTATCATATTTATAAATATTCAATTTGCGTTCTCGGCTCGGCGATGTGATTTATCTGTAGCGTCGTACACCCTACTGAGCCTTACTTTGCATTGTGTAGAACACCCCCTTATCTTCTTTGACGTTTGATTACATTTTCGATCGCTTATTTTATTCAGAAACCTGAGCTATAATAAAATTTTGCTATCGTAAAAGTAAAACAACCACCAATGTCTGCTTATAACTTTTACGATGACAAGTATTGCATTTTCTTATAAATCATGGCTAGGTTTAATAATTTTATTTTGTTTTTCATCGTAGTTATTGATTTCCCAAGATATTTAGAATGGATTATGTAGCGCTCTCCCTTGCAAGGCAACGAGTAACCAGCGAGGCGCATTTTTTCCCGGGAAGATCCCTCTGGAGAACCACTTTCTGTGGTTCGGAGCCCACGTTAAACTGTAGGTACCCTATGTCTGTCTGTCTGTGCAAATTATTTATCTATCTATCTATCCGCGCACCAAACACAGACATAGGAGAGAGGTCGTCAACGCCATAAATAGGGCATGGCACTAAAGAAGAATGTAGCTATAAATTGGTAGAAGCAAAAATTGGATATCTTATATTGTTTTAGGCCTACAATCAAAACGAGAAACTATTAACATTTCTATTAGACGTTATAGCTCATTACTTCTATAAATATTAAACATGCTATTGCTGTATTTGATGGACTTTTTTGTGTAGATTACAGTGGCGTGCTCAAATTTTTTATATTTAAATTGTTTTTAGTTACAGTACAAACATGATTTTTTTTATTAGAACTTACAGTCGACTTTGAGATTATTTTGCGACTTTTGTAAAAGCTTTTTAAAAATATATAATCGACACCGAAAAAATGCCATGGATAAAAGTGCCGCTGAAAACAAGTGGCGCTGATAAACCTGCCGCCTAAAAATCCGCCGCCGAAAAACTGAAGCGGAAATAAGTGCCGCGCTATGAAATAAGTGTTGAATTTCGAAGCAGGTTTTTAAATGAAAGGGCTTTTAATGAACATAAACTCGTTAAAGAATCGAAAAGTAGATGATTTATTGATGAAACTTGAGTGATAACGCAATAAACCAGTTGCAAAGTAGTAGAATGGCATCCAGATTACGAACTGCATTGTGCGGTATAAAGTGCCGGCGGTTTTTGCTACGGACGCTTATAAATGGACGTGGAAAAATGAAAGAATATGCTAAATACTTGCGCTGGAAGAATAAATGATGAGCAAGTGATGCGGGGAATTATAATTAGACGCTTTACTGGGAGACCAAGTTTGAAATATGTAGCAAATTTTGAACCCTTGAAGTTTTAAACACCTTTCTAGATAAGCATATCAAGTTTTTGTACCTAAATGAGTTTACATATACAAAGTTCACGTCATTAAAAGTTGTGAGTTATAATATAAGAAATAAAATCCATTTCTTGCGGAATATGCAAAAAGGGAATGGATAAAAATCAAAGAGCAAAAAAATGCTCTTTTTTTTAGAGGTTTCTGAACACAATATAATACTTTTCTATGCAAAAGTTAATAATTAACAAAATAAGCAATTGATCTTTTCTGCCGCAAAATAATTTGGCGTGTAGTTGAAACCAAATTACAGCCCATCCCTATGTGTCTGAGCGGTCCGTTACAACATGCCGCGGCCGACTCGCTGCGGCCGATTCGCCACGAAGTTCGGCTCGCCACGAACCAGCTCGTCGCGATATAATATAAAATATTCTTAACATGTATTAATAATATAATGTAATAAATTAATTTGATTTTCTTATATTAATTCAATTGCTTTAACATTCAACTTTTAAGTGGAATAAACTGAAGAATTTTTTTAATAGATTCATGAACAGAATCTTACTTATAGTGAGGGAGGTTAAGAGGTATAGGTCATAATTAGAATATGGTCAGTAGCCATTAACGTATTTCAAACTACAAATTTTATTAACTTTAGCGGCGAGTAGGTCCGTGGCGAGCTAGGTCTGCGGCGACTCGGCTGCGGCGAGTTGCCCGCGGCGATTCGGCCACAGCGAGTAGCCCGCGGCGAGTTGTCCCTTACCGGTGTCTGAGTATACAAAATTTAAAATAAAACGTAGCCAGTTATTGAGCAATATTTTTTAATGGTTTCACGCCACAATTTTTCATTTATAAAAAAAATGTTTTACATAGTGACGTTTTGCTACCCTAGGGCTATTATAGTATCAAATTGCATTCCTATCTGTCAACTCGTTTTTGAGTTTTTATAAATTTATAAAATCGTTTGTAACGTAAATTCATAACGCAGTTGCATTAGGGCAATATTATTGCTTACCTTTAATAAAAAAAAAAACGAAAATGTAGCAATTTAAACATGCAGAAGTTTTAAATTTCGTTAGAATAACTTGATTTGAATCGCCAAGTCTGAACTACTACAAAGCATTTTTATCTTGTCTGTGCTATGAAGAAGGCGAATTTTACTACAACTTAGAAGTTTATCGCTAGTAAGCTATAAATAACCAAATTATCGCAACAACGGTGACAGCAAGATAAATAATTGCCGAAAACGATCAATAAACCGAGTTGAGTTGTAAGAGTCCGCCGTCGTATTACGGTGATAAATTTTGTCAAGAAGCAAGAGCCCATCATGTTTTATGGTGAGACAGTTCGAGATTTACTATATCGATAAATTGAACTTCAAAGTATATTTACTTGCTCAATTAAATATACTGCTAGATATTTTATAGTTCCTTATTCCTAAAAATACTTCAGCCATTTTCAACGTGTCCTAAGTTATGCGAAAAATAATTTAAAAAAAAACTTGTAAATCTAGTTAGTTTAGCTTCCTTTAATTTCTTTTAATAATCCAAAACGCTCGCGCATATTTCCTGTTTCAAAGAAACTTTCCTTATTAAAGTTAAAAGCTATTAAAAACAAAACCAAACCGTGGCATCCGTGGTATTTTAGTTTTAAAATGGAATTTAGATGTTTATTCGGCTTCAAACATGAATTTTAGAGCAAGTATCATCTTAGGGCGAATATTCTAAATTCCTGAACAGACGTTTGACTTTCCGCTGCTGTAAGAGAAATATAAAATGCCCTCCACTCTAAATGTTTTAGGTGGCAGGAATTATTTATACCTTAATAAACAAAGCTGAGGTAGAAGGCAAATATGTGTTCTTATAATTAACAGTTTGTAAATACGCTGTAATTTTTCCTTCGCATCGTTGAATTTTAATGCCGTCCACCTGTGTTCTATCTACTCATTTGCGTCTATTTTTTTTTATTTCTATCACTTTACGAAGAAAATTGAAGTAAAATTTAATTTAAAAATGGGTAGAACACGTTGCCTGATATTTGTCAGCAAGGAAGGTAATAAAAATAGGCGAAACATTTCGCCTGGACTTTCCCATACTTCAAAAATAATTAAGTATTATGTTTTCAAAAATATTTTTTTAAGTTCTAGCTCTAACGGTTACTACATAAAATCAAAATGTTCCAGACATGTTGGGTCCGCGATCAACGCGTGCGCCTTTCATTCGTGAGGCCCTGGGTTCGATTCCCGGCCCGGCCGACTGTCCTGGTTCAGTTTTTTCCGCGGTTTTACTAAGCCAAAAAAACAGTACTTCCTTCGGAACAACCACCTTTATTCAAATTGCTTATTCTAACCCATTCTTACCTTTCACGGCTGAAGAAGGGATTAGGACTCCGGTGCGGAGTCCGAAAGACCCCTGTAGCGGCCCGCCCCTTCACGGGGAATGAACCAATATCAATTTTCCTTTTTTACAACACAACAACACTAAAATAGCACACAACAAAATACGTCAGTCAAAACCGAGAAGCGAAGAAGACAAATCAGTGCCCTAAATATTACCAGTGTTGCCAGATGGGTAACCAAATAGTTTTCTCCTCCAAACTCAAAAAATTCTGTTTCAGGGAACAAAATCTCGTACTAATTCCCACGATACAATACGACTTTTTTCTTTCTTTTATGAGCGCACAATGTAAATGTTTTAAAATTAGGACGCTTGTAGAACACCAAACATATAGAAATATTGAAGCATTACTAAGGTAGATAGAGGAGATTCCACCACCGCAACCACAGTAGGTTTGCCCCTATCTGTGTCACTCCCCTCCACTTCTCCTACCACCTGACGTAGGCCCTGTCCCTCGACCAATAAGAACAAAATGCGGGCTAAAACCGAGTACAACCAACTAAGCGATAGGCGAGCAGTTACCGAAAACAGGTCACCTGTTTTTGTGTGACCGCTTACCTGTTTTCCCTGGTTTACCGTTTTACCATTTGGCAACGTTGCAGTAGAACTATCAACCATTCTGCAGGTTTCGGTTTCTTGTTTGTGGGATTTTCTAAACTCGTTGAAAATCTTAGATAGTATGAATTTAAATGTAGTTACGAACTTGTTCTACTGCTTAATAATTTCATTAACAAAGGCTAACTATACGCAGGCAGGTGATTTCAGCTAGTGGTTGGTTGATTGCAATAACCTTTTGCGTCTCACTGCTGGGCTCCGCTCCATTAATTTTGTTGCAGTTTCTAGATATCGTATAACTAATCGTAGGAGTTTCTTCGTTTCAGAACACATTTAGAACAGCATTAACGTAGCTGAATAGCAAGCATTTAAAACAGTTTAATACGTTTCGGTTCTAAATATTAAATTTAATAAATAGTTAATCTGCTCTCCCCTCTGTACCAAACACACCCCTGTTTGTTTATTTTTAAAATATTTATTTATGTTCCGAGAACTTCGCTTGTCTTACAATCGAGTCTTGTCAAAAATGGTTGAACAACAAGCAAACTTTTGTATTTGTGGTATTGGCAGTAATTTGCTCGTACCGTTCTTACATCTGTTTCGTTCTTTTCGTAACTGCTCAGTTTTCTACTATCTGTGCAAATGATGTCCTTTATTAATGTTGCTATGCTTCAACTCTACTTTCGAAAATTCGAACTGACAAGACATATTTTCCGAGAATTTCTATATTTCATGGGGCGCCTTTTAAATTTTGAAACAAGATACGACTATGATCTATCTCGGTCTGCTTGGGTCTTTATTAATAAATGATGTTGGTTGACCCTGAGAACTTGTAACTCTCCTTGGTTTGTGAAACATAAACCAACGCTGTTTGAATACTAAGCAATAGCACCTTTCACTGTTTAACTAACAACAAACTTTGTCACAAAAGCACTGCAGCTTTTGTTTCATTAATTTGAAGTTTGTTAACCTGCAAAACACTGAGTGAACGTCAAGTCTTAGCTATATTCCGAAAACATTTTCAAATGCCAGTGCCAATCTAAATTATAGTTTTCCGAATATAACTACGACGTGACGCACATTGGTCAAGGCTTGCTCTAATGCATTTTTGTAAATCTCTCGGTGTATTCGCACGTGTTTAACAAACATGCCATTCTTGATAAGGCAAGGAAATATTATGTACCTCAGTTGACAAAACGCTTTTTGCATATTTAAAAATACAATCGTAGCGCAGACTGTTTCCAAATAATAACCATTGGGTTATCGATTTTGTAGTACCGCCTTTGCAATACAGCAGACCTTGCTAACAGTCATTTGAAAATACAATCAACTCGTACTGAAATGGTTTATTCTGTAGGGATTTTATACTATACGAAGACATAGCGACAGCAAAAAGAAACGAAAATGCCAAATCTGTGATAATTATAAGAGATTTTAATGCAAAAATAGACCAAAACACAGACGAGGATATTCCAAATATAGGTACATTCAAACTGGATAACAAGAACACTCGGGAAAAATGCTTATCGACGACGGTAGAAATGAGAATCTATTTTGTATGACTAACTTCTATCAAAAGCCACCAAAGAGGAGATAGACTTGGAGGAGTCCGAATGGTACTGTGCAAAATAAAATAGCTTACATTATGACTAACAAGAAACATATCTGTCAAGATGTCACCGTGTTGAACAGATGTAACACAAATAGCGATCGTTGAATAGTCCGAACAACAATAGGAATAAATACAAAACTCGAGAAAAATTAAATAATGAAAAAACAAAACTACCCGACAATAGAAGTGCTAAGCAAGAAGAAAAATGAGCTTCAACGCACGTCTAGCACAAAACTAAAAGTTACAAAAAGATATGCGCAAATGGAAATAGACAAACTTTCCGAAAATATAACGAACAGTATACAAGTAGCAAAAAGATGATATGTGCAAAACAAAAGAGACTTAGACACTACAAATCTGATGCAACAAAGAACTATAAAAAACTAAATAAGAAAATCAACAAGAACATCCGGCAAGACGAAAGAGAGCATAACACAGAACTCATAAGAAATACCATTGCAAAAAGATACCAATAGTATGGAAGGTTTAAGATCTAAAACGTCTTAGCAAAAGACAAAAGTTACTGGAATAAAATATAAACGAAGCATTATGTAACCGAGAAGAAATCATAGCCGTAGTCGAAGACATCTAAAAACTTCTTCTTTATAATTCCATGGCTCAGGACTAACACCACGGAACCGAAATCCAAAATGTAGGATCAAGTTTGAAAGATGGAGTTCGAAATGAGAAAATCTGGAAAAGAACTCAAGTAACAGATGTACTTAGAAGAGCAACAGAATTCAAGTGGCGGGCGTCGCGCTAGCCACATAGCAAGACAAAACCCAGCCAGGTAGACAAACAGCTTGTTGCGCTGGCGTCCGAGAAAGACAAAAAAGGGCGTTGGGAGACATCAAAGAAATGGCGAGCAGACATCCAAAAAACCGCAGGGGGGAACTGGATCCAAACTGCTCTAAATAGAATGACGTGGAAGGATTTGGAAGAGACCTACATCAAGGAGTGGATAAACACAGGCTGAAATGATGGAAGGAATAAACAGAGCCTCTAAATTACAAATCGTCCGTAAATAAAACAGTGGAAGACATTTTGTATTTCCTATTATGTGCTTAATCAAGTATTGGAATTGTTATATTTCCTATTTTCTTTTTAGTCTAGTCAAAATAATTCCGCACTTTGCGGGTAAGTTATTGAACTCAAGTCCAAGTTTCGTTCTGGTCATTACTTATTATAAAACAACGATTTTGTAACTGGATAGTGGTCGCTTACCATGTAATTCTGAACATTGGCGACTTTGATACTGGTAAATATCGCCGCAACTTATTGGAAGTTTAGTAGGAATGAACTAAAAACAAATTTTTGAATTACAATAGTTGTACTGCAATAAAATCTGCACGCATATGGCGTTGTATTGGTTGCATACACTCTCGCACGATCATTTAATTTGTCCCCTCTTGTACTTTCATCCGCGCAAGAAATTCCCGTTCGTAACTTGGAGCAGCGTTAAAGTCTATATCAAAGTTGTTATTACAAGTTGAGGTACCTTCAACTACTTGTCGTTGTCATGCAATTAGGAAACAACTGAAACTGTAACCTTATTATAATACGTACTTCGGAAACTTTGAGAACAAGAGCATAATTAGTAATTATAGCTCTATTAAATTACTGTAACTGATTTTCGAACATTTTGAAATTATGCTTTGGACAAAGTAGGCGAATTGTTAATTTCCGCGTAATAATTGATCAAAAAATTAATGTTAACACAATTAAAAATACACTGCTAACAGTATCAATAACAGTATACCAAATAAAAAAAACTAATAAACATTGTTCTTAATTTTTGTAATGTTCAATTAAACATGCAAGAATTTTTATAGCTGCGTTCTCAAGGTTCAATAACAAATTATCTCAAAAAATGCGAAAAACAATAAGAAAAGTGGCAAATGCGAATTTTTCTATTATATGTATAATTTGCTCATACTCTGACTTAACAATGTCCCAGATAAGCATAAAATTGGCAAAACTTTATGAAGCGTCGTTTGGGCCAGTTACAGTATTAAAAATTATATTATTTTTTTAACTCAAAAAATTCTTTTATTACAAAAACATTGAACGAAAAAATAATTTGTTCTGACTTACAAAACATTTAATTCTAATGTGTGCAATCCGACAAAATAATTTTGAATTTGAAATGTAGAAACATTGTTTTTGTGATGTCCAAAAAATAATGTTTGTGAACATGAAAACTTCCACTCCTTCACACGAGGTGGCGCGGTCGCGTTGGCATTTTATTCGCTTGGACTCAAACTGAAATCGAAAAGTTAGCTAACACACGATTCGTTGTATAACTTGTTAAACTACCTGAATCAATTAATTGGCCAAATTAATGTAAAAATGTTGTTTAACCGCCATGTGGCCAATTATTGGCTATAATTTTTTCATTTATGCGAAAGAAAATGTCTATGATGCAACCTATTTGTTTCCACCTCGTGTGAACGAATGGAAGTTTTTATGTATAAAAAATAAGATTTTCAGACTTCACTAAAATAATATTTCTAGACTTCGAATAAAAAAATAAATATCTAGGGATGCACCTTGATAGTAAGCAAACATGGAAGCAACACATTCAGAAAAAAACGAAAAGAGATGGACCTAAAAATTAAAAAACAATGTACTAAATTGTCGGAAAAGGGTTCTCTTGTCTCTATAACTTACACAGCAACTATTAAACCAATTTAGAGGTAAAAAAGTTATGGGGATGTTTCTGTAAGTACAATGTTATTATAACCCAAAAGTTCCAATCCCAGCTGTTTAGAATAATCATTGATGCTCCTTGGTATGTAACAAACCAAACTCTACGCGCTGACTTTGCAATTTCTTTTGTTAATGAAGTCATCACCGAAAGATCACTAAATCATTTAGGAAGACTATCAGCTCGTAACTGCTAGAACCACTGCTCGAACAACCACAAAATAGACGACGTCTTAAGCCCAAATGGCCCCAAGACATAAACACTGTCGTTAGTGTCTGCCACTTCTAATGCATAAACAGAAGCAGCTGCGGTGGCATCACTGGACGCTCAGAAGAAGAACAGAAAGAGAAGCTCCCGATAGTATAGCTGCCTTATTGGCCACGAGTAATTGTACAACTACATCAGGAGTAGTACTTCAGTGCTACGAAACTCTCCAATATACCTCCAGAGACAATGTTGTTTTATTCGTATGGGTAAAAGGGGCATGCTAGTAATCGAGGTAATAAGGAAGCTGACGAGGTTGCAATTCTGGCCACCGAACAACTTCCTTGGGGGTCGAAACCTGTAACCCCAATCTCCCCGACAATATTCAGCACTATGCTACATAAAAAAACCATAAACCGTTTCACGAGAAAGTGGGTTAATATTCAAAGCTGTTGCCAGACAAGGGCTGATTTTGCAGCACCCGCACAGAAGAAAGAATCTCCGACTGGTTGTAGGACTCATGATTCTAAAGAAGCACACACACAGGATGGGCTGGTGAACAGCCCCAACTGTCGAGGATGTAACCAGGAAAACGAGACAGCAGAACACGTGCTGTGCTACTTGTCCCGCCCTCGCAACAATTAGAGGATCCATGCTGGGGGACTTCTTGCCCGACATGGCCGTCATCAGCCACACCCCAACCGCGGATACCCTCAATTTCATTCAAAGTATTGGGTGGCTTGGGTGAGTCTCGTGTTGGGGAGCTGCTGTGGAGGTAGCACAATGAGCCCGCCTTTTGTGGCTTAACTGCGCTTGAGTTTTCTCACTCTCCAGTGCTAACCAGAATCCAGCTCCCGTATTACGTTGATATTTCATATCATATCATTTGCTCATGTAATTTTGATGTATTCGGATTGAATTTCGTTATAAATAAAAAAAAACATATGCAACTCTTCGAACTGTAGAAAATACTTCGTATAGTAATTGTCCATGTGACAATACAGCTTACTAGTTGATTAAATGCCTGTCCCTGATCTCCATATCAATGGTGATTGCATATGCGAGTCGTTTCAGAAATTGCTTGCTTCTAAGTTTAAATAGTAATCCAGTCCCGAGGGTGATAAAATCATTCCAGGTACGAAAACAAAATTTGTAAATCTTCTATAGTTAGATATTATTATTACTGTAAATCCGCCGCGTGTTCTGCATAATATTATCTGCATCTCTCTGCGGAAATGTTTTCGGTACTGAGAGCTAGTAGCGGTCAAATAAGCGAATTGCGTTCCAAAAATACAAACATACAGTGTAAAATTCTTTGAAACGAAAACTGAAGTGGTCCGATACACACCAGTACATACCAATATGCACCTTATATAATGGACGCGTAAAGATCTGGCTTCTAGTGAGGATACAGATGCGTTAAAATGCCCAAGAGCTCTACTCACTAATTCTCTCTTTTTGCTCTTCATTTCCAAACCACCAAACTAACTAGACTTGTACATAAAAAATTAATTTTAAATGTTACCAAATATGGTAAGATGTTAAGATCATGATTTTAACTATGCTCTTCAACCTTCTAACTTTTTTTATTTGGTTTTGCTCTGAGTGAAGCCAGATTCTGTAATTAGTACCAGAAAGTTGGGTCTTATTAAACCCAACTTGCAACCTGTAAATTCGAATTAAATTTACTCAAGCGCATAATTCCCGAGATGGAGAAGATATTCAATGGATGCCAACTTTGAATCCTACCTGTCAAAGTTATTATTTAATGAGAGAAATTTAGACGAAATGTGAAACTTATTCCACGTGTTATTCGCACATCTAAGAAGCAATAAAAATTTTGATGGAACAAAAATTTAGAATACCTTAAAATAATGAAAGGCTTTATTTCAAAGCGAACCACATGCAAATTGTAAAGAAGGAAAACACGGAAAATAAATTTTCAGAAACTTAAATTACTTTTCAACGAAAGGTATCTGAAAAAGTTTTCATACGCAATCGTCGGTGCAAAAGAGTAAATTACATGGTATTAAAAAGTTGTACATTACGCTAGGAAATGACGTCATTAATTTATAACGAATTATGTTTTTCTGAGCGTTCTGACAGAATCATTTATATTAACCCCACTCTTTTTTGACATAAATTACAAAATTACCAATGCAACTTGATACAACTTATTACTAATTCAGGACGCAGCAGAGGTAACCATTTCTCCTTCCAGGCGTGTGTAATTAGGAAACGATAAGCAGCTTTGTTGAACATAACATAGTTCTCTAGCATTTGTTACCTTAGCAAACGAAACACGAAGAATCTGTAAATTGCAGGGAAAGGGGAAACATGAAAGGATCCTGGGGAACAGTTTTAAGGGTTTCAGATAAACACACAAGCACAGGATTCGTAACACAGGAGCTTATATGAGGGTTTACTCGGCGTTTGTAATTATGAAAAATGAAAGGGGGGTAATTAAGTACGCAGGTAGCAGCTATAAATGAAGTTAATGCGACATTTTAACTCAAAAAATGATACTAGAATGATGAACAAAATTAAAAAAAATAGTCAGCAATATTTTTTGGTACGGTTACATTCATACCCTCGGAAGTGCGGCCCAAACAGTTGATAATGGAGCGCATCAACATGCATGCTCCTAAACTCAAATAAAGGGCCTTAAACTGAATGCCCAAGTACATATTTGCCCTGTAGAAAAACGTAGCAAAAACACACCCACAGTGCTGTATTTAGACTAAAATGAAAACCGCATGAATTTTGTTTTATTTTTCTGTATTTTTAGTATTATAGCGAGAAATTGATTTCATGAAAATTTTAGATTTCCACGTTTGACGAAAATACTTGTTTTGGACCTCCAGAAACTCATAAAAATTTTTTTTAATGTATTTTTGTGGGTGGGTGGCCAATTACGATAAACATTGGAATGTGGGGGGTATATCAAAAATGCATCAACAAAATAAGCTTTCAAAACTAATACAAAACCAGAAGTGGAAATTATACACTTTTTTGGTAGGCTTTTTGTTTTCGGAAATTTAATTTTCCGCATTTATAAGCAGAACCTGATAGAAGACCTCACGACAAATCCAACGCTTCTTTTCCAAACTTTCTAGCTTCAAAATGACACCCGCTAGAATCTTAAAAAAATTTTGAATTTAACGACATTTTTTGAAAATTTGAAAACTAAAATAAATTTTTTTTAAGTTAGAAGATTTTCAAAAAACATTGCTCAAAATGCGTTGAAACCATTTCTTTTGGTTTTTGTTGACTTTTATAGCTACGGATAAACTACAATTTGGTTATCCCAATTCGATAATTTCTCTGTAACTTCTATAAATTTTTGAAAATTTAAATTTCATGCCCCTGCATTCATTTAGACTGATTTGTTTAAGCTAAATTGATTATGAGTAATAGTTTTTAAAAATAGATTCCAACTTTATTTTTAGGTGCAGCATTATTTAGGGGTACTAATTTTCACCCTCTCATGCAATTTTTGGCTGAAAAAATTTCCTTTGGTTTCCTCTATGGTTTTCTGAATTCCAATAAATCTTATTTCAAATTCCTTTATCATAAAGAAACTTTTTTTTATTGCAACTTAAATCAGCTTGTTAATACTCCTTCTAGTATTCGCTATTTACCATTGTGCTTGCGCTGCACCACCTGAACAGTCGTTAGACGGTATAACGTAATACAAATATATTTTTGCAAATACGGTAGGTAACAATAACTGGTTGGCAGAAACAATCCTATAAAAGCAAATCGCTTACAAACAATTTTGGAAACAATACACACAAAAAAAACATGAAAAAAATGCTACGTAGAAAAATCTTCGGAAAAAATAATCAGAAAAAATCATTGGAAACAATCCTTACAAAAATCCTTGTAAAACACCCAAGGTAAAACATTTTATTAATTTGTTTTTAGTTGTTTTCGAGTTTTAGGTAGAAGCCAAAGCGTACACTCAAACAGAAAACGTTAATATTTTCTTTACTAAATTACCGGACTTCAATAAAACTGAGCTAACTTATTTTCACAGCACTGTAAAATTATAAATAATACTCAAAACAAAAATAAAAAGTCAACTCCAACAACGTTTAAGATACAGCAAACGTATTTAATTGAAATAAAAACTCAACATCTAAGTAGACCATTAAAAAAAATCGATGATTAAAAATCATCGGAATCAAATAGTATTTCAAACAACTCGTAAAAATCTTGCATACCACGAGTTCCCTGTTATTAGGCTAGGTTGCTGAGAGTAAATTCGCAGCAAAAATGTGTTGGACCTACACATTACTAGGGTTTTTTCCATCGAATTTCTTTCCGAAGATTTTTTCAGCGGGCCTATTTTCAAAAGATGTTTGTTTCAGGTATTCTTTTTCAAGATTTTTTCCCCAGGATTGTTTTTCCTAGAATCGCAATATCTAAAGCACAGGTAAAGTACTGTGCTCTATTTAATCTGATATCTGATAATGATCTTGTATAGTCTGAATACGAAAATAATTTAAATGTCACCTGAGCAGTCAAACAATTGCAAAGTATTTTTGTATAATATTAATGTCTTTCTTGCTAACTAAGTACGGCCTTTAAAAAGTTTATTTTAAGATAACAAAAACAAAACAAAAGAAAGTTCACGTGCAGCTTCAAATTAGCAATGATTAAAAAGAAATGCCATCTTTTACGGCAAGGTTCTATATTCTAGCATCGGTGCGCCACGTCAGTACGTAAATGGATTGCACGCGTTTACGCAGGCCGAAGAAGGAATAAAGGATATTTTGCCAGTAGCACTTTCAAAGCTCTGTCTTGATAATTAAAAGACCTACCAACCTGGATTTTTTTAAACATGTAGCCCATCAATTACCCTTTATTTTGGTATATAATTTACAAGGTATAAATAAACACATGTATGAAAAAAAAATCCGTTGTAGACTTTTACCAACTCTAAATTAAATCTGTTAATTTTACATACCGCTATCTTTTTCTCTTCACCATATTGATTTTGTTTTTGTTGCGTACAAAATTTCGTTACAATCTAAGAAACATTTCGTCTCATACAATGTATAGTCGCGTTTCAAAACTAATCTCACTAAGCCCTAACAGTTGGATTTGTTCATATTGTTAAAAATCGGGTGCAAGAAGGATGTACTAATACAGTTTGCTGGGCGTTGAAAGAGTAAGAATTGTACGTATAATGTTATCTTGCTGAAACATGAAATCATTCACTTGATGCGAATATTTGTTTAAGAAACGTAATCGTGCAGAACAGCAATTAATTAATATTGTAACAAAAATTCAGCTCCAAAAAATACTAAAAATGCTAAGAAACAAAATAATGTTAAGTTGATAACTACAAACGGACGAGATCCTGACAAAGAATACAAAATTCAATTTTTTTACCAATATATCGTCCTCGTGTACTTGCGCGTTTTTACAATTTTTACGTCTACATTTCCTGCAAAATTTTAACCTTCGTGAACACAAATGCAAGAAGGGGAAAAAGCTTTCAGTGAGAACACGTGAAGAACTTTCACTTAGAACTTGCGTGCTCGGCACACATTTCATTTTTGTCTTACACGTAATTACATACTTTATAAATATAAATTAAAAAAGAAATTCAAGCTTGTTGTTAGGAAAATTCTCAACGTTATTTAATTTTATTTTTTGCACCCGATTCTTTCTTTGTTCCTTTAATTTATTATCCAGTCGTTTTCTTAATTTATCTCACAAGAAAACACAATAATGACTAGCAATTAGATACCAGAAAACAATCGCTAATTATAGGAAGTCGTTGCAAAAAAAGAATACAAAGAAGAAAAATAAATAAGCAAACACCAATTATTATCAGAGAGCGGATGGGACAATAAACTACGGGTTCGATTTCATTTATCCGAGTTGTTAGTTCGGAAAAACAAGAAATTGAGTTAGGAAAATAATTAAAACCTGTTGTAATAACAACCATACAATACAAGTACATTCAGTCAAAACTTTTAGGTAAATATGAACGTTAGACTAAACATAAAATTTACTAGTTTGTTTGTTCCAAAATAGAATATACAAGAGGTTTGTACAATATAATGTAACGCTATCTTTTAAGTTATTATTAGCAGAGAATGTATTAGTTGATACAAAATATAATCTCCTAACATTAGTCTTCATTACTATCTAATTAGAGCAGAATTTTAGTAATTTTGTGTTTAAATTGAGCTTCACCGAGTAAACAACTGCATTTCACTGCTGTTAGTTGAAAAGTTAGCAAAGTAAGTCGAGCTAGTTTTATGCAGCTACTTTTGGATAATTGCACTTTGGCTACTTAAAATAAAGTACGGTTATTTTGTACATAAAACTTATTAAGACCAAGAAATGGGTTAAGTTTCCAGTTTTGTGCACAAATTTTATTTTAAAAGCATAGTTGAAGCACGAAAAGGGCCTAAAAAACTTGATTTCCACATAAAATTTATTAAAACATAAAGAAAGATGTTTTTTAAGTTTTAAGTTTTGTTCAAGATTGATAATTTAGTAATTTAGTGAAAATGATAGAAAATTATTACATTTTTTTACAAAATTTTTAGAAATTTAATATAATTTAATAAAAAACTTTTACTGAGAATTTTAGGCTATTTATGAGATGCGATAGATCTTTGCTAGTACAAATTTTGGCATTAAAATTAAGTTTTTTCTAATGAATATTGGAATTACTTTCCTATACTCTCAGTACAGGGAAGTACTGACTTGATGAAAATGTTCGAAAACCAGCTTTTGACGGAAATACACGTTTTGGAGTTCCAGGAATCCAAAAAAGTAGTTTGTTAAAAATGTCTGTCTGTTAGTAGGTGGGTATGTGCGCTCCATAGCTCCCAAACGGATGGTTCGATTTCGATGAGTTTTAAAGTGCGGGGGAATCGGTGAAATAAGCTTTCAAAAATTCGAAACCGGAAGTGGAATTTATGCATGTTTCTTTGGTAGCATTTTTTCGAACACTCTAGCTTAAAATTTACAACTTCTTTGAAAATTAATATAACGCCTTTTTACTCAAGAACAATAATTGACATCAGGTTCAATTTTTTTTATCGTAATAGCTCTTAAGAGACACAATGCTACTGAGCACAAAATATTTTGAAAAGCTAAAAGCTATAAAATGAAATAGAAAATTTTTAAAATTAAAAAAAATATATTGCTCAAAAACTGGCGACATGGTTATTTTTAAATTTTGTAAGCTCATAAAGCTGAAGCTAAGCTACAATTTAGTTCGTGTCCCAGCCCGCTATTTCATACGTGACGCCTTCCACGAATTGTTGAAAATTTGTATTCAACGTCTATTTATTCAAAATCGGGTAGTCACATAGAGATGTAATTTAATATTGGGAATGCCCTAGAGGTACACAATGTTACAAGCTACGAGAACTCTTGAAAGTACTCAAACTGCTTTGTAAAAAACTTTTGAGTTTTAAAAAAGGTATTACTGAAAAACTGGCCACACGATTTTTTTTAATTCTATAGGCTAATACAGATAGCGATGAGCAAGAATTTAGTTTGTGTCCCAGTTCACTAGCTTCCTCTGTGACGCCTGCTATGAATTTTTGAAAATCGAAAATTGATGCATTTGTGTTTAGTAAATGGGGTACGATAAAAACATTGTTTACGCTAAATTGCTCATAAGTGATAGTAGAATAAAAGTCACAACCTAATTTTTGGCGCAGCAATATTTAGGAAAGTAATTTTCCCCTTTACACTAATTTTTTGGAGGACAAAATTGTCCTTCCTGTTTTTGTACTGGTCCGATAAATATCAATACATACAAATATGTGCCTTATATAACAAACGCGTAAAGATCTGGTTTCTGGTAGTGGGGGAACGTCTTTACGGAAAGATAAGACAGGTGGGAGGTAGAATTAAAAAAATTTTCAAATATTTTTATAATATTCTACACAAATTTAAAAACTTCAATAAATTACGTGGCGGTATCGTATTTAAAAAAATCGAAATAGGTACTTAAAAAAACATGCAGTAACATTTTAAAAAATATAAAAATTAGATATTTTTTAAATATGCTAATGTGATATTTTTAAAAATATGGGGATGTGATATGTCTAAAATAAAGCAAATATTATGTGTTATATTTTGAAAAGTCTTTAGAAAAAGTATTTAAATTTTTTTATGTGTAATTGCCTTTAAGCATATGATATTTTCAAATTTCAACTTCTGTTATTTTACAAGTGATATTTTTAAATAGTCAATTATTAATATGTTCAGTTTTGATAACAATGGTAGCATCATCAACAGTGTGAATATTAAAATCTCCGAGTTTAAAGTTCTAATTAAATTTAAAACTTTCTTAATCAAAAACAAAATTTTTGATTAAAAAGGCGAAGTTTTATGGCGTAACTCCTAGTCGTAAGTCGTAATTTCTATATTTTAGTTTTAGCAATATTGATAGCCTCCGCTTTCGTACCAGGCAAAACAGTACGCCAATTTTTGGATCTGTCTTAAATACCTAAAGAATCAAATTTTCCTTTCAATCAAATATATTCTGCTAACAGTTTCATTACTATTCTAACAAAAGGGTTGTACATTTTCGGGCAGTTAGGGGAAGCGATTTTATTTCCGTCAACGTATCGTTATTTGAAATAGAAGATATTAAATTTTCTCTATATATCAAGCCGTGTGATGTACGATAATGGAAACTAAATGACATCTAAGGATTTTTAAAATTATGTTAAAGGCCATCAATCACAAAGTTCTGACATCTCTGATCGTGACCGATGAGAAGACGATGAAGCATAACGTAAAACTGATTATGCTGTCTTTACTCTTTAGTTCAAAATTAAGACGCATTGCCTTCGTTTCCGTTAGTGGCAGAAAATTTTGCACCTCTGAGTTTACAAGAAACTTAAATAAACTACTTAATTTCAATAACAAAAACCCCTTTTACGTTGTGCATAAATTTTAGTAAAACTGCATGGTTCATGAACAGCAATCTCACAGTCAATTAGAAATGTCAACGGGTTTTAATTTTTGTACCCGCCTCAACCCGGACCAGCCTTTCTCGCGGACTCGGTTTCAAACCTGGACGCAGTCTCGATCACGGATCCGGTTTCAAATCCTGGTCCTTATAAAATCTGACCATAACACTTATTTTCAAAACTTACAGAAAAATCATTTTAAATATTCCAATACCAATTCAGGACGTACATTGCAACAATGCTGAAATCAACAAAGTTTCGTTAGGTAGAGTAGGATGTGTAACGCATAGCAGCAAGTTCGCCCTTGTTGTATAGCAAAGGTCAGGTTTTAGTAGAGCACTAGGCAATAATTGTAACCGTCAGTGTCGTTTTATCGTAATTTCAACGTGGTTTTTTATATATTAAAGTTTTACTAAACCGTTTATTTTCCCGAATTTTAGTATTTTTAGTACAACCAACGAGAGTAATCGCCAGTTTTACTAAACCGTTTATTTTACAAAATTTTAGCATTTTTTAATACAAACGACGGAAGTGGTTTCCGGTTTTACTAAATCGTTTATTTACCTGAATTTTAGTTTTTTTTTTAACAAACGTAGGAGTGATCCCCAGCTTTACTAAACCGTTCAGTTTCTTGAATTTTAGTTTTTTTTATACAAACGACGGGACTGGTCCTCAGTTTTACTAAACCGTTTATTTTGCTAAATGTTATTTATTTTTCTTTCAGCAACGGTAGAAATCACCAGCTGTACTAAACCGTTTATTTGCCTAAATTTGTATTACTTTTCTTCGAGCAACGAGAGAAATCCCATCATTACAGAGCCTAAGTCCGTAGCATCTTGGATGTTCAATTTCCTACAACTACAGAGTATTATCAAGGGAAAAATATTTATCTTAACACCGAAGCGGTTAAACCTGAAGCTCGTCGATTAATAACAGCAAAATCGTTCAAAGTTTGTTTGCCAATTATACAAGCAGGCCGAAAAATCTAGAAATTTCGTTTAAAGTGGTTAACAATTATTTTCACCAGTACAATTTCACAACTTTTTTTACCAGTACGAATTCACAATTCCGCTTCACCTTACAAATACGTTGTTGCGAACTGATAGGTCAATGAGAAGTTACAATTAATGTATTACCGGCTATAAACAACGAAAAATTCCAACAAACACCAGACATTTCAATGATAACTACAATCCGCAAACTGAAGGTGAAAGCTTTGAAGATGTAAAATTGTCCACTACATTTATTCACTATGTTATTTATTTCATTTACAGACACTACATCAGTTCCCAAAATAATCAAACTTATTTAGTGTGTTAATCGGTTTACATTCCCAATGCTAAAAACTGATAGCAATTGACAATTTCGTCCTTTCGCAGCACGGGCGAGTTTGCAGGAACCTGTAAAGTGAGAGTTGCAAACGAGAATTCCAGTGGTGTATCGCCTCGAAGTGACACTATTTTTCTTTGCCATTGTAAATCAACATATACGCATATACTTTGGTGTTGTTTTAACAGAGCAATAAAATATTGTATATAAATTTTAATTCGCAGTTTTATATTTGTTCTCAACGAATCCTGGCTTCTGAGCTAAACATGGATCCATTACAGTTTAGTCTTTATAACTTTGTAAACCAGCTAACACATTACATTCAAAAATAAAAATTGTTCGTTTGGCAATTGAAACATGAAACCAATAAGAAAGACACAAATTGTCATCAACTATTCAAATTAGTCTTCAAGAATGTTTTACTTTCACAATGATATTGTCAAATAGACCAACGTTAGCACAAAACAGTCATGAAACATAGCTTCCCATGAATAAAATGCCAACAACATTTTGGGCAAAAGACCATCCCTGTAGATCATCTTAACCAAGTGTTTATTCTTTTTAATTACGCACGCTTTTGAAATCAAGTACTGTGTCACCCTAGGTGACTGTTACACAAATAGTTGCACCAAATACTGCTAACAAAGAATAAAATGTGTCGAAATGGAAGAGAATAGCCCGTCGCCGCCACAAGTCGAGACAATGGGAAGGAATCCGGATTTAATACATAGATTGCTGCCGCGAATAGAAGATTACTAATGCTAATTTTATTCAAGTTCTGATAATTCAGTTTCGATTTCCTGTATCGAAGTTCACTTTAAAAAACTTGAATCAATTGAGGATATCGTGCTTTTCTTTAGGATCTGGAGATAAATTCACAGGCAACAATCACGCATTTCCAGTTACCTGGAAAAAATGGTAGAAATCGCTTTAATAGAATACCCAATAGCATCAAATTGTATTTGAATGTTTGCATACTAAAGCCGCTATTAAGTGGAAACCCTACACCAACTTATGTGAGCAGTTTTCAGTGGAAAATGTTCACACACGTTTCATGTCAACTACGTTATATTGGAATTGTGTAATCAAGAACAAATTTTCCTTCCTTAAAAATAGAATTGTGGTTTTTTCGTTGCTCTCAAAGTCCTGTTAGGTTAATCCAAACTATAACACACAGTCTTGTAAAACAGTTTCAGTCCGTGTTCAAAAAATCAAACACCTATTCTGATTATACATGAAACTACGGTTCCCCTCATACGTATACTACGTTGAGAGGCGCTTTTTATGTAAACTGCCCATAATCAAACCGTCACGTTCTGCCACTAGAACTAGCTTACACCAATCGGAGTAGAAAATTTTTTTCTTCTGATCCCTTCCGTTTTGTTGAAAGTCCAAAAACCATTGCTGCAAAAGGAAGTAGCCCTTAAGAGGACGTTGTTAATACATGTTTATGTTTAGGATTCATTTCCACGGTTAAATTGTTTTGGATTAAATTTTATTCTGAGTGAGTTCACGATGTTGTATTTGAAAAACTGTTGAGACGGAATAAATGTCAATACCTTTGTGTTTATGTAAAATGCTAAATCTTTGAATGGCAATTGTACCAAATACAGCAAACGCAAGAATCGGAAGAAGAATAATTAATTCTGAGAAAAATAAATGAAGTCAATGTGAATCGGTGTTGTCCATCTTCTATAAATATACACGTGTATGAGAATTTAATGGAACAACATTTAGAAAAATATCTTTAGATTAATTACCTTTTGCTCCAGTAAGCTAGCAAAACCCCTTTTAATAAAATACCATTCATACCATTCTGTTTATACGGTACCAAATTTGTCCGCTAAACGAAAATATTGTATGCAGATGTACCGGGTGATCGTAAAAACATCTTTCAGAGCAAGCCATGACCGAAGTGTTAAAGTTGGCAATACTTAATATAAGCCAATTGTCAAATGTTGACAGCTGTAAAACTTTTTGGTTAGATACATTTAACTTAATGTATCTAACCAAAAATTGTTACAGCTGTCAACATTTGACAATTGGCTTATATTAAGTATTGCCAACTTTAACACTTTGGTCATGGCCTGCTCTGAAAGATGTATTTTACGATCACTCGGTAAAAGAAACAAGAAGAAAGAAAAAGAAAAGGTCAATATTCATCAAATTAATTAAATCCGAGAAAACGAAATCAGCCGATCCTGAAATGCGGTACTCAATGTTCTAGAAACACATTTCATCATAAAGACGTAAGCATACATCAAAACTTAATTAAACAATCCCATACAATGCGTTTTCTATTCCCTACAGTGGTGGGTTCGTGTAAGTGTATCCTCTAACGAATCTTCCCTTCCGATCTCTTTTGTCTTATGTAGTGTAATGTTTCACTCGTCTGTATGCTATTATAACAATGTTAATATCACACCGGAACTACAAAGCGTAGAAATGGATTATTTGTCATTAATTCGATAACATTACTACAGTTTGAATTAACTTCAGCACGGGCTAGAAGTAATAACGTTTTAGAGGTGTAAAATTTCTAAAGTAATTTTAATCACGAGGATAATAGTTCTACAAAAAAACTGAATCACATTAATTGGCAAGATTTAACTAGATAGCCATCAAACATGATCATGTTGTAAAGTTGTTGAATTTTCCTACTCTAAAAGATCTTTTGTAGACAAACCTTATAATTAAATTCTATTTATAGCTTAGGTATGCCAAATTACAGACCTCAATTTTGTTCACATTAATACAGGGCTTAAAACTCTCTCATCGAACACGCTTTATATACAAAACAAGCATGAACATCAGATTGAATGGTATTGTGCCAATAAGTAAAGTATCAAATAGGCTTTTAAAGCGCCCACTCATTTTGTTCAAGCGGTTGTTAATACTGAACTGTTAATCCATAATAAGGTATTGAGTGTGGCTCCATTTCAGTAGTACAACTTTATTAAACCGCACTTAATTTAAATGTCAAGGGTTATTTTCTTTTATAATGAATACCCTTACAAATTGAGGTTAAAAAGGTTTTGGTATTATCCAGATTTAGATGGCATTTAGAACAAAAGACCTTTAAAAACCAATCAACAAAGATTATTTAATTATTTCCAGAAGGTATCGAGACACGTTCACTGTCCTAACGTAAATTACACCCTATCTACACGTCCTAATTTAAATTTCCATGATGGTATGTGATGTACTTTAATTTAAAAGTTTTCAAGTTCTATGAAAGATAGCAAAACGACTTTTTTTATTAAACAACTAAATTTTTTTCTACAAGAGTCCATTAGTATAAATTCAGTAGCACTTCACAAGTTCACATCAAAATCGTTATATGACAAGCAATACATTTATGACCCATATATGATTCATGGATTTCTGAGTTAACATTGGATAGATAAAATTAATTGTTTGAAGCCAAAATTGGAAAGAGTTTACAAAACGAAAATTCAATAATGCCCGCCACAACTGGGAGGTGATATAGAAATAGCGCTTGTGCAATTCGGCTGCTTAGTGTGCGTAGAATACACACCTGAACTTATTTTTCTAGTGCGCCTATATTAAAGTAGGGGACGGTTCCGTTCCTCCTACCTTTTGTTGGCGGACCTACCCGGTTTCTTTGAGAGTTTATACCTCTATGATCACTGATCTGTTGATCTTAATTTAGTTTTTGTGCGGTAAAGCGTCTTAGCTGTACAGTATATACAGTCACAGTATGTCGTAGGCTAATTGTAAAGTCAGTCGTCGCATAAAACGCCAAACTTCAAAATATTGCTATACAGTCACGAAGTAAAATGTAATATTTGCCGCAGTATTAATTGTTTTATTTCAGCTTACGAGAAAAATATTAAAAAAAACAGCAAGAATAGAAGAAAACCCGAAATTTTATCAACCGACAGGGAAACGAAAGAAAACGGCTTAAGAAGATCCAATGAGCAGCATTATTTTTCGTGTATTTATAAAACAACGAAAATAAGTGAACAAACACATAAAGAAAAAATCAGGTAACGATGAAGAAATAATAACTTTTATAATGCCCTATGAGAAAATTTACGAAAATGTCCTTCAAACCCAGCTATTCAATTCTTGGACCAGCCGTGAAAATGTTTGTTAAATGTTGTCAAAGGTGTGCAAAAATGAAACAACACCAAAAAATGTAGTGGTGAAGATTATCCTATCTAAAAGATGGATCATATGGGGCAAGTAGATCGATCTACAATCAACTCCATATGGCGGGCGAATGTAAATAGGTAATGAACTACCAAGATCACTTTAAGGTTAATCAGTTAAGCCCATTAAAATCATTTAAAAATATTTTTGGAATTTGAAGCTCCTAAAAGTTTGCAAGTGATGACGACAGAGAATTTGTGAACAGCGTGATTAATAAAGATGACCTTGAAAGATAGTGAATGGCACCTCTCTTCATCTACCAAGCACGATTAGTTTCGAAAGATCGAATTAAGATGTTAAAAACATGGTAAGAGCGAAGTGTGGCGTAAAGACAATAATTCAGCGAATTAGTCACTTGGATGATTGTTTTGAGCAATAGCAAAAAAATTCCTCGTATGAACAGTATGGTTTACAAAACATTGTTGGTGTGGATTTTGCTCTGATTTACCTACAAAGATATTGAAAAACAACTGAAGAAGATTTAGGAAATGCTATAGTTTAAAACATTGAGTGAAATCAATAACATTGTCAATGTTAATAAAAACTATGGCAGTCTACTTAATCAATATTGGGATAATGATAATAAAAATAAGCATATTAGAGCACCACAAAATAAACTTGAATTGTTGTTTATAAGCGAAAAAGAGATAGAAAACACGTGAGAAAGTCAGAAAATTTTACTAATAAATAATAAGGGGGTATGAATCGCTCCCTTCATGATGTCAATAAACATTATTTAGAAATTTTATGATAATGAAAAATCGGTGTTTTTGGGTGCCCTCGTTAAATCAAATCTTGTGAAAGAAATAATTTCATAAATAATAAGGGGCTCCTTAAAACTTTGCACTTGGTGTTAACTAGTTAAACACGACCAATAAAAACATTCGCGGACGGGACACCTTATTTTTTAAAGTTTAACCCCATTAAATTGTATCAGCCAATCAGAAAATTTTAAATGACACATAAAAACCGTGCTAATTATTCTTCGAGCTTTTACAGAACAACTAAACGTTAGAACAGAAAACTGTATAAAACGCGGCCGGTTGCTACAGCAAGCATGTCCAAGGGCATCGATTTTCTGAAGACTGCTGTAGCAGTCATGTTCTATTACACAACTTTGTAGAGGACTGCTTTGGCAGGCTTGTCGGTGGAAGTGTAAATATAGGGTCTTCCCAAACCGAAGCACAAAGAGGTGTTTACAACCAAACATTTTCAGATATAAAATGGTACAGAATTTTATGAGAAAAAGCAGTTTAGAATTAAAGAAGTATATGCAAAATCTGGTGGCAATTTAATAATCGTAATATTGCATGCTATAAACAGCAATCAAAAATATTTAAACAGCAATGAAATCTAATATATCGCTACGTTTTACGATAGCAAATGAGTTTGTTAAATCAAGCAATTTCAACATATGGTTAAAATTAAATTCCATGGCAGTGTAATAATATTGAATTAAGCCTAAAGTTTCGTTTTGCGATTTTTAAAAAGTATAACGTTTGTATTAAATCCTTAATTGTCTCACCATAACAGCACGACTAAATCTTGCATCGCGGAAAGATTTAACACTATACCACGCTGACGGCTCTTTGCATGTCGAGTCAGATTATTGGTTGTTACTGTCACTTATGTTGGTACAATTTGGTTATTTATGGCTTGCTTTAATCCAGCGGTTGTGAAATGTGTATTTATCGCACTGGCAACAAACAAATACATAACACGAATTCGACTATTCACTGTCTTACAAATTTCGGGTTCGAAACCGTTAACTACAAATTATAAATGCTTTTCTAAAAACTACACTTATAGAGAAGCGTTCTTTAACACATCTTACATCATCGAGGCAGCTTATATATGTAGAGGTTACGTTGGCGGGTTTCGATATATACGTTTAAATTAAATTAATTTTGTATTGTATCAAGTATGTATTAATTATATCTCGCATATGTATCTTCTTTTTTTTTCTATGTAACACATCGGACTCTAACATCTTGAGGCAGTGTTATTGTTATGAGCGAATGTTTACGAACCCATAGGGGTAGACCTAAATGGTTTCCGTGTTATGATAATCAATTTTAGAAACATCTACAAGGACGAAAACGCACGAACACGGGTAAATTATTCAATACAACGCAACGAGTTGTAACACTTTCGACTGGAACAAAAAATCCTTGTAAATAGAAGCAGGTGTACTTTCACGCAAGTGGATCACTGCGTAATAAGGAAATAGCTTTCCCTGAAAAAGATACGCGTTTTTCCCTACTGATCAATTTATAAGAATACGGGCGAATTTCATTTTGAAATTATATGCAAATGTCTAACAAAATTTTGTTGGACGTATTTATTATATCTGAAAACATTTTGAACATCTTTTGCAAGGCCCTCCGCTAGAAATGAGAAGAAGTGATAAGTTTAACTAACATCGTTCCCCCGCTTTTTTTAAAGAATTTTTTGTGGGGCTACGAAAGTCCCGAGGGATGTTTATCCTGATGATTTCACAGATTTTTTTTTTTAATAAAATTTGTTTACGGGGCTGTTGTTAAAGGGGTTTTATAGCTTTTTCCGGGTCTGTTACTGAGCTTACTTTTGTTTTTTTTCAAAGGATTCTCTTCCGGGAGCACCTCTGAATCCCAAAAATGACTCAACGAAGGAAAGATTTGAAGTTACAAAACAAACGAGGAGCGTAGCCCACGAGTTCTGCTAGTATATTAGTAAAATTCTGAACAACCTTTTTCTGAACAACTTTCAACTACCTCGCGCTGTTTATACAGGGTTTTTCAGCAAAGTTGAACGATATTTTTTTCAGATTTTATGTTCCTGGGATACTTGAGCTAAGAATTTAAACCGTTTCATTGTTACCTTGAGACGGGCGTAGGCTAGTGGTTAGAGCGTTGGACTGCTATGCTTGGGATTTGGGTCTCAAATCCCAGTACCGGAACATCGGATTTTTAACGGTCGTTCCCCGCGCAAACCAGCGAGGTATTCTACCAAGAAATATTTCTCTGGAGAAAAAGTGCTTGCACTTCCTGCAGTTCGGAGCGTGCGTTAAACAGTAGGTCCTGTGTCATTCGTAGGCGTAGGAGAGAAAGTCACCACACTCTCTCTCGAGAGCTAAGGACTCGAAGAGATTGTTGCCTTAAGACATCCATAGGTATTAATTTAATTATTTCATTGCCTGAATCGTTAAATCGTGTTTTTATTACTATTTGATTGTAGAACTGATGTAAAAATTAAATATATAGTAAAATATGAATTAAAAAAATTTTTGTCGTCCATGATTGGAACTCCGAACTTCTGCTTACAAGACAGCCCTACTCATTTTTCCACAAAAAGTTTAGAAAATTTTGTTGTTACTCTGGTATTAAAAGAAGAAGTTTTAAATTTATCAATATTTATTACGATTTTTGCTTAATTTTAAAGGTAAAAATTATTTTCTTTTTGACTAAACGATACTAATAATAACAAGACAGTTTGAAATCTTAGCCAAAATTTCCTGAAGATAAAATCTAGAAAAATATAATTTCGCAAGCATTTAGCATAATATAGTTCAAATTTTGCTAAATCTACTCGTAATTGGATATAGACCAAACTAGGCTAAACTGTAAAATATCTCTTTTACATCTAAACATTGTTACTGTTGCACTCATCTCTGTATAATATTGAATGTTAGTAAAACAAAAATAATTCCGAAATATGATTATATCGAGAGGAAACCAGTTACAATATTAATGAGTTATCTCGCAAAATGTTTTTTTTATGAAGCAGAAAGTGAAACGAGAATGCTCCGATGTCGATAGCTACATAAACATTATAAAAAAATTAAATTAATTTTTTAGGCATTTCATTCTCCTTGGTTGAGCTACCTGAAAGTTGGAAAATGAAAATACCTTGTTGAAACACGATTGTGTATAGAATTTACTTTAAATTTATTACGCCTGTATTAAATATACCGTCCTTTTCTGAAACTCAGCATTAATTTATATTTGTAAACGCTCGCAATTTTGGAACAAACGAATTCGGCTGCAAACATTCTAGATTTTACGCTTCCTTTGGAGACATAGTTTAATTTAATTTTACCAGCCATATTTGTTGTTAGAATTAGTTTCATTTACCACAAACAGTTTCATTGTTTTATTTCATTAGTATGAAGAAACCGATGGGAGTTTTCGAAAAATTGCTGGTACTTGGTTATTTGCGAAGCAAGGCCTGGTTGTTAGAAACTCGAATTTCTAAGTGTTTTATAAGAAAACAATAACTTTTTTTAATATTCAGCAAAAAAAAATGTATTGAGTTTAAAGAGAACCAGAAACAGAGACGAAATACGGCAGTTAAAAATTGGATGAAAGAAGAAAAATTAATCCACCTAAATATCGTTGCACATAAAAATTAAATTGTAAATAAATATTTAACTATTAAAAATTAATAGTTTATTAATAAAATAAAACACTTGGTAATTGTTTCACAAAATGTGAAACAATTGCTAAACACTTAAGGTGAAGACTGTTTTTATATAGCATAAGTGGTATTGCGAATTGCAGAGACATATAATTTAATTTAATGAATATGAAAAAAGACAAAAAAGTACTCAACTTTATCAACATGAGAAAATTAGAGTACTTTGAACATTTTATGGGACCAAAAAACATACGATATCGTACGAGTAATATTACATGGAAAGATTAAAGAAAAACGCAGCGTGGGAAGAAGACGGATATCTTGGTTTTAAGAACCTACGAGAATGGTTCCATTGTAGCAGAAAATCTAAGTTCAGAGCAGCCGTAGAAAAAAAACAAAATCTCCATGATGATACCCAACCTCCAGCAAAAGAGAGGAACGCCGAAGAAGAATATATAATAACGTATAATAATTATAACAAAAATATATCCAAAGTCAACGTCGCTTTCACTTTCCTGTTCATGAGATTGGTATTTATTGAAAAAAAAACTTAAAAATAAGAAGAAAGAACAAAAAAGTTTATTTACATGGGAAAGTAGCAAGAAATATCTTGGCCGAAATCCTAGATCTTTTGTTCTGGCCTTGGTATTGTATGTGTAACCCACAACCAACATAATAGTCGACGCAAGTGGTTCAGCGATACACATATTTACCACTGGTTGTAAAGGAGTCGGATTTTATTGTAACCGAGGTTGATCAAATGCACTCTGTAGAAACTTTTGACACATCTCTCTAAAGACATTTAAGACTGTTGGTTACGTGTGATAGATGTTTGCACGTTAGAGAGCCTTCCTTTATATAAGACAGAAGTTTGGAAGAAAACTTTTCACATATGGTGGTCTACCTTCTGACCTCGCTACTAAAACGTATGGCAGTAGAAATAATCCGACAACAAATACATAAATAAAAAAATGGAACAAACCTGTGCTAGAAGTATGTATGTGTAAAGAGAAATGAATTCATAAATGCGTTGTGAATGTTTCTTAAACTGATTGGTAATACCACGCTTTTCCTACAGGAAATCTAATAAAAGATAGTATCGGAACAAAATACAAATCCTTAAGCTTAGCACTGCCTGATGTTTTATATCAGAAAGAACGTGCTAAGAAAACAATTTTTGTTTTTTCGCTCGCATAATTCTTTCTCCTCAACATGAAAATAAGAAAAATCAATGAACTGAAATACATCCCATTTCAGATGTGATTGTATGTATACCTCGATAAAATAATTCAACAACTCGGCGTCTGTGCTTTCCTGCGAGCTCTTGGGTCGATAACGCGTATAAAATTTGCGAGGCAGAAAAGCTGAGAATTACTGAAATAGGCATTCTGATCACAGCCCCCTTTTAAATATGAGCAAAATTGCAAACGTCTAACGCAGTCTCACAAATCCACGTAACGAAGTTGGAAACGAGGTTGAAAACGTCAGAATCCTACTAAAATAGAAAGAAAAGTAGGATCTAAATCACGAATGGATAAACGTACACGTTTTTTTGCTTTATATAGTACAGAAAATTACTGTCAAATATATTTACAGGCTCCGAGTATGGTTGAAAATTGAGGGGAAAAAACACGCAGTAAATGAAATAAAATGTTTATTCTTTGATACGTTTTACTTGTCTGATCATCCTCGCCACTTTACAAACACCCTCTAAAAGTGCATTGTTAAAAACAACTTTTAATATTATACGGTTACTAGTTTTCAACCTCCAAACGTTCATCGTTAATGTATAAAAAATTTGAATACAGCGAAAAATGAATACATTATAATGATTTTTTGTTTGTTTTAAAAGCATGTCTAAAATTACCCTAAATTTATTTAATAAAATAGAAAATAGGCTTGCTTGAATTTCAAGATAACATTTAACAACTATTGATTTTATAAAAGGTAATGTAAGAAACAAGGTTACATTTTTATGAGTACATAAAACTTGGTGCGGCGGAGCCCTGTATCAGCCCATGAAAGCCACAGATAAATATGCATATTTTATGAATAACAAACGACTTTCCTGGAGTTTGAATATTTATGAATTAAAAAGTTACTTTTATTGATGCTGCATTAAATATACAAAACCTTGAGGTTAAAAGTGCTCAAAAACCATTAGCGGGTCTTAAAATATTAGCCAATTAACTTTCTGATACTTTCGTACAAAGTAGTAACAAAATATATATTAACCGTGAAACTTAAAACAAGATTTTTAGCTTATACAGCAACAATCTTTATCTTGCTACGTGAAAAATTATTGTTACCTCTATAAATTTGGAAAAATTTTCAAGAACTGTGTTCAAATTACTAGTACTCTCTACCATTTCATGACGTAAAAAGATATTCTTTGGTCTGAAAATCGTTCAAGCAATTTATATTAAATTATTAACAATGAAACAATTATCCGTAAACTATAAATAAATTATTTTTAGATGTCAAAAATAAATTTTTAACGGCAATAAATAAAATTGTTTGGCGTCATAAAATGCTGCCACTTAGCTGGATACCTGCAGTATTGACCTACAGGAGAGCTACCTAGCATAACAGAGCGCATTAAAAATATGTGGTAAAGTAATCTGATATTGTGAAGCACGACCTTTTTGATTAGTGTGATGCGTGAATCATAAAATCACAACGTGAGCCTGGAGATGGAGCGTAGAAAAATGTCGTTAGGTATTTTGTGCGGCCATCGCGAGCAAATATTTTGGTATAGCAACGACTAAAGTTTCGCTACTGCGCCAGCTATGTCATTAGATGGCAGCACTTTCCGACATCAGTATATGATTTTTTTGAATTCATAAAATGATTTATTGACGTATGCACAAGTCAATTCATTATTTAATTTTCAATTGTGTTAGCGATTTTCAGACGTCATGAACTGATTTTTTTGTGTTAAAAATCAACTTTTGATGTCTGAAAATGATTTTGTAACGTCAAAACATTTGTTACATTTATTAATAACTAAATAATCCTTCTTTAAATTCCAACATAAAAAAATTAACACAAATTCAAGAAAATCAAATTTTGTCTCTCCTCTCTCCCCCTCTTTCTCTTTCTCCCCCTCTTTTCTTTGTATTTCTGATAGAAGTTTGACAAGAGGCAAATCTTTCTCTCTTTTTCACGCTGGCCTGTCGTGGATGTTTGACACGAGGCAGATCTTCTTCTCTCTTGCTTTTTGACTGCCGCGGAGTGTAACACGAGACAGTACTTTTCTCTGCTTATATCCGTCACAATCCTGTTTGTCCGCTGTGCCTGTCATGACCGTTGAATTTTAAATTCATTAACGTTGGCACCCGAACGTTTAATTGTTAGTTCGTTGCTACCGTTCGATACCGTTAGCTACTGCATCCTAATTACTACCGTATTTTATCTGCTACCATAGAATACTATATTGTTTATATCCTGCTTTGCTTGGTTTGTAATACCTTGCGCTTTTAGTGTAATAATTATTTTTGTAAATTCCTCCTGTAGTTAGCCGTTTGTTTTGTTTAACAATGTATGGTTTAATGCTATAGTTGTTTGTTTATTAACATTTTAAGAGCACAAATGGTTTTGGTACGTAAAACTATTTAGACTTCTGAAGACGGTCATCTTCACTGCAGTTACCCAGGTTTTCAACTAGGTATCAGGGAACCGTGACGGCCCACTAGGGAAAAACATTCCTCAAAAGTAAAGTCATAGTGGGGAAAACCCATCTCCACAAGGTGCAATTTTACTACAGAAAAGCTCTCGCCCAGTGGAGCCAGTCGGGAAAGTAAACTCCATTATAAAATCTGACGCCCTAGCACTTCACCGAGGTTGTATGCACAAGACAACGTACAATTCTACCCGCAATACTGACCACAACAAAAGAGCGTCACAAAACATATACCTAAATAAATTTGTGTAAGTATTTAGCATTTTTAAATTAAATTTCGTGCTTTTATACAAAACTCCGTAAAGAAACATTATAAAAATGAAAATAATTAAATCTTGAGTAAAGTAAGGTTTTACACTTTTAATCTAAAAAAGCAAATAATTATGATTATTAAATAATTTTTTCAAAAAAAAATTGTATTTGGATTTGTTTTATAACTAACAAATGCAAAAAAGTTACGATTTAGGGGCAGTAAGATAGACGGCCGCAAGATTAAGATTTAAGATTTTAAAAAATAAACTGGAAATGATTGAAAAAAATACTGAGTCGATTTATTTTAAACAAAAGCAACTATTTTTTCGCAAACCCAGAAAGAGTAGGTCGTTCTGCAACTGGTATATATCTTATGATGTTGCTTCAATGCAGCAAAAGAAAAATAATTGGAACCTATAATAGAACTTCCTGTATGCTAAATAGAAATACGATTGGAAAAGTTTACAAAAGAAAACAAAGACTTCCTGTGATGTCTTTCTGCAACGATATTATTATACAGTTTAGTATACAATTATCGGTGTTTAAAAATAAACTCGGCATTGTAATGATAACCGCACAACCAGGATAAAAGTTATCAGAATCGTACGTCTACTTGCAAGTGCACTTAATGATAGTTGATAGTATTAAATTGTCTGTGCACAGTTTAACTCAGATAGTAGCTCTTATTTATGAAACTTCCATTAATCATTTCTGGACTTTACTGTTCTGGCAAATAAAGATAATTGTAATATGTTATAACTGAAATGAAATTATTTAAATTGTATTTGCATGATGATCGTGTTTAAATGATATCCGGAATTGGTTTACAAATTTTTCAATTAGCGTAATGTTATATTGTAATGTTATATTAACTTCTCTCTTATCATTTTGAGGGTATCGCCTGAACTTGTTTACTTCCTGAAGTGCATGTTATGCCCACATGCTGTCTGATTTAGTTGTTCAATGAATGTTATGTTTAGTATATAAATAGATGACCATGTCTACACACTTTATTTACTGTAAATCATAATAGTTTGTTATTAATTAACTGATGTGCTTATAATGTGATTTCTTAATTAATGTTTGCCTAGTCAGTACTTAGATGGGTGTCAGAAAGCCGAGTCAACACGGCGCCTCGTGCTTTCGGAATGCCACGCTAATAAGTGGTGCCGGATGTCGCATTAACAACGCGGCAGTCGTTAAAGGGGTGGAAGCCCCCTCAAAGTGTAGATGGACGAGCAAATGAACGAGTGAATGTAAAACCAAGGGTTTGGCGTAAGCTAAAGAGGCGTAGTGGTTAAAGACTCAAAGGGCCCCACTATCCTCTGGAACATAGCAATAAGCCAAACCTGGAGTGAATGGGACCAAGCCAAGGGCCGCATTGGCCTGAAAGAGGTTTCCGTCAAATGGAATTAATGGAATTTTTTTTAAAGAATCATGAAGCCGTGCGTAAGCACGACTCCATGATTCCCATCCCACCCCCTTACCCGGGCTCAGCACACTAAGTGCTATTCACCGGTCTACCATGCCCCACCCCTGAAAGACCTGCAACCCAAACTACACACCACATACACCATCCATGGACCCGCTGGATTTAACTTATTCAGAAAAATTTCCGACGGGCAGTGGACTCGAACCTACTGTCATTGGCATTCTAGTTTCAAAGCCTGGGACTTTAACCACTAGACCACCCCCTGGCCCTGGAATTGATGGAATGATTTAAATAAACAAAAACGAAAGTTGCAGTTTTATAATAAATAAAGAAGAACCATAATATTTTAATAAAGTTAAATGTTGCGATGTTTGTACATGTACAGGGTGCCCACTTCAGTTCTGCTCACCATAGAGATCTCGGAAATTATAAAAGATATGACGTCGGTAAACTACAAAAAAATTCAAAACTCATTATTTGAAAGATAAATTTATTTTAAACGTTTGTAATGTTAATTTAGAACATGTTTCACACGAAAATATCAAACTCTGCAAAATCAACAAAGTTTCATAAGAGTAGAGCAGAATGTATTACACATTCTTGCATGGTTGCAATTGTGTATTGCACTGCTCAGTGATTGAGTAGGTAATAATTTTAGATAAAGAAATAAGTTTAGATAAAGCACTTCCAATTCTTAATGCAAACAGATTTTCAGATTTAAAACTTTTCAAAATTTTAAAATGTTAAACATTTCAGTAAATGCGGGGAAGGTCCCGTGGCGCTTGGCCGGTAACTTATTTAATTTTGAAAATAAAACCTGCAATATTTGGCTTAACCTAATAATATCCATATAAAGTTTAAAGTAGTGATACGATATTTCGAATAAAGGTATCGAACCATTCTATTATCGAAATATCACGAGAGATAACAGAAAATCAATTGAATGATGTTAAGATTTAACAATTTTCGGTTTTGTCTGCTTCGGAAACGAGCGTTGAAAGGATAGCCAGTACTTTAACTAGCTGCAAATGCATAATACTATAAGTCGTAGTATGACAATGCGAATGCAGTTAGAATTCACGGAGTTCGAATGAATAAAGCCAGCGTTATTTGCCAAGCAAACATGAGGGCAACGAGGACATCGTATTAACGTTTAGAATTATACTATGTATAAAAACAAGTTAAGCCACTGAAGCATAAAGGCCAAGAGGATGGTAGCAACTACTACAACTAAGGGTGTCGTGCTTATAAGCATTCGAATTTCAAACTACTCAAAGCCGAATGTTTAAGCTGTTTTGCCAAGCGGCCCAAAGAGAAACGATAAGAACGAGCATTCATTCATAAGAGCATTAGAGAAGCAAACGGAGTGCGTTTTTGCTATTTTTACAGCATATATGCATTCGAATGATTTCAATCGAAAGAATCATTCATTATTTTATTTATTAAAATAAGTTTAAAACTTTAAGTAATCTAATTCATAATTTTGTTTATAAATCTAATCGACTTGAAACATCAATCGCTGATATGTTTTTATTAATTTTTCGTTTAATGTTCTATTCAAAAAGAACCTTTCGAAAACGTAAAAATATCTTCGAATTGGTTTCATTCAATAAACTTCGAAAAAACTTATTTCACTTCAAAATCAGTACTTCTAAACTTATAGGAAGTTTTATCAGAAATGCTGCGATTTCACTAGAACAACAAGAAAAACATCAATCATGAAAGGAACGTCAAAAGTTTTGCAAGCAAAGTTATTCTCAAAAGCAAGTATAAAACACAAAATAACTTTCACGACCTTAGCATTCGAATTTGTACGGTTAGCAAGTCATTCTGGGCGATTTCATCTCACGGTTCAATTATGTTATAGATCAACGCAACCGCGTTCTAGATTACAGCCGACAAAGGGATGAACCCCCTTTAAACTACAACCATTACATTAGCGAGGCACATCTTTTATGCCTGACTTGAAGACCTCAACACCTCAATGATTAGGGAACTATCTGGCTGTTATTCAAAATCCCTTAACAGATAACAATGGATTAGCTTGTAACTTCAGAGTTCGGTACCTCCTACTTATGCTTACATTGTCTGTCTGCACATCTAACAAACCATTAAGTGATTAATTAGGATTAACATACAACAAACCTACAATAAAGGGCGCGTCAAAACAAAAGTTTAGTTTTAAAACTTTGATTTTTTTCGTGCTTTTGCATACTTGCAGCATAGTAAAAAAAATTTCTTTTTCTAAATTTTAAAAATTTGAAGTGCTAAGTAAATTATTAAAAAATTTTGGTATACAACCAAAAGGAAACCACCTAGAGGTGTTTTCACAATGTCTTGAAGCAGTCGCTTAGTTTTATAATATTTTGTGTTGTCTGATTGCAACCAATGTTTATCCCTTGAAATCTCAAAAATGATTTATCATGTCCATACACCTTTGAGTTTTTCGGCCAAATACTCAAATAAACTGTTCAGGTAAACTACCAAATGGAAACACCCTATAGATTTTTTGTCAATTGGATGTTGCTCTTATTACCATTTAAAAAGTTGGTGTTGATTTTGCAGTGGCTTGAAGAGGGGCGAGCGGGAGTTGGTAAGGAGGTCACGCTTGCGCAAATCGGCTATCCAACATGCGTAGAATACGAATCTAAAGTTTTTTTCCGAGTGCGTCTATATTGAAGTAGATCACCCCCCCCCCCAACAATTTTGGTAGCAGTGGCTTTGCGATATTTGGTGTTTTCTAGTAGGAACCAATGTTTATCCGTTGAAATCGCTAAATCGATAGTGCATTTTTATACACCTTGGGACTCAAATAAACTGTTCAGGTAAACGACCAAATGGAAAAGCCCTATAGGTTTTTTCTCCATTGAATGTTGCTTCTATTACTATTTAACATGCTCATACCGATTTCGATGGGGGGTGATAGAGTAATCGTGTTTGCGCAGAGCGGCTATTGGAAAATAGAATTGAGAGGAAAACCACGAAGACGTCTTCACTATTCACATTTTACTACTGTTTAATTTATTTCATTTACAAACACTGTACCAGTTCCATGGATATTTAAACTTAATTCTTTGGTGTGCTAATAATGTGACATTCTAGATTTTTACTGATAGCGATTGTCAGCTCCATACTTTAGCGGGTTCGGCGAGCTTGCAGAAATCTATAAGGTGCCTGTTGCAAACGAGAACTCCAGTGGGGTATCGTTCCGGAGGGATATCATTTCCTTGGCTTTTGCAAATGATTATTGTATAAAATATATAAACTTTATTTATTCATTTAACTTTACATATTTTGATACTGTATTACCTAATAAGGCAATAAAATATTGTTTATAATTTTTAATCACAGTATTCTATTTATTCTCAACGAATCCTGGCTTCTGCGCTACTCAGGGTAGTTCAACTTCACCAGGACTATCAGTTCAAAAGAAAGTTGCCCCTCCCTATTATTCCCTCAACTTGTAGTTGACGAATTTTGTTTTACGGTTTCTAGAGTTCTTTACCGAGACCTAGAACCTTCTAGCGTCCGTTTTTATCCTTAGCAGCAATGACTAGGCTAAATAAACAAACCCCAAATAAACGCCAAAAAACAGTGATGTTTTTTAATGTTCTAAAAATGTATTTACGTTATCACAGTAATCCCACCGCCACCCTTTAAAATTCTGCTTATAAAAACTCGGTGAACAAACAAAGGTAAACAAATTAGGTGGTAAACACAGGGAAAGTTAAAAATCAATTAATTAAATTGTAGATTGATTTTACTACAACTGTTTAATTAAAAGACTAGTTGTAACAATTATGCCAACATAAAAAACACCTTCCCAATTAAATAAAATTTATAAATTTTAAAAATTCAATCAAAATATTACGTTGTTTTTTGCTGGCAGATTTTTCATCGGGTATCACGCGACAGGATTATCATCGTGTGACATGTTCTGCCACAATAATGTGTCAAAATTGTGCACGATAGATTTATATACCGTTGGGATTAGTTTTCTAGCACCGTTTTGGTTTGCGGAATTTTATGCGACAAGATTATTACTTTAGGGAAACTTTAAAAAAGGGATTTTTTATTGGCGGATTTTGTAACACGAATTCTTTAAAGTAGGCAAAGTTGGTGCTACAAAGAAATTGTTCGAAGAGATTTACGCTTTCAAGCTTTTGCAGAAGGATTATTAGTTAACCTGCGACATTTTCGGCAGAAAATCGCATTGGGCAAATAGGGCAATAGGGCTCCAGCAGAATTATGTATTGTTGAAATAGTTACCTAGTGACAAAATTTATATTGGTGAAATTATTCCACTGTTCTACGTTTGTCCTAATAAAGCTTTTATTGGGTGAATTTTATATGAGGAGATCTTTAGGTGTGATCTTTTATTTCCTGGATGTTTCTTAGTGGCGGTTGAAGAGGCGAAATTGCCTTAGTAAATTTCTCACTTACCTCCCATGTTACCTCTTAATGTAGAACTTTATTGACAAGGTTTTGTATAATGGTATTATTACGTTGTAGGTGCTGGCGGTACTTTCACAAGACGAATTTTTATTGTGCAATGTTTAATATGAACACGATTTTTTACTTTTTTGCGGAAATTAGTTTGCTACTGAAAGCACGTACAATTCCCCATTGGGACGATGTGCTAGCAAATCCTCCCCGTAAAACAAAATAAACAGCTAAAATTCTTGAAGAAGAGCTTGGAAACACGCTGTAGATTTAAGTAACACAATTGGTTATAGCAAATCAAAAGAGTTCTGGAGAATAATCCGAAACTTAAAACAGAAAACAGAGAAGGAAGTAAATAAAAGTCTCTAAACCCTGACCCTGACCCCTCTCCGTTTAAAGTAATCCAAGCGCCCATTCCGAAAGTGGAGTAGTTCCCTCTCCAGATCAGTTTTTATTTAAAACGTGCATCGCATTCAGTAATTGGACCTCAACTTCAAAGAGCTTAACTAGCCCTCTTGATCGGGTCTTATGGCAAACATGAATAATGAAGCAATCAGAGTTCGTGTGCAATAATTTCAGAGGAGCTATTAAATACTCGAAATTTAAACAGCACCGTTCGCTCGTGTTGACTTTATCGCAAACTTGAATATTGTGATAATATAAGTTTGTTTTTAATAATATTCAGAAAACAAAAATCCTCGGGTTTTAAATCGAGCTTTGCAAAAATTACTGCTTTATAAAAACAACTCGCGGAACGAATTCGAAGACCTCTCTGGAAGTTGTCAGCTAAAGTATTCCGAATAAAAATCTAAACCCGTTGAAATTAATTTCAAGGCAAATTGAATAACAACAACATAAAAGTATAATGTTACCGAAATCTTTGAAAACTATAAACGGGTTTTTACGCTTACCCACATCGCGGAAAAGCCTGCATAGTTTGTGATGACAAATGGGGCTACTTTTTCGTGAAACAAAAACAATTTGTTGTCTAGAGTTTGTGACTGTGGATTATGATTTAAATGGTTTAAACTATCTAATGAAACATTTATTGAGCTATGGAATCTTGACGAGAGATGATCTTATCCAAAGCGTGGTATCACATTTCATAAACCGATAATATTAAACTACGTTCAACAGTTCCTAACTAGATATCTCAGCTGTACTATAACACATTTGTGTATGTAGAGGCAATAAACTTTATTGCGCGCATGCAAAAAGGCTCAATCTTGTAACAAACTTAGTTTGGGCCGTAAACATTATTTTACTTTGGTTCAGTAATCATAATAATTTCACGTAAACTACCCCGTTAAACTTTTCCCCCTTCGAATTATCCCCCACAAATTCGAATATTGGAGAAATCAACGTTCATGTGCAATACTTCTAGAGAACCTGGTAAATAGTTTGAAAGTTATTACTGAAATCGAAAACCGACTCGACCGTGCTGAATATTATTGCAAGTTCGAATAATGAAGAAATCTAATTTTGCTAGTAATAACATTCAGAAATTTAAAATTCTGACATGGTTTTAAATTGAGCTGATGAGATAATCACTGTTCTGTACAACAATGCTTATAAAGTATTTTAAGAGGTCTTAGTGCGAACAAGAGAAAAAGAGAACTACCAGCCGTTAAATAGAACAACTCTACGAACAATGCAATGGAAGACAGACCGGAAAAAGCAAGTTTATTTGAATCTGAGAACGGTAACCTATAACAGGTAAAAATAAATAGAAAAAGAATACATTTTCCTGGTAAAACTGTACACAAATTTATTTCCATATTGAAAGATAATTACAAAAATTATAGTTTACAAACAAAATTATGTAAAACATTATGCTAAGAGACCATTTTCAACATTTTACAGGGACACTATTTTCCATTACCTTGCTGCATGGCAGGTATTGCTAGGAACATGTTTGTAGTAGTATTTTTTGTAGGAAAACTACTAACTTAAAAGAATTTTCTAAAGTATTTTGCAAAGCTATAAATTTACAACGTTTTCTAGTGAAGCGGCGAGATTTTGCACAAAGCGAATTGTTAAATCCGACAGAATTTTGCAGGAAAAGATGATTAAGATAGCGACATTTTAGAGTACAACCATCAAGGAAATTTTCGGGGATTCCACAAAGACGCATTTTTGTTAATTTTGTTATTATACTGATTTTAACTGACAACAACAAAGAGATATAATAAGAATATTTGCAATGTTTACTACAGCTAATATCTGAAACACAAACTAGACATAGCGCGAAAGTTTTCAGATTATTCCCAACCAATCTTAAAAATGCATCTTTGTGCATGTTTTAACCAAACATCAGAAAACTGATGCTGTTATAAGTTGCACGGGATTTTCGACTGCACATTTCCCCCAAACTTATTTTTAGCTAAAGTAAACTCGTAAAACTTTTCTATTGTTCATAGAATATATTTTCTACGACCAATACAAATATGACTAAAAGTCGGTTGTATGAAAAAGAACACATGTTTATTGATTTGCTATAAAAGAAACCCTCCTTTTCAAACAATCTTTGTTGTACTTTTATGCCAATAAAAATTCTTCCACCATAGTTTTCGTAATATTTAATACACTAGTATCGATATTTAATCGATTTAAAACGTGTTAGTGTAACAGGCAATGCAATTACGTGTTGACTGCATTACGACTTCAAAGGAAATTATTGTTTGAGAAACCATCAGATGACAATCTGCAGAATTCGGGGATAAATTCCCTGTGATGGGGGGATATGGTAAGAATAGGTGCATGAATATTTATTACTGTACATCTTTGTAGCTCGTCAGTGGAAACATCCTTGTCATCTTATGTAAATTTACGCGCAATTGATTTGCATATTCTTGCTGCAGCAACTTGAGCTTACATAATTTACAGCAATTTAGATCAATTTCTCAATTCAGTACAATGTGTCAGTCACAATTAGCTGCAGCTGTGTCATTTACCTCCTTCAAGGTTATTAAGAAAACATCTATCAGCCTAACAATTTACTTATATGGCTTGAAATATTTGGTGGGAAAGTCTTGACTCACACTAAGCAAAGACCGGAGTTTTAGTCGCAGAATAGGAAAACATTTCGTTAAAATTCAATAAGTAAACAACAGCCAAGGGTGTACTCAAATCCATTACGTTGTACGTGAAACATACGAGGGGAGAGTGAGAAGTTTGGTAAAATTGCAACAGAAAGTCACAGATGACATTCGTCAATAACATCTGTCGCTAGGCCACATTAAATTTTTCAGACAGATCTGTCGTGTAGTTTGGTTTTGATAGCCATTGAAAGCAGACAACCTCTCGAATTTTTGTAACATGGAAAAAAGTGAATTTCGTGTGTTAATTAAACATTATTTTTTGCGTCGAAAAAACATTACGCAAACCAAAACAAAGCTTGATAAACGTTATGAGGACTCTTCAGCATCAAGTAAAATGATTCACAAGTGGTTTACTGATTTTCGTTGTGGTCGTACAAGCACAACTAATGCCGAACGTTCAGGACGCCCAAATGAGGACACTACACCAGAAATGATTGTCAAAATCCATGGTACTGTATCGCAAGACCGCAGAGTGAAAGTGCGCTAGATAGTTGAGAAAGTACGCATCTTAGATGAATGTGTGCGCAGTATATTACACGAACATTTGGATGTGAAAAAGGTATAAAAACGCACACGTGTGACAACTTTAGAGGCAGCTTTCGCGATGTTCAAGCGCAATAAAAAGAAGTTTTTGCGTCGTTTTATATTTGTGGACAAAACATGGATCCATACACCGGAGACCAAGGAACAGTCTAAACAGTGGATTTCTACTGGCGAAAACTAAGACGGTTCCATCGGCCAACAAGGTCATGGCGACAGTTTTTTGGGATGCACGCGGCGTAATCCACATCAATTACCTTTAAAAAGGAGAAACAATCAACGACGAATATTAATGCAACTTATTGAACCGTTTCATCGACGTTTTAAAAAACGACCGCATTTGGCGAAGAAAAAAGTTCTCTTCCATCAAGACAATGCACGGGTGCACACGTGTGTGGTTTCCATGGCCAAAATCCATGAAAACGCTTCAAATTGCTTCCACATCCACTATATTCTCCAGACTTAGCTCCTTGCGACTATTTCCTGTTTCCGAACTTGAAGAAATGACTCGGCGTAAAGATATTTGGCTCTAATGAGGAGATCATCAATGCAACAAGCGCCGATTTTGAAGGGTTGGAGAAATCGCAATACTCGGAAGGGGTCGAAAAATGTGAAAAGCGTTGAACTACGTGTATCCACCTAAAAGGCGACTAAGTTGAAAAATAAATTGCTTTTTGGCTGAAAAAAGTATTCTTCGTTTCATTTTTACCAGACTTTTCACTCCGTCCTCGTATTCCATGATTTTGCAAGGTTTTTACAACTGCGATATTTACTAAAAGTTAATGTTTTAAAATACCTGGTTCCGCGAGAAATGAGTTCTGCTCCATTATCGAGCTGCGGAGTTAAAAGGTCATTGTTCAATGTTTAAAGGTATTTTGTCGGACAAGAAAACTAATTTTTTAGATGAGCATTTAGAGAAAGGTGCCGTGTACTGCAATTTTTAAGTTTTTTATTCAACGGTGGTTTTCCGTCCCTTATGAATGAAGTAATTTTAAAACTCATGCCCATTCATATTCTACGCTTATAAACCCTATTTTATTTTTACTATTACAAAAGCATTAATTCCAGCTGACCAAATAAATAATAATTATTTACACAAGCTGGCATAAGGCCAAACATATGGTTGTGTTACCATTCTAAGCTCGTAGATAATTCGTTTAAAATTTTACATAGGCGCCAACTATATATTTAAAGTATTTATGCCAGGGATTATTATTAATTGATTGCCTCAATTTAAATACTAGACCAAAAATCTGGACGCTAACCATAAGCAAAGCGTTATTTAATTTTTTTGAAGTAATTAAAATGCAGACAGAAATAATTTACTGAACAGCACTGAGATGAGGATTTGTTACAAAAAAAGGGCAAAAGGACAAATTAATATGGAAATTATTTTACCAAAATTGATCGAATTCTCTTTATTAAGTTTGTATAGGAAAAAATAGGCGTTTTCCTTTGTGCTTTTACATGGTTGCAATATAGGGCACTAGTATTAATTTTAAGGAAATTGTTGTTTTCGGTGATTCAAAAGAAAATACGTTTCAAGGCTCAAGAAGCAAAACCTTATTTAGCAAGAAGTTTGTGGGTGGGTGCTTACGTTCAGTCCCTGATATTTCTAAAACAGTGGCTTCGATTCTAAATAAATTTAGAGAATTGGTATTCTTAGTTTAATAAAGAATACTCAAGAATTCATTCTGATTTTTCTTGAAAGTCTGTGTTAAATTGTTTTGGAGAAACAACCTAGACAACAGTATAATAGTCTAGTGGTAGTAATGAAAAATCGTTTCTTTTTTAGCTTCGGGTGTTCATCAATAGGTGTCATGACATCGTGAACCCGAATACATTATGCTTCGCGCAAAGAATTCCGCTATCGTTTGGTTAGAAGCCGAGAATTATATTTATTTCATACTGTACCCTATATACCACTTTACGTCATTGATTTGAGTCCGAAAAATTTTCGAAACGTAAAATTTTAAACCCTGAAAATTAAAACACAATATATGTTTTTAAAAAATTTGCAAAATATAAATATGAAAGTGAAAATTTGAATTTGAAAAATTCCAAAATTTTCAAAATACAGTGCGACCTTGATAATCCGGACTAATTAAAACCGCGGTGATCCGGATAAGTAAATAATTCGGATTACTGAAGCGAGTCAGTTTTTTTATTGAAAAGAGAAACATTTAATACAAATCAAGTAGAAAATTAAACATAAACAAAAATTATTTAAAACAGAAGCATACTTATTAAATTATATATTATTTTTTGAAGTACTTTGTAATTTTTGTTTGCTTGATCCTTTGCTGGTTCATTATAAAAGCCGTTTCTTTTAATCTTTGAAGTACAAGAACATCATGTAGTGGAATATTAGTTTCTTCTGCCCACTTTATGCACACATTGAAACTTTTAACTGCCTCGTCATTCTTAACAGTCTGGTTTGTATTATTTAACTCTGGACCTTCATTGTCACTACTATCATGACCTTCGTCTGTAGCATCTATGTCTTCCAGTGGTAACAAATCTTCATCATTTGCAAGCCAGTTACGTATTTCCACGTTCGTGAGATTTTGCTCAGTGAGAACATTGAGCATATCTGAAAATCTGATAAATATTTATGGATTAACAAAAAAAAATACTCAACGAAAAATTTCGCGCTTAACAAATGTACGTTATTTACCTGTCATCTCTTCATCCAAGGAAAGCAGATTGCGCCGCAATTGACTCAGAGGAATTAGATCTTCAGCATCATATTCAGTGTCTGGGTCGTTATTTGCCCCACGAGCCATAATTTTGTGCCAGCACTTCTGCAAGACTTCGGGGTAGACTTTTTCCCAAGCATTGCATAGTAGACATACAGCGTCCTTCAAGTTAATGGTTTTTAATAACTTAACAACGTTCTCTTCGTTATTAGATAAAATATGGGCTAAAAGACTTTTCCGATAAAATAATTTCGTCAGTCTGATGGCATTTTGATCCATAGGTTGCAAAAGTGCTGTACAATTTGGTGGAAGAAATAATGTTGTAAATTGTCCATCCTCACTAGTCAGCTCTTCTATAGTTCCATGGCTCGAGGCGTTATCGACGATTAACAGGGCTCGTTCAGGCAAATTGAGACTTCTTAAATGACTTCTAACTTGACGAATAAATGAGGAATGAAACCAGTCTAAAAAAATTGCTGTAGTCATCCATGCATTGGCAGATGATTTGTATTCAACAGGTATGTTCACATTTTTAAATGCCCTTGGATTTTTTGCCTTTCCTATCACTAACAGCTTTAATTTTTGTGAACCATCAGCATTGGAACATGCTAGAAATGTAAAGCGTTCTTTGCTTATTTTTCGACCTGGTGCGGTCTTCTCCTGAGAACGAACCAGCGTTTTTTCAGGCAACATTTTCCAATACAGAGCAGATTCATCTGCATTGTATATTTGAGTAGGTGCGAGGTTTAATTGTTTTATCTTCTCTGCAAATTCAGTTCTGAAAGGATTGACGGCACTTTGATCATTGGATAGTTTTTCGCCACACACTTTTAAAACACGCAGACCATGCCTTTTTCTGAAGTTAGAAATCCAGCCCCTGCTAGCGCTAAAATTATCATTTCCATAGGTTTCGGTATAAATCTGTTTTGCTTTGGCAGATAAAATTTCATAGGAAATTGGGACATGCCTTGATCGTTGTGTACTAAACCATGCATACAAACGAGTTTCCATTTCTGGATATTCGGCTTTTCGTAAGGTTTTTCTGGCGCCGGGACCGGAATCACATTTGCCAATAAATCTAAAAGAAGTGACACATATACATAGTAAAAGTACAAAATGATCTTTAAAATAAATCATACCTTTTGATTTTGTCTTTGTTCTTTTTTATATCGGAAATTGTTGATGTTCCTACCCCGTATTCATTTGCCAACACTTTTCCACTTTCACCACGGACTAGTCTTTCTATTATATCGGATTTTTGTTTTATTGACAACGTAGTATGTTTTCTTTTAGAAGGCATTTTAATATGTGTATGTATAAAAAATGTTTATATACTTATGTAGCACATAAAATAACACTTATGTGCAGACAACTATGTAACAACCAACAGCTAAGCAATTATTAATCCTCAGACGCGATACGTAGCAGTTAAAACGAAGGCACACACTGCTTATGTGAAACCCCATATATCAGATCCAGCCGAATTTAAGAAGTTAGGGGAATCCCTCACGATCGATGACGGAGACGTCTATAAACGCAGGTCCGGATTACCGAGTACTATCAAATCCGGATTATAAAATACACAATGCAATTGAAATGCTTGGCCGGATTATTGAAGAATCCGGTATAATGAAGGTCCGGATTATCGAGGTCGCACTGTAATTGAAAATTTTCATAATTTGAAAATTTTCAAAATGTAAAAAAAAAGTTTAAATGATTTTTAGTATTTTCTAATTAAATTGCAAACGCCATCTAGCTGCGAAAAATAGGAGTTTAGCGGTTCTTTTTAAAAATGAAAATTTCGAGAACCTTTCAAGATTTCCGTAATTTTAAATCTGAAAATTTCGAAACTTTTCAAAAAAATTTAAAATTTTCAAACCGTTTGAAAAAGTTGAAGACTGATAAAACTAAAAGTTCTCAAAATTAACATAAATTTGGAAATTTTCAAAATTGTAACGTGGTAAGTTTTGAAAACTGGTAATTAAATTCTTTGCTTTGCGTCGGGCTGGTTGGAATTATCGTATTAACTAGCACTCGTTCACAATCAACACAAGTTTATCGAACAATCGTAATCAAGTTATATTATTTGTGAACATTTGATAAACTCTGTTTATATTATTTTTGATTATAAAAACTTATAAAAACGATGCTGTAGTAGCCCAGGAAAAATATAGAACTTTTCTGGAAATCCCAATTGGTGTAGAAAAAAGCCGTCGGGCAACTGCCACGAGACCTTTCTCGCATTTATTGAAATTTTTGAAAATATTTAATATATTTTGAAAATTTTAACAGTTTTATGAAAATTTAGAATGTTTTTAAAATTATCGAAAAACTTTCAAATATATTTTTTGTAAAAACTAATCACTGAAACTGTTTAAAAAATTATAAAATTGAAAATATTGAAAAGTTTTAAAAATTTCCACATGAAATTTTGAAGATTGTCGAAGTTATGAAAATTTTTGAAAGTGGAAAATATATTTAAGGTTGTAAAAATATGTGAAAGTATTGAAATTTTTACACATACAAAATTTTTAAAAATTTTTGAAAATTTAAACCATTTTTGCAAAACTTAATAATTTTGAAAGTTTCTAAATAACGTTTAAACAGTTTTTAAAACTGAAAAGCATTGAAATTTTCAAAATTTTTGAAAATTTTCAATATTTTTTAAAATTTTTAATACGTTTAAACATTTTAAGAATTTTATGGTTTTGAAGGTTTTGGAAAAACGAAAATTTTCGTAAATTATGAAAATTTTAAATATTTTTAGAAGTTTAAAGATTTTTTGATAAAGTAGCCTAATGGTCAAACTTTTCAAAAAACGTAGTCCTATAGCGTTATTCCAAATAAATCTACATACACATTTCCCATAAAAAAAATTTAGATTCTTCGAGCCCCAATACTTAAGCGTATCGAAAGTATGTGAAGCAAAAAAGGAACAGTTAATTCCACCTCAGTGCAGCAAGAATTGTAGAAACTTCGTTACATAATTCAGGAAGTTCAGGAATTGGCTAATTACAAAATAACGAGCTCGTCCTCGACGCAAGATAATAAATATTAATCCCACGTAACAAAATTCCGGGCTAAAATCAGCGATAAAAGGACAGAAAAAAAGCAATAAAGATAAGTTCCGCTTACCTCTATTCTTTGCACCACGTTCGCTTCGTATAAGAACTTCGTGGTCGTCTTCCTCCCAAATCTCTCCATCTGCTACTGCCAAGGTAACCAGGACGACGGTCAATACGCAAAAAGCCAACCACTTCATCTGAAAGTAATGCAGATATATAGCGCTTCATAGCTTGCTTCATAAAATCTGTTTGCCGTCAGCAACATTTAAATAAGAGTGAAAATATCTAACATTACCATAACAAAGATTTTTTACAGAAGTCGCAGATTCGAATAAAAATATAAATCAAGTAAACTGCTCTCTTTTCGACACCGAAAACGACTGCAGTAAATTTAGTATAAGAAGTATAGCTTCTATAAATACCTACACAAGGGGCAATTTTAACCCCAAATGTCTAAGAATGCGTAGAAAGAATCGAAAACTAAGAAAGGGATTCTACCCCAACAAAGCGCTTTTATGGGAAAATACTGTAATAACTATACACATAAAAAATACTTTGAATAGAGTTAAAACTGTATAGGCTGACATTAAAACAAAAGTAGGATTTTCAGCGGAACACCAAATGGCATTCAAAGAACAGCTGTATTAAAAGAAAACTGTAAAAGCCGACGGTGCTTATGTCTTAAGATACCCAAGTTGCTCTTAAGATGGATTTTCTCATTCATCCGCATTTAAAATTGTTACTAAGTGAAGTGAGATTTTATTCTCGTTTTGAAGTAATAGCCTAATAGGTTTTCCCAGCTGAATCTTTCAGTTAGTTTCGAACCTGCGTTTATGTTAAATATTCTTATTTTAATTGCCATGGAAATCCTCTTAATATAACCAAAACCGTTACGTTTCTAAAACTACAATTGATTGGTGATAATAAAATATTTTTTCTATTTTGGTTATTTACTGACTACTTTATGAAACTCATTTGGATTTCATACAGCAACTCCTAAAAGAATTCAAAATTTTATTTTGTTAGGTTGGTGACAACCATGTGATAACAAAACCTTCACGCGTTACAACCATAACCTTCAAGTTGTAAGTTCTAAAAATTAAGATTATTTAGCGTATTCTTCCATCTTATCTTCAAATCTTCGGTATTTTAAAAATTAAATCACTTTCAAACACAGTTTGTGTAAATTTTAATTTGACAGTAGTTTGAATTGTTTGAAATTGCTTTAAATGTCACCAACAGCCACAAAACCAAAACAAAATAAAAAAAAATTCCTAATCGATTATATTTTTAAATCAAAATATAAAATAAGGTAATTTTTCACTTTTTTGGACCAAAATAGAAAAAATAGTATAAAATACACGTTTCATAAGACATTTATGCGCACTTGTCCATTAGAAAACTCGCCGCAAGCGGCTCGTTTTCTAACTTGGACGCGTGCCCTAAAATCATGTCTTATGAAACTTGTTTTTTAATATACTATTTTCTGTTTTGGTTCTTTACTGACTACTTTATGGAACTCATTTGGATTTCATAAAGCAACTCCTAAAAGAATTCAAAATTTTATTTTGTTAGGTTGGTGACAACCATGTGACAACAAAACCTTAACGCGTTATAAACATAACCTTCAAATTGTAAGTTCTAAAAAAGATTATTTAGCGTATTTTCCGCTACTTTGCGTAGCTCGGGTGGGGTGCAACATAATTCTTCTTCCATCTTATCTTCAAATCTTAGGTATTTTAAAAATTAAATCATTTTCAAATTGTTTGTCTAAATTTTAATTTGACAGTAGTTTGAATTGTTTGAAATGTGTTTTAAATGTTACCAACAACCACATAACAAACACAAAAAACCAAAAATTTTCCTAATCTATTATATTTTTAAATTAAAATATAAAATAAGGTAATTTTTAACTTTTTTGGGCCAAAATAGAAAAAATAGTATAAAATACACGTTTCATAAGACATTTAAGCGCACTTGTCCATTAGAAAACTCGCCGCAAGCGGCTCGTTTTCTAACTTGGACGCGTGCTCTAAAATCATGTCTTATGAAACTTGTTTTTTAATATACTATTTTATTATACCTGCATCATAATCCTTGTAAAACAAACCAAAAAGTGTGCGTAAACCCAATATTAAAACACCCCGGTGTTTTAAAGTTGCCAAGCAACAATGACGTCATCAATTTTGAAGCAACAAATTACACACACGCGAAAAAAAATAATTCGAATTCACATAGCAACATAAACAACAAAGAATGCCAACCAATCTCCAGGTAAATGATATGACGTCACATCATAGACTACTATGTAAGATGAATCAAAATCAAAATGCTGCTTCCTAGCTATATTCTTCTTATTTTCTAGATTATGATGCCGTTATAATAAAAAATAGCGTATAATACACGTGTATAAGAGCCTTTAAAACACTGCTCAGTTAAAAGGCACTCGGCTTCGCCTCGTGCTTTTAAACCCGTCGCGCGTGCTTTAAAGGCTTGCTTTATACACTTGTATTAAAATATACTATTTTGAAAATATAACGTAATTATTTATGTATGAGAAAATTCGGGCAAAGTATTCACCTATTTTTGCATAAAAATTAAAACTTCCTGTATTAACCGCCGGCATTTCTCATATGAAGAAATCACTATCGCAAATTCCTAGAACAGTACTAAAAAGAATTTTGCCCACAACAAAAATAATGTGCAGCTGCAACCCTCTTTGTTATCGATAAATAATTCGTGTTGACAACTTTTATTACATTCTAAACACCTGCATAATAGAGCGGAATTTTTACGCAAAGGGTTTTTGCAGACAAAACAAGCACTAAACTTCAAGAGGGTTGTTTATCGTATGTTGCTTGTTCTTTATTAAATAATTGGCGATGACAAGGTGTTGATTTATGAGAACTGTTAAGGAAAGACGTGCATTTAAAATCATGCATTGGAGTCAAGTTTGATTATGAATTCGCTAAAATGTGCTTTATTTGATGATTTTTATGTTGATAAATGATGGTGATTGAAATTGTATGTTTTCAGATTTGCGAAAGACATCAGTACTAGTACCTCCCACTATTATTATAAGATTCCGATTTTTTTTATTAGTATTACCGAAACCTCTTTCGCTAAATTTACAAATTACGAGTAGAATGTGACATGCACGTGTATTACAAAGACTAGTTTTAAAATTCCTGATCAATTAAAATAAAACGATAGGCACTTCTGCCTTCAAGAGATACTAGCCAAATCCGTGCGCCCGAACGCACTGTATATCTACAACCGCAGAAGTTTGATTTGGAAATGAAGCAGCGGGCAAAGACAGCTAGCTGGCTTGTTGTAGTGGAGGCTCGTCATTGTGCGCGGAATGGTGAGACAGTTACAGATTTACTATATAGTTACGAGTAGCATGGGACATGCACTTTTAGTACGAAGACTATTTTTAAAATTTCCAATGAATTAAAATAAAAAGATAGGCACTTCTGCGTTTAAGAAATACTAGCACAATCTACGCGCGCGAACGCACCACATATCTACAACCCAGGCACAAACCCGACGAGTTTCGTTTGGAAATGAGGCAGCGGGCAAAGAGAGCTGGCTTGTTGTCGTGGAGGCCCATAATCGCGCGCGTAATAGTGAGACAGTTATGGATTTAGTATAGTTACGAGTAGTATGGGACAGGCACTTTTAGTACAAAGACTATTTGTGAATTCCTGATCAATTATTAACCGTTTACAGATTTAATATATGTATAGATAGACAGATATGTGGCGTTATTTATAAGAGAGCTACAGCCAAACATTTTTTACTTTCGTTATGATTTTATGCAAAAATTAAAAAACTGCTCCGTTAAAAGGCACTCGGCTTCGTCGCGTGTGCTTTAAGGGCTTGCTTATACACTTGTGTTATAATATACTATTTTTTAACAATTTTATGAATTTTGAAAATAGTTAATAATTATACACATTTTAAACTTTTTTGCAAATTGCAACGTATTTGAAAATTTCAGAACTTCTGAAGAAGTGTTGAACAATTTCTCAAAGTTTTCAATAATTATAAAAATATTTGAAAAGATGAAACTTTTAGAAATCATATAAATATTAAATTTTTGTTTAAAAATTACGAAAAATTTTACAATTTTGGGAAATAAAAATTTAAAAAGTTTTGAATACTTTGAAAGTTTTTAAAAATTTGAAAAATTTTGCGAATTATTAAAATTATCAAAACATTAATAATTTCAAAAAACTGGAAAAATAAGCATTGTTTCTATTAAGAAAATACTGAAAATCTGCGAACAATGTTTATTTTACAATTTTTTTGATGTTTTTAAAATTTATGAATTTCTGAAAAAAAGTGTTTTAACAATTTCTGTAAATTTTAAAAAATTTCATAAATTATGAAACTTTCGAAAATTATGAAAATTTTTGAAAACTATGAGAATCTTTGATAATTGGGAAAAGTTTTAGACTTACAAAATTTAAATAATGTTTAAAATTTATTGAAAAGGAAATATTTTAAAGAATGTGAAGTTTTTGTTTATTTGTAGTATTTTCTGTTGCAATTGCAAAAAGTATTTATTCGTTATTTTCTTCAAAATTGGAACAATGTTGGAAAATTTTCAAAATTTCAAAAAATTTTTCAAATACTCAAAGACATACATATATTTTCAACATCTGAAGAAATTAAAAAAAATCCCAAAAATATGCAGTTTAAATTATTAGTAACTAGGTGACTTTATTTGAAGTTTGAAATATGTAACGTGCAAAATTAGCATTTTCCGGGATCTAGTCACTGTAAGATTAGTATATTATGCAACGAATCTATAATAATAGTCATTATACAGTGTGTACATTAAGTAACGCATAAATTCATTTACTCAGCTATTGGCAATTTTTGAGAAAAATGCTGGGACAGGTCAATTTTTATTTTCATTTTAGCACATTTTGGAGTAAAACTATTTTTTTGTAAACTTCAAAATGGCGGCCATGCGCCATCTTGGAAAACAATTTTAAATAGAAACGGGGGTTTTGAGATGGCTCATTTTAAAGTTATTACTGAGGAGAGTACAGGTGCAAATTTTCAAATATTTTTATCCACCCAAAACAAAATGGCGGCCTGTCAAAACTTTACTTGTTTACTTGTTGGAACAAAATTAGGAGTTTAATGTATCTAATAATGAATAACAATTTAACCTATTTATTATTGTTGTTTTGGTCCCCGTCTGCCTATCCACCTCCCTGGAATGTTTCATTTAAATAAAACTGGTACTAAATCTAGATACCTAGAAACGAAAGTTTTTGTAAAAAAACAAAATAATCCTCTTTTGTACACAGTTACATTTTGACAGTTTATGAAAGTGCTTTAATAACTACAAGTAGGGTATGAAGCTTACAGAAACTGAAAGAATAGAAATATTGATGATGATTGGATATGGCGATAGAACTAGGACGCAACAAGAAGTATGCGATTTATTTAATACTAAATATCCAAACCATCCACCGATAAATCAGTCGACAGTGAGCAGACTAGAACAAAAATTTCGATAAACAGGACATGTAAAAGATCGTCCTAAAGCAGGAAGACCAATAGAAATTAATGAAAACTCCCAATTAGACATTTTACTAGAAATTCAACAAAGCCCTCATTTATCAACAAGACAAGTTGCAATGGAACACGATATTTCTAATATGTCGCTTTTCAAGTTATTGAAATCAAGAAAGTTTCACCCATATAAAATTCAGCTAATTCAAGAACTGGTAGAGGATGATTACGACCATCGTTTGGAATTTTGTGAAAAACCGCAGAGATTATGTGATGAAAATCAAGAATTTTATCATACAATTTTATTTTCCGATGAGGCAACTTTTTGTTTAAATGGAAACAACAACCGACAAAATTGTCGGTATTGGGCAGACCAGAACCCCCACTGGATGAGAGAAAGCCACACCCAGTATCCACAAAAAATTAACGTATGGGCTGGAATTATCGGCAACAGAATTGTAGGTCCCTATTTTTTTAAGGTACGTTGACAGGACAACGTTACTTGCAGTTCCTGCAAGAGATTTAATACCAGCTTTAGCCGTTTTATTCCCGAATGAAGAGGATCCAGACGTACCAAGCAATAGAATTTGGTTCCAGCAAGATGGTGCTCCACCGCATTTTGCATTGGAAATTAGAAATTATTTAAATGAAATATTTCCAGGGAGGTGGATAGGCAGACGGGGACCAATAGAATGGCCAGCTCGTTTACCTGATTTGACACCCCAAGACTTTTTCTTATGGGGGCATTTGACAACTAAAGTATACGCTACTCGGCCACGAAATTTAGAAGATTTAAGAGAGCGAATACGAAACGAAATTCGAACTATTAATGAAGATACTTTAAACAGAGTGCATGAAGAATTTTACAGCCGACTTGGAGTATGTCAAGTAGCTAACGGGTACCAATTTGAACATCTCTAAATGCAGTAATAAATAAGTTATACAATTGTTATTAATGTTATTCATTATTAAATTGAATTAGTTCTAATTCTAATTTTGTTAATTCTGCAAGGAAACTTTTGGCAGGCCGCCATTTTGTTTTGGGTGGATAAAAATATTTGAAAATTTGCACCTGTACTCTCCTCAGTAATAGCTTTAAAATGAGCCGTCTCAAGACCCCCCTTTCTATTTAAAATTGTTTTCCAAGATGGCGCACGGCCGCCATTTTGAAGTTTACATTAAATAGTTTTACTCAAAAATGCGTCAAAATGAAAATAAAAATTGACCTGTCGCAGCATTTTTCTCAAAAATTGCCAATGGCTGAGTAAATGAATTTATGCGTTACTTAATTTACACACAATGCATAGGAGTTGCATACACTATTTTTTATAGGACTAGTTATTTAAAAAAAATATTCATTAAAAAAGTTTTTTTATGCAAACTCTTTTGCGATGTTAACTGTCAACACCTCTTGTAACCATGGTTACCAAAAACAATGCTTTGCTGCTATTGGTCAGTTCGGGTCATTTCATAATGAAAATCTGTATCGAAATGGATATCGTTTTAGTATAGGCAGCGCACTCTTAATAAGTAAATTAAAACATGGTAGTAGAAAAAAACTTTTTAATGTGAAATTTTTATATTTTCACAATTTGCAAAAATTGTAAATATAGTAAAAAATTCTATAAATTTTAATCCTTTCTTCATAAGTTAAGTTTTGAATATTTTAAGTCTTTAAAAAATTTAAGTATTTTTGAAAATTGCTAAGTTTTTCATAATTGAACCAATTTTCAAATATTTCAAAAAATTGGTAAATGAATAAACCATTGTTTGCAGTTAGAAAATACTAAACATCAAAAAAAGATTTCACAATGTTCAAAAGTTTTTAATTTTTTAATCAATTATACATATTTTTAAAATTTTTAACATTTACAAAAATTTTCATAATTTTATAAATTTTCACAATTTATAAAAGTTTTCAAAATTTTCATAAATTGTAAAACATTTTTTCAGATAATCTAAAATTTTCAAATTTAAGTAAGTTTCTGAAAACATTTCATTTTAATTTATTGTAAATAAAACAATTCTTAACTTCAACAGGTTTTGTATTTTAGCTTTATACGTATTTTAACGTGTTTACACGTCATTTTCAAAAGCTTTTGAAATTTACGAAGAAGAGAGAAGAAGAATTGTTTTATTTACAATAAATTAAAATGAACTTCTGAAAACAGGTTTTTCTATTTCTGAAAATTTTGAATATTTTTATAAATTACGAAAATTTAGTTAGTTAATAGGTTCAATGCCTGGAAAATTTTCTTTCATTTAAGAGTTATTTCAGTAAAGTTGCAAACGTCTTGACATTATAACATAGTACTTAAAAACGTACCTATTTAAAGTGATTTACGGAATTTTTGCGCTTATTTCAGTTAATATACGCAAATTCTACAGGAGATTACTTACGATGGTATTAATATATTTTAAAAGACTTTAAGTTGCTAGAGTAATTTTACTTCATTACCAAAGATTTGAGCTGGGTTTAATGATTGTAATTCAAGCTAAAGATGTTTTAAATGACCCTAAAATGATTTGAAGCGGTTTCTAGTTTTATGAAATTGTGACGAAATTTCTTTTATTGTTTTAGTAATTCCATGTTTTTTATTGATCTGAGTAGTTTCCACTTAATTTCCGGCAGTTTCCATAGATTTTTACGATGAAAATTTATTGTAATAAAAATAGTTTCCGGTAAATTCTGTTGAGCTTAAATAAACTTTATTATTTCAGTTGCTCAAACTAGTTTCGGCAGCTAATAACTATAATAATTACAATAGCTCAGCTGGTAGAGCACTAGGCTAGACACCAGGAGGTGTCGGGTTCAAATCCTGATCGAGGAAGATCTTTTTTTTTTTAATTTACTTTTTCAATTGACCGATAGGCCATGAATTTATATTAATATGAAATAATTATATAGCTACTTTAGAAGCAACGAATCAATTACAAAATCTTTAGCGATGGCAACTGGTTGCTATAATTTCAAATTATTCACAGTAAAATTTTGGTAAAAGAATCAGCATTCACGGGTGCTCGCTTTGTCAAAATTATCTTTAAAAATTGCATAAACGACGCGATGTATTCAAACTGATTTGAGAATTATCAATATTACAATTTACTTTCGGCTTAGACCGCGTCGTCATTTGGGAACTACACCCAGCATAATCAAGTAAGGACCGACCTGTAGCTTGTCTGCCTTTACAAGAATTTGCTCTAAAAGTTTGAGCAATATTTTTTCGTAGGCCCTGCCTGCCTAAACAGGGCCGTGTGCTTAGATTCATTCATTCATTCATTCTCGCTGTAATTTTCATTAATGTAAATTGTAAAGTGGGGCTCTGAAATTGGTCTGGTTGCTAGGATATAATATAACTTTTATTCAAGATTTAAGATGCGTTTTCTGGATTCGATAACTTTCTATTATTTTGAGCTATTTTTTGGGAATAATTACGAAATTTTTGATAATCGGGCAATTTCAACAAATTTCACTTAATTTGTATTAAATAAATTTGATTTCAGTTTAATGCAACTACAATGACTTTTCTATTGTTTTAACTTCGTTTTATGATAATTTTTATTTAGGTGTAGTAGTTTGGTTTCAAACTACTTACCCTGGTTTCAGTCCACTTCCGATCTAAAAGAAATTGCAGTTATTTATTACAACTTATTTTTAAATTTAGATTAATCACTTAAAGACGATATGAGATGATCCATATTTGCATATATGTACGAGCGACGCCCCCGTTCTAAACACAATGACCCTTCTTATCTCGAATGTTCCTGACCTCGTTTAATTGATTAAAAATAACTGGTGCAGCTTTTTCGAAAGCTGAAACGGCGAATTGTTACATTACGGTTTAAGTAATTACATTTTCACGCTACCGGCAGTGTAAGTAGGCCTTACATCCATAGCTACAGGGATCGTAAGTGGCTGATAACATTCGTGTACTAGTTACCCTTGACGACGGAACTTAATAGTGTCACTTACGTTCCTAGGAAAATAATGTTGATTTTAACTGTTCGTTGATATGGTAACAAACACAGACAACTTAGAATAATGGAGCTTTTAAAAAATAATTCCGATGACAGCTGTCAAAACGAACTTTTAAAAATATTACATTGCCGGTAGCGTGAAAAATTTAATAAGTCACACGGAATGTATCGACTAATAACATCCTCGGCAGGCGACAAGCTTCGGCTCCGCCTCAGCTCGTATTCGCCTACCTCGGATGTTATTACGTCCTTACATTCCTTGATACTTAAATAACTATTTATATAGTGAGGGGATTTCCGTGTGAGAAATTAAAAATCGATTATAGATTTCAGAAACGATAGCAATGTTTAATTAAAAACAAGGTGACGGACAAATGCCACGCGGCCTTCCTCGCATACACTCGCTGGGTTTTCCTTATACACTGTTCTGATAACCGACCAAAAGAAAAAATTACAGAGGCTTCTTCTCTCTCCATAAGATGTTACTCCTACGATCCATTCGTATCGTATCGAATCCGTATTTTTATTTAAGCGCGTCTATACAGCCTGAGCCAAAAGATACAGATTTTAATATATTTCTGCTATTTCACATAACAAAATTATTAATAAAATAATAAATTTCTGTGAGCGTGAGAGTGATTCATAGAGCAATCCGCAATGCGGAACAGCCCAAAGCTAAGAAGGAACTGGCACCTTCGGAAGGCTTAGCTTTTCTAACTTACAGTAAAGGCATTACTGATAAGATTGGGCATGTTCTTAGAGTGTACAGCATCAAGACAGTCTTTAGGACTAATGAAACATTGGGAAACGGTTTCAGATCCGCAAAGGATCAAATATCAAATTTAAAATAAGCCGGGATCTACAACATCCCTTGCTCTTGTGGCTCAAACCACATCGGACAAACTGGTCGTTCCGTTGAGTTAAGATTGCATCACAAAATCTGCGGTGGCTGAAGATACTGGTTTAACTGGGCATAAGATGGACTTTGACAATGCTCGGGTACTCGCCAGAGTACCTCATTACTTCCCTCGTATCATACGTAGAGCAATTGAAATTGAGAAACAATCTGACAACATAAACAGAGAGGATGGTTTTTAGACTGAGTAAAGCTTGCACTCCGGTAGTTTATCCTCTGAGGACTCCTAAGCGTCATCGATCTCACGATCACGCTCCACCGGATCCGTCTTTGCCCAACGGTGACAGCCAACCAGAAGTCCGCCGTTCTGCTCGACTGACTCAAAGAGGTTTAAATACCTCCGCTTCCCGGATTTGAAATCACTCTGAAGATGCAAGCTGCAATGCCTTGCGAAACGTTAGTTTGTATGGGTTCACAAACAGCTAACAGGCATAAGCCGATTAAGTATTATTGTCTTGGCAAACAAAATACATTAAGATCAAATCCTTGTCCGCCCCAAGGTTTAAATAAACTAAGCACACGGCCCTGTTTAGGCAGGCAGGGCCTACGAACAAATATTGCTCAGACTTCTAGAGCAAATGCTTGTAAAGGCATACAAGCTACAGGTCGGTCCTTACCCGATTATGCTGGGTGTAGTTCCCAAATGACGACGCGGTCTAAGGTGAAAGTAAATTGTAATATTCACAGTTCGAGAAACCGCGAAAGTCTCAAAGAATAAACTTCTAAGTTTGTTAAAAACACGTTTTGGATCATCCGGCGCAATTATTACATATAAGCGGCTACAATAAATCTCGGCGGTGCGTGGTTGATTCCTAAAGCGCTTAATAGGTACCAGTCCTAAATTGAAAATGGCCGCGGATAGTTGGGTACAACTTTTAATCTCCTCCTTGTAAATTCTCAGAAACGAACGGTGTTCCTATTGTTATTTGACATCTCTATGCCGAGTTTGAAGTGAGGGTGAGGGTATATGCGTAGAATACGAATCAGACCATTCCCCTTTTCTATGTGAAAGTAGAGCACCCCTCTCCCCTACTCCATTTTTTGCGGACCGACTTAGTTTTTTGTGGGTTCATACGTGCCATACTAATTTTTCAAGAATAATTTTGTTTTGCTACGTTAAGGCGTCTGGCTTATAAAAAGGATATAAACATATAGACACATTCTGGCACACAGACACCACTACACCGCCCGGGCTCTCAAGGCCCCAAAACGTGCTTATTAGTCAAACTAATGAGGTAGAAAACGCTTGCCATAAATGTACGCTTCTTTTAGGCAGAACTCGTAATCAGTGAGTAAAGCTAAAGCAAAAAATCATAAAAAGTTGATTCCTGTATATCGAAAAAATGAAAAGCCTTACTGTTTGTTTCATACTTGTTAGTTTTATTATACTACATAGTTTGTGAGAGTTTTTTTTTTATTATTTTCACTAAAAAAAATCGTTTCTAATTATGAAATATTTAAACAATAATTGCGTTTCAAACAGGCATATGGTGACATTTTAGAGATAACAGGATGTAACTTTTATGGCTAATATTAAATTGTTTTCGGATCCAAAATGCGGAAAAACTTAAAGATTATTAGCAAATCATTAAGTCGAGGAGTCTGGGGCAAAAATAATAAAGCGCAATATATAATGTTCTATATCTAGGAGTTGAAGAAACGGTGCGTATTAATTAAAAAGATAAATCAAGAGCCCAAGCACCAGAACTGGTAGGGTAAAGGTAGAAAAGGTAAAATAGCAGAAAAGGGTAAATAAATATACAACGCCATTCTGTCAGCAAACTTGCAACCATGAAATTCTGAATGGTACAAATATTATGAAAGTGGTGCTGACATTTTCTTCAGGTCACGTACATTACGGTGGCGTCCAACTCACATCCCTGACAGATTTGAAGATATTACGTCAAATTAGGTATACATTTTCGATTAATTTCCTTTATAGACACTGTACCAGTGCCTTGAATAGTTAAACTTGATTATTTAGTGAGCTAATAATTTGACATTCTAGGTTTCAAAACTGACAGCGATTGCCAGCTCCATACTTCAACGGTTCGGCTGATCTTGCAGAAATCTATAAAGTGCGAGTTGCAAACGAGAACTACAGTGCGGTACCGTTCTGGAGGGCTATTATTTTCCTTACTTTTGTAAATTGCTATTGCACGTACTATATAAACTTTACTTTTATTTTTAGTGTAGCATTTCAATTAACTAACTACTACTATTAATATTTTACAAAACACAAACACAATGCGCGAACGAATAAAGTACAAATATGACATTTATGTAATAAAATTGAATACCACACCTGTCAACTTCATTTATTTTCCCTCGCGCGCTACGATTCCAGTATTTGCGCGTGGAGCTGAGCTGAGCGCGCGAGCTGTTTGACAATATCTAAGAAATTATTTTTTATCAAAGCTATGGTATTTACAAAAAAATTATTTAGATTTTTTTGTTGGGAATTAACTATTTTTCCATTAAGATAAAAAAATATAAGGCATTAAAACACGCATCTTCTATTTGTAATAAAACAAGGACATTTTCAACGTTTTCAAAAACTCTAACAGACGCAAAATAAACATTGCAAAAATAAGACATTCCTATTGTCGCACGTGTGGTAAGCCTACATCTACAGAAATTTTTGGAACTATGAAAACTGTGAAGTGAAAAAAACAAATTTTGTAAATTTTGAATACAAAACATGTTTTTATTTTTGTACGGTTATAGAGCTAGAAATAACCTACAATTTGGTTGGATAATCGAAAATTCAAGCATTTTAATTAATAAACGTGGGAGGATACAACATTTCTGTTTCAGTTAAATGTATTATGAGCGATTGCAGAATAAGATCCGAAACTTCACTTCTAGTTGCAGCAATATTTGTTGGAGCTAATTTTCCCCGCCTCCAAATGTTGGCTGATGAATTTGTTATTTTGTCAATAGTTTTCTTTAACCTCAAGAAATATTTTTAAAAAAAGATTTGATATATTATTTTCCTACAAAACACATGCCAGTTTCTTACTATAGTAGCTTCCATGCAAGTTTCCCGGTGGGATCTTAGCGCCTTATAGTAGTCAGCACAACCAGTTTCTATCTTTCTTTAAAGCTTGTGAAAGACATTCATTAAATCGAAGATTTTAGAAGAAAGAAACACGATTGTAGGTTTCGATTTACTCTACGCTCTCGGCATTTTTATAAGTATAATATTTTTGTCAACCATCTAATTTGCATAACAGTTAACTTTTACACTACATCCTATATAGTTATGCCTATATGTTGTAAAAAAATTTCGAAAGAAAAGCGGTAATTTAGTTCAACCGAAGTGTTTTTGCCTATTTTATCGTTTCAAATTTCATCCGTTAGTTTTTTCAAACACATACTAGCTCTGTTATACCATTCTTATTCAGTTATTTTCAATGCAGAAATAAAAACAATATTTAGAAAAGAAAATGATTGAAAACATTGACCAAAAAAACCAATTCCTAGTATAACAGCCGGGAAAATGATTTAGCTTAGCAGCAGAAAATGGAGAAATCATGAGATGGCCACGAAAACGTTTTTACTTTTATGCTGATTTCAAAAAAGCCAACTCAGACAAAAAAAACGGCAGCTTTCAATTCCTAAAGGGTCAATAACATTCTGTTTTATATCGTTTTTTATAGAAAATAAATCTTTGCCGCACTTTATGCGAGTGTTTGAGGTGGAAAAGCTTTCTCAGCATTAAAAAAATATTCTCTTCGACAAAACCTGAATGAAATTATGTACTGCTTTTGTTTTAGGTATTTAAGTAACCTGAATCATAACACATGTGTTGAATTCAATTACATACCTCTGCTGTCAAATTCATGTACAATTTTCATTTCAATTTTAGATAATAATCAATATCAAATGGAAATACGCCACAAAACTGTATTGTCGCCCCAATTTCAACTTCTAATTAGATTTTTCTGTAATCCAATATTCTTAACTTTAAATTTTGTTTGAAATATTTTTTTTGTATCAGTTGTAAACTTATAAAATTACCGCTACTCTATAATTAAATTTTAATAAACAATCTTAAAATTTTAATGTTATATTTCAAAATTATTTGATACAAATTCTTGGTTGGCCAGAACGCACTTAAAATTTCAAACTTATGACCTATACCTTTTAAATGTTTACTAACGGAACTCGCGGGCTATGCCCCACGATTTTTTTGTTTCTATTCTATAATTAATTGTTCAAAATCTATTTCCCCAACTGCTGCTTTTACTTGCACATATCCTAAGGAATGTCTTATATTCTATTAATATTTTAGGACGTTTTGTAACACATTTTCTTAGTGCGTATTAGAATTGTCGGTGTTTTCCTCCGCCTCCAAGTGTGGGATTGATAATGAAAGTTGGACTGAGTTTGCACTTTTTGTAATCCAAACAATTACCGGACATACAAAAGAAAGCCTTATATAATAGACGCGCAAAGATGTAGCGTATAGTAGCGGAGCCCCTCACCACTAAAGATTGAGACAACTGGAAGACATTCGGATTTATTATTTAGATATGCAATGAATTTCCAAACCAACACTTCTTCGTTTACTTTACCGAAATGCTTCTTTGGAATTTTAACATTAAAAAAGATTAAATTGTAAATTACTTGTGTTTGGAGTATGTGTCACACAGAAATATTGTGAGTGTAATATTGTCACACTAATTTTAAGCCCTAAAAGCTAACAGACAAAATCTAAAATGCGAAGTACTACAAAAAATACATTAAAGAAATGGAATCCCGATTAGCGGTAATGAAAAAAGAAAGACAGCGACAGATATAAACACAAGATGGGAAAGATCAAGAAAATTCTACTCGAAACTGCAAAGAACACCCTAGAGGAAGAAGTACACATTGCAATAGCGGAATGGACAGAGCAGGCAGGAATGCTGTAATACAATTATAAAGAAAAATTTATTAAGTCAAAAAACAGATACGACCTAGAAGAACAGAAGAGGAAAGCGTGGGAATAACAAATTTGTAGAAATAAGAAAAGATTTAAGAACATGACGAAAAATACCACAGAAAACCAATGGGATCGTTGTATCAACAAGAGACAAAGAAATGTTTTTAACAAAAAAGTAACATATTGTAAAGAGAAGGAAAGAAACAGGAGAATTATTATATAGGTGCGCCGAATAATTTTCACAATAGTGAACATATACGAACTAATCGCAACATACGACAGAAGAAAGAAATCTCCAAATCTAATATAATGAAAAAAGTGCACAAGACTTGTTGTACAAACCATAGAGACATAGCTCTTTTGAATGTCACATATAAAATATTAACCAGTGCGTTTAAGGATAAACTAAGTATTACATAGAGAATTCAGTAGAAAAATATCACGCGGGGTTCAAAAAGGCCAAACAACAATAATTCTATCTATCTAACAGGTTTCAAGATAATTCAATGTTTTTGTAAGTAAAATCCAGTTGCCATGAAGGTCTAAGCGTTTTCTATTATTTTCTTTGCACAAACTTTGAAGGCGAGTTCTACCCATCCAAACCATGAAAAAGTGCCTATAAACATTTGTACGGTACTTGTTCGATACAGAGGTACAGTCTCCGGAAGTAGAAAATTTCAACAATTCAAACAGTTGCCTCTTTGGGAGGCTGTAACTCCGTAAGAAAGCATTTACAAACACATGTTTATAGGAATTTATTTTATTGTTTCAATGTATCGAACTTACACCCAAAGTCGAAAAAAACTATTTCCCATCTCTTCATGGCTACTTGATTGTTCATAAAACTTGAATTATCTCGAAAACTATTAGATATAGCAACTTTCAACAAGTATACCTTTTTTGTGTATGTTTGAATGGATTACACGATTTTCTAGACAAAACTTCAAGAACTTTTAAGACCTACAATATTTAGAAGCAAATATTACTTGAACCCCCCATACGAGACACCTCTGATGCATTTATTCAAATAAAAATCAGTAGACATACTATGATAAATCGGTAGTGGTCATTTACAAAATTTCGGAATGTTAGTGCAATAATTGTTTAGCCTATTCTTTCTGCGGAGGGCAGCAACGCCATAAGCAAGGATTTTCGAACATTAGTTATGACCACGTGTACAGCGTATTTCTTAATAACATGCTAATATTTAAGGAGGTTATTCTTGGGTCCATTTTGAGAAAAAAACTTCATATGAACATATGTCCTAAAGGTCTTAACTTTTGAACTACAGGGTGCTAAGGTTTTAAGAAAAAAATCTTTTTTTTATGATAACTTTGGTATGACCCTAGATATTTTTGTGAAACGTAGTACGCATTTTCTACGCATCAAAAGGCATTTTCTGCTGTACAACATGATTTTTTACTCTTGCCAGTGGCGTTCGTGCGGGATTTGCACTGAATCATTTTAAAGAGAAAAGTGATACGCCACTGCTTTTTCTTAAAGTAAAAATTATTTTTGAAATCCTCATTCCTTTCTGAGCAAATCTGGTCTCTTCATTTTTTTTCGTTTGACCTACGGTTTTCGCATAAAAAAATAAAATTCATTCATTTGCACGTTGTTATGAAATTGGGTATTGTCAAGGATTAAAAACGTATCTAATTTTATAATTTTACCGTTTCAAAATTATTCTCTTAAATAAATTTTTGTTTAAAGTTACATAAATTGGTTTTTGTCGTAAGTGGTCTAGCGAGATGCAAATGAATGAATTTTATTTTTTTATGCGAAAACCGTACGTCAAATGAAAAAAAATCAAGAGACCAGATTTGCTCAGAAAGGAATGAGGATTTCAAAAATAATTTTTACTTTAAGAAAAAGCAGTGGCGTATCACTTTTCTCTTTAAAATGATTCAGTGAAAATCCCGCACGAACGCCACTGGCAAGAGTAAAAAATTATGTTGTACAACAGAAAATGCCTTTTGATGCGTAGAAGATGCGCACTACGTTTCACAAAAATATCTAGGGTCATACCAAAGTTATCATAAAAAAAAGAATTTTTTCTTAAAACTTTAGCACCCTGTAGTTCAAAAGTTAAGACCTTTAGGACATATGTTCATATGAAGTTTTTTTCTTAAAATGGACCCAAGAATAACCTCCTTAAATATTAGCATGTTATTAAGAAACACCCTGTATAGTCATCACTTTAGAAATATTTATTTTTGAAGTAGGCATAATTTCAATTGAAACACTCGACTCGCAATTTTCATTATGATATTAAAATTAAATTTTCAGTGCTTTGTGCTTTAACGTTAAAACTTAAATTTCATACAGCACTTACAAATTAAATTTTGTCTTTACCAATTGTAATGGTTGAAATTGAAATTTATAGTTTTAATGTTTTACAGGTCAAACACGTTTAAAAAATATTATAATTTTTAAAATTATTATTTTTTGATAGGCATTAAACGAAAATTATTTTCAAACATAAATGAAAACTCGTTTTATGGTTATTCATAAATACGTTTTGGTCAAATTATATTCTATGCATATAAAAATCCTATTTAAAAAATGTTTTCGCTTTGAGTTTCTTTAGCGCCAATTTTCATAGGCGTAATTTCAATTTTGGTATGGGCTATACAACATAACGCAATCAATATTCAATATTCAGTTTGAAATTACTTTGCCCCAGGATAAATGCTCAAATCCGTATAAATTGCTTCCTCTACCTGATTTTTTGCCCCATCAATAATCCCTCTACACCCAATTACAGAGCCGAGCTACGGGATGTATAATGTTTCGAGAAAACATGAGTAAAACATGTAAAATAGTCTCTATTCGTGGAACTGTAGATTATAACGCTTAAGCCCGGACTAGAGACAATAAATAAGACTTTTTATGATGCGCAACCTTAACGATGGATTAAGCTTCAACTACCATTATCCCTTTAACCCCGTGCTATTAAATCACAGTTAACTGACGCAAATTTTTTACTTCTGGTTACATTACATAAAGAGAAAATAGATTATATGGCAACCTCTAATGGTTATTATAACAGACATAGGTTTTATATTAGCAGATAATAACTGAACTGCCTTCACATAATAAAAATCATACCGCGATAGCACTAAACAGTAACTATACGGTGTTATTATTAGGTACCAAGATAAATGGAAGCCAATGGCAACAATTTTCTAAAATTCATTATCCGAAAAAAAAACCGTTTGAGCATCGCTGATCAACCAAAATAAAATTTTCTTGAATGCACAAACAAAAGATTTAAACTCTTATGAATTGCAACGCGCGTGAACCTGTTCATCTGAACAGATTCAATCCGTATTATATCAAGAAAATGCTAACTTCTGCTTTAAATTTGTTTTAACGTTCTCAATTAAAAAAAAACATCACATTGATAAAAACTGGGGTGTCAGAAAATAGTACAGTAAAAGTATCGAAACGTAACAGTCTTGATGTATACTCACAAATTTTACTTTCAGAGTATATTCGAAAACATGTACCATTACTCTTCAATTCCAGTGCAAAAAGTTCCAGTTCTTACACCATCAAGTTCACGAAATCGATACCTAATCGTAAAAGAACGTTAGTTTTTTAACCACGTTCGATTGCGTTCCAAATGTATGAATCCTGCTGAAACGTAAAGAAATTCGAGCTTTTCCAATAATGTACCTATTTTGCTGCAACATTTGTGTAATATGAAATTCTGCAGAATGAAATAAAATTTAACAGCATGACCATTACCATAACTCATATAAATTTAGAAATTTGATGCCCAATATTTGATTCGTTTTCCGAATTATTTGTTTTACTAACTTCTCTAAATATATATCTAGCATAATAAAATAAAGCTATTAAAATTGTATTTATTTATAAGTTCGAGCTTTACTTCGTTGAAGTTCATTTTAATTTAATGTAATTTATTGTAAATAAAACAATTCTTAACTTCAAAAGGTTTTTTATTTTAACCTTATACGCATTTCGACTGTTGACATGTCATTTTTAGGGGCAAGATTAAAAATAAACAGTTGATGTTGCTATAGGAACAATAAATCATCATAACTTAATCTTTTAAGGGGAATTACACCAGTAACGCCCTCTATTATGTGCGGCGAGAAAAAGTTGCAAAGCAACAAACCGGCAACTTTTTCTCGCCGCACATAATAGAGGGCGTTACTGGTGTAATTCCCCTTTAAAGTTATATTTTCTGGCATATATCTGCTTGTTTGCTTTTGGTTTCAATTATGGTTAGAATTATGTCCACTTGATGAGTTCAAATAAGAACGAAACATGTAGTGGTCTATTCTAGCTATAATTGAGACCAAATCTTCTCTTTCTTATAACTTAATCTTGTTTTTTTTATAGCTGCATCCAGACGTCTTGATTTCTCATTCCAAAACGTCCAATAATGGTTAATTTAAGAGCAATCTGATCATTTATTAAAGATACAGATATCAAATGTTTGTGAATTTCAAATGCTTCTTGTATATCCTTACTTAACTTAAGTTTATCATCACAAAAATGTAATAACTGTGTTCTAATAAGTGTTTTACGTAATTAGATTTATCGGGATGTTTATACTTGTAACAACGTACGTGTTCGTTGTACATAATATTGAAATTTCTAATTGTTTGCCCGATATAAACCGAATTACAGTGCGAGCAATTTAATTTGTAGATGCCTGATTTTAGTAGATTGTCTGTTTTTTCTTTAGCATTAAACAAAGTGTTTAAAATGTATTTTGTTGTTTTAAAAGTTATTTTACATTTATGTGTTTTGTTTATAACTTTGACAATTTTTTCTGATTTATTGGAAAATTCGGAATTGACGCGTATTTAATTTTACCTGATGAAGTAGTTGGATAAATTTTATGAAGGGCTAATTTACGATCTTTCTCTTTAACAAGTGTATCAATAAGTTGAATATTATGATTATTATTTTATGCAATTTGTTTAACAATCGTAATTTCTCTATTATAACTAATTTTACCTAAAGGAACCGTTAAAGTAATGTGTATCATGGACCTGTACGCTGCTAATTTAAAAACAGACAATTTACTAAAATCAGGCATCTACAAATTAAATTGCTCCCACTGTAATTCGCTTTATATAAGACAAACGATTAAAAATTTTGATATTAGGTACAAGGAACACGTACGTTGTTACAAATGTAAACACCCACATAAATCTAGTTATGCTCCACACTTATTAGAACACAACCATTCAATGACATCTAATAACGCTACAATATTTTTACATTTTTGTAATGATAAACTTAAGCTAAGTAAGGATACACTAAAAGCATTTGAAATCCACAAACATTAAAAATTTGCAGCTTTAATGAATGAGCAAATTGATCTCTTAAATTCACCATTATTGGACGTTTTGGACGAGAAATCAAGTCATCTGGACGCAGATATAGAAAACCAAGATCAAGTTATAAAGATTTATTGTTTCAATAGCAACACCAACTGTTTACTTTTAATCTTGCCTCTGAAAATGACATGTCAACATGTCGTATAAGGTTAAAATAAAATTGTTTTAGAATTATAATTTAAATTCCAATTCAAACAAAAAAGTGACGGCAAATATATCTTGAAAACGGTAGTTTTAGTTTCACAACAGTTGTGACAGGTCGAATAATGAAATACCATCTAGAGGGACTAACAACACTAACTAACAAAGTTTTGTATACGATTCCGTTTAATTAAACCTCTAGAATGCTTAATCAAAAAGTTAATAAAACTATAAATGAACTACTAATGGAACTTCATTAGCAGGTTTGTTGGGTTTATTACAAAACAAAAGAATTTTTTATCGTTTGTAAATTTTAGAGAGAAAAGAAGTATTGTGTAGTTCTGCAACGAATATTTGATACTATTTTCTATCGAGGACTTGAACTGCCAACTACATCTCACCCTCGCTGCTGACACAGACAACCTAAACTTTCGTGGGAAAGGGTGGATAATTCAAACCCACAGACCGGCGCGGCAGGAGATCGATTTTAATGTTACGTCCTTTAATAGTTGTTGAAGGATAAAGTACGATATTAAAATATCCCTAGGAATTTGACTTAAATATTAGAAAATATCACCCAAAATCTGAAACGGTCATTTTAGCAACTAAAATAATGGCAAGTTCTGTAAAAAAATCAAATTTTCGCAATTTTTATCATTTTCTTGATAATAAAATTCTCGTTGCGTGTTTGGACCGCCTTTAACAAGTTCAACAACTATGTGGGAGAAATGGGGGCAAAATCGCCTATAAGCAATTTTTATGTAGGCAAAACCCCATAGAAATGATCGTAATATACAGGGTGGGTTATTAGTACAATATTGTTTACTAATGTCTTTATTATAGCAGTTATAAAAAATTTGGTCGGAGAAAAACTGTTTGTTTGTTTACGGTGCACCACCGAAAATTATTGCTAATTATACTAGGTGTTTAGTTATTCCTGTACAGCACATAACTTTGTTATTTTAAATTGAAAACTATGTATGTTATTGAATTTATAGGATCTAAATTTAATTCTAGATGGAAAAATAATAAGGTAATATTACAATTTACTTTCGGCTTAGACCGCGTCGTCATTTGGGAACTACGCCCAATAATCAGGTAAGGACCGACCTGTAGCTTGTCTGCCTTTACAGGCATTTGCTGTAGAAGTTTAAGCAATATTTGTTCGTAGGCCCTGCCTGCCTAAACAGGGACGTGTGCTTAGATTATTTAAACCTTGGGGCGGACAAGGATATGATCTTAATGTATTTTGTTTGTCAGGACAATAATACTTAATCGGCTTATGCCTGTTAGCTGTTTGTGAAGCCATACAAACTAACATTTCGCAAGACAGCTTGCATCTTCAGAGTGAATAGAACACTGAACTCAAATCCGGTAAGCGGAGGTATTTAAACCACTTTGAGCCAGTCGGGCAGAACGGCGGAGTTCTGGTTGGTTGTCACCGTTGGGCATGACGGATCCGGTGGAGCGTGAACGTGAGATTGATGATGCTTACGAGTCCTTAGAGGATAAACTACTGGAGTCCAAGCTTTATGAGTCTAAAACCATCCTCCCTGTTTATGTTGTTAGGTTGTATGTCAAGTGATAACTCATTTTAAAGATCTTATTAAACTGAACAATGTTTGCATTTAAAGTTTTTCGATATCTCTCACCGTTACAAAACGGCGGGTTAACTTACAAAAATTTACTTCCTATTATCGGATGAATCGCTCCCTCTGCCGCATCTAAGGCAGTGAAGCAGACATTTTTGTTCTGATTTATAAAATCTATTCACATAACATTTAAGTCCACGTGCGAGTTGGAGTTGGACAACAACATCACACTTGCACTAAACCTTTATTTTACTCGGATGGAAACTATTACTGGTATTGGTGTTTTTGGCGGATAGGATGGCACCCTGTCGTGATTGTTTTAATTAATTATTATTACATTTAAAATAATCACAACACATATTATTCGCCAAAAACGCCAATACACGCATTAATAGTTTCCCACCTGGTATAATAAAGGCTTAGTGCGAGTGCGATGTTGAGTTGTCTGATTCACACGTGTACCTATTTAAATGTTATGTTAAGCCACACACAACATTAATATACAAATAAACACATGTATGAATGGTCTTGAATAAATGTGCATGAAGGGTGGCATAAGCTTCAAGAACGTAGTGGTTTAAAGGCCAAAAGCCACTACCTCCTACTACACAAACGAAGAGCCTACCCGGAGTGAAAGACCTTCACACCTTCGGATATATGACGATAGATTATGATGATGATGATATCAATAGACTTTATAAATCAACTAAAAAATGTCTGTTTCACTGCCTTAGATGCGGTAGAGAAAGCGATTCATCCAATAATAGGAAGAACATTTTTATAAATTGAGCCGCCATTTATTTTGTAACGATAAGAGACATCGAAAAACTTTCAATACAAAAATTGTTTAGTTTAATGAGACTTTTAAAACGAGGCACCACTTACCCCTCGTCCTGTTTAAGATTTTTGATATATCTTTTGAATGTTCCCGCTCTTTTGAGGAGGAGAGGGAGTACTAACATTTATTTTTCGTTCTCATGTAATACATCGTTAGAAAGCTAGTTTAATGGACTTTAACAGTCAGTACCAATTTTCTCGTTACAATAGTTAATGTGCGGTTGGGAAAAGGTTTATGTAATGACCTTTTTTTTAATAATTGGTGGCCATTTTGAAATGGTTTGAGCTATATCAATATTTGCTTTGTTTTGGATTGCTGGGTTGAAAAATATCTTTTAAATGAGGAAAAACTTGACGCACCTTCGTATTTAAAAATTTTGAGAACCCCCCCCCCCCACACTTACAAAAAAAACACCCTTTCCGAAGCCCCAAACAATTCATAAATATTTTTAGTGTATCCCTTGCGTACGATTTATATAACAAGGTTTTTTTATCCCATCCATGTAGATTCAATGGTTTAGCCGTAAAAGATAGTCCGTGGGTGGTCTGTGACACCCTATATATTATTAATATTATACAGTTCTGAAACGTACAGCACAATATCATTTATTATAATAAAAATATTTTTGCTAAGCATGCAAAAACTTAAATTAATTTAAATGCAAATACTGCATGCTTATCGTTAGATCTCCACCAAAGTATTTTATACATACAACAATGCGCCTACTAATTTTTCCCTTGCAAATAACCGTAAAAATCACAAATGGTTAAACGAAACACGTTCTGTAGTTTCACGCATATCCAACGCTGCAATTTAATGTATTTAATTAATTTCTAGTGCAAACATAAAAGCAAACAACATTTTTATTCTGAGATAATTGACAATTTCAGTGCATTCGTTATTGATTAAATTTCAACGGGATGCAATCAACAAAATATATTTATGCTAACATAAATAGCTGTGGCAATTTTTAGTCCACTAAATCATCATAGTGGACTTAATAACAGCCAAAGGTAGTTAAAGTTTTTAAAAAGTGTAATAAGAATAAAGTTACGCCATAACTATCCACCTTTTATTAAAGCATTAAATTTTATTATTTCGCTATGATGATTTAATGTTTTCATAATGCACAATCTTTTGTCATCCCACGAGCAACGAAAACATAAAATTCCAACTTTAAAGCGATTATAAATTCAATATAACCCATAAAATTATATTGCTCAATTTATAAATCGAAAAAGTTGTAAATTTGATCTGAGCGCAAGAGGCGACCTGAAAACTTAACTCATAAACAGCTCTGCGTTCGTTTATTATTTTAAATTTTTACAATTATACAGGGTTGGGCAAAAGTTTTCCATGAAGGTTCCGATATACGGCGGACACAATGAAAGTATCGGCGATTTAAGAGGAAATGGTATCAACTTTTTTATTTTAAAGGTTCCATGCCTTTATTTTCAATAATTCTAGAGATATTGAACAAAACACGCAACAATAATGATTCGTAATTTGTTTTATTATCACATTTCAACAAAATAACGAGAAACAAATTTAAAAAAAAAACATAAATAACATCGCTTGAGAATATGCTAAAAATGACCACAATTTACTTTTTGGCAATAGTTTCTGTACAAATCCTTCAGTTACATTAACAAGGTGCTGTGCAGGAATTCTTCGTATTTCACCAACAATTCTGAGTCTCAATTCTTCCAAATTATTTGGTTGTTCAGTATGAACTATAGATTTTAAATTCAGGCTTCTAACATTCTTTTGTTTTCATAAGCTGCTAGATAACAATTATTGTTCAATATCTTTAGAATTATTAAAAACAAAGGCATGAAAGCTTGTATCACTGAACTCGCAAAAAATAGTTCTATCGATATATCAAAACATTTACGTTCTATTTAAAATAAAAAAGTTGATATCATTTCCGACTAAACCGGAAGTATTTTCAAACCGCTAACGTGTTCATTGTATCCACCGTGTATCGGAACCTGCATGTAGAAAATTTTGTCAAAATCGCGGTTGCCGTATTAAAGATATTTGCATTGTTCCACACTTTTGCCCAACCCTGTATATTATCCCTGACAAATATTTTTATTCAAAATCCTTGCTTAAATGCATAATCGTGACTACCAAATATATATATATTCACAGTAGCAGCGAATAACGAACAAAAAGAACATTGAATTTGGGTAGATTCAAAGTAAGGGGCAGCTTTTGTCAAGAAAAATGTCGTACTTCAGCAGACAATCTGTTTTCCTTTTATAATAAAGATATTGAATACGTTTTAACGTCAAAAAAAATTATCTGCCGATTTAGGAATTGTGAAAAACCGCCCTAAATAATACGTATTTAAAAATACTTCGTTATTACAAATGGGAATTGAGACCCAGTTTTTCATTCGTAAATTAAGCTGCCACTCAGAGTGAAACTTTCACTTTCCACTCCAGCAACAGTAATTGACAATAAAATCAATAGTTTTAGGCTTTCGGGAGAGAGGTTCGAATTTAAAGCCATTACCGGTGAGCCATTTCATCATTTTACTGCTCTTTTACGAGTGTTGCCAAATATACACTTTTTATTCTGTCATATCTAAAATTTTTGTCATTTTGTTAAAAGAACGCGCAGAGAATAATTTCTTTATAAAATTGGAATTTTCTTTTTGAGTGTCAGTTGTTCTTTAAAAGCAGCACATTCTAAATTTTTATCACAATCTTACATTTTTATTTTCCTACACTTTCAGTGGTATAGGAAAGTATTGATTTCGTGAAAATTTTCGAAATCGAGATTTTACCAGAAATACACGTTCTGGATTTCCAGGACCCCCAAAAAGTAGTTTTAAAAAATGTATGTCTATGGGTGGGTATATTCCGCTATAAGCGGAAGTTCGACATGTTTTTTTTGGTGGCATTATTTCCCTGAAACACATTTTAATAATTTGAAAACTGAATCGGATTGAAGATTTTAGGGTGAATCTAACAGTATTTTTTCCGAACTTTCTAGCTTTAAAATGGCGGCCGCTACGAATTTTTAAAAATTTTGGCTTCAGCGCCTTATTACGCAAAAACAGGTTGACAGATCGCGTTGAAATATTTTATCGTAATAGCCCTATAGAAAAACAATGTTGCTGTGCACAAAATTTTCGAAAAGTAAAAAAATATAAAATTAAAAAAAATTCCAAAATTCCGGAATTTTCAAAAAAATAATGCTCAAAAACTAGCCGAACGATTGTTTTTTAACTTTGTAAGCTCATAAAACTGAGGGTGAACTACAACATGGTTGGTGTCCCAGCTCCTACATTTCTCTCTGACGCCTTCCATGAATTTTTGAAAATTTGAGTTTTAACGCCCATTTACTCAACAACGAGATATCAGATCAGGATGAAATTTGATATTGAAAATGCTCTAAGCATACACAATGTTACAAACTTCAAGAAGTTTTTATACAAAAGTCTTCTCACAGACATTGGCTCCACTCCATTGGCTTACATATTGAGAACTAAAGTACCCATACCGTTTATAAGCTTTTGTACTTTCCCATACTTCCACAACAGCGTGTTTTCATTGAGACATCTACATCAAATGACTGAACTTTTTGCGTCTTGTTTAATCTGTTAGTTTTTGCGGCACATATAAACTAACATTGGTCTTATGGGAAGGCACAACTATACAATAATTTACTTTAATATTCAATTGTTTTCAGTAAACCATGTAGCAATATTTTCTTCATGTTTGATAGAAAGCCCCTTGTATAATTTAAAGTTAATTTAATTTCTAATAAAACACAATGAAAAGAGGCCAAAAGATGTACATTTTCAATATTTAAAAAACAAATATTTTTAAATGCTTCTTCAAAAAATAAAATATCTCAGGGCATCTGAACACGTCTTAAATACATGTTGAGAAAAGATGGTAGCATAAAACTGAATATTCTTCAAAATTATTGTATAGTTGTTAGGAGCAGCATTTTTATGTGCGACTTCAATCAGCTTTATTTAGGAGACGTAACAGAATCAACTCCGTAAAACTATCATTTTATTTTTTAATCGATAAAAGCCAACAAAGCCATTCAAAGATTGTTAAAAAAAAGATTTAATAATGCCGACAATACTAGGAACTTCCGTTCAAAGTGGATACAAATTAGTTTCACCAATATAACGTACCAATTTCATTTCACCGATAATACTAAATCCTTACAAGTTGCTGCTAGCATGTATTTTCATACAAAACGACTTTGTACCTAACCAAACAGTCAATGAAAAGATAAAATTTTATTATTTACCTGGTATAAACAACCGAAGTTTTCCACAGAACTTCCATCAACAACAAGCCGGGAACGACGTATTCTGCAGAACTTGCATTTAACCACTCACTGTGCCATTTAATTAATTTACAGACATTACCACCGTTTCTGGAATGGACAAACTTATTTAGTGTGTTAACCGTTCTACGTTGCAGAGCTGATAAAACATTGACAACTATTTCCGCATCTTTCCGAAACCCTTACCGAAGTTGTAGCACCTGTAATTCGATATGGACCATTGGCGTACCGTACCGCTATTTTGGCTTTGTCATTGTAAATCAATATTATAAGTAACCCAATAACTTTATTGCATCAAATACACTCAGACATGTTAGAAATTGTACTAATAGGGTAATAAATGTTGTATATAACTCTGACTCCACAGTCTTCTACTTATTTTTACCAAATCCTGGCTTCTGAGCTAACTAGCGTACTTGAACTTCTCCGGAACCATCAGTTAAAGGGAAAGTTGACCCTATACCATTAATTTAAATTAATTCTTAATTTTCGTTTAAGGCAAACAGCACTAATAACAATAATACAGTTTAAATTCTTAGCCAACGTAGTCTTGAGACATAAAATCTGGAAAAATATAATTTCGCATATAGTTCAATTTTCCTGGGGAACCCTACAGATTTCAGTTTCAAACCTGTTCAGCTTTGCTAGGACACACTGTATACGATATGTTTAGAGCACTTTTTGTTTCCAGTTCTTTGAAAATTGAAAATCTTCAGATCGCTGGGCAAATAAATATTGAAATTTTTTGTCGTAGAAATCACTGTTTTGGATTATAACATTTGAACCTATCAGGTATATTTTGTGCAATACTACAATTTTTAGTTAAATAAACGTTAACACCAAAATTTTCAAAAATTGTAGCGAGCATGTTGGAAATGTTGGATGAATGTCCAATAATACGACCACAATCACTGGTAGGTATGAAGTTGATGAATGCCCTGATATCGCCAGCCTAGAAACTAGCTGCTCGTTGAAGGTGAGGAGAGAAAAGTGTGAGACCCTGTGGTGGAACCACGAGTTTTAATTAAGGGGGGAGGTTCAGAAGCTTTTTAACCGGGCCAAAAGAACTAACGAATGGGATGAGTATAAATCCTTCTGCACTAAACACGTATACGCCGTGAGAATAGTAAGTAAATACTGTTAAGAAGATCGATAGAACTTCCGAATGTGCTAAACTCGAGGGAAAAACCCAGAAAGGTTGGCTCTCTAAAAATAATATAGAGAGATCACACTGCAACCGAACAGAAAACCCTTCAGCTTTTGCTCGAAATACAATTCCCAGAGAGTGCGATCTTTCCTGAAACAAACAGGGAAAACAATCCAAACTATCCAAAATACCGTTAATGCGGTCAAAGAAAAACCATAGAAGATTGAAGAACAAAAACCGAAGCTTCCGTAAAAGGTGCATATGTTCAAACCAAGTCGGCGGGTGTAGATGATATATTCACATTTGTACTTTAACCAGGGTTCGAAGACTTAGCTTCACCTTTTTGCATCTCATTTGCCGTACAGCTGGAGCCAGGTTAGGATGGTATACATACCAACCAAAACCAGACCGTCAATCCCAAGCGAAACCCTTCCAACCGATCAGCCTCACCTCTATTCCTCTGAAGTCTTTGGAGAATCACTACATCGAAACCAGTTTGTCCCTCAATGAGCAAAATCTTGTGAGCTAGCCCTTTATGAGAGCGGAAGAAGCTATTGGAAATTGCCTATCAATAACTCTAAGAACATTCCTAGACATAGGGGGTTGAAAACACCTCCTTTGAATTGATCAAAACAGCTGTGGCCAGGCGGTGAGTAGGTCGGTTTGTAATAAGATGAATTGATTCTGTGCAAAGAAACAGAAGCATAAGAACCTCACTGGGCTTGGTAACCAGAGAATTTTCTGTCACCAAGGGGGAGTTTTCGCCGCTCTGTAGTAGTACCTGTTGGTGAATGGACTCCTCTTGGAACTAGAGGACAAGGAAATGCAAGTGCACGGCTACGCGGATAACTTCACCCTCGCCATTCTAGCAAGCTGGAAATATGAAGGAGTTGTATCGAATTTAGTACAGCAAGCCCTAAAAACCGTATAATAGTGTTGGAAAGGTATGTCGGTTGATCTAGGGAAGACCTGTATAATAGTGTTAACCCGAAAAAAAAACCTTCAAGACCTGAAAGGAGTAAAAATGTGCAACAACTACAACGGTGAACAAAAATCAAGTATTTCAGAGCCATGCTTAACACCAAACCGATTTTCAATCCCCATTTAGAGAAAAGTACAATCAAGGCGATACGGACTTTATGGATTAGAAAAACATATGAATTAAAACCAATATTGTTGCTAGTTATACAGTAAAGCAGTGTTACCAACTATTACGTATGCTTCTCTGCTCTGGTGGCATAAAACCAAGAAGAGAGTTGTTATAAACAAAAAAAGACTCGCGTGTTTGGGAATAACAGTAGCGATGACTTCAACGCCCACTGTATTAGTGGAGGTGCTGCTTGATCTCCACTACATTAAGTAGTGGAATTGCAAGCACTTCAAGCGTCGTACAGAATAAACGTGAATGACCGCGGAAAAATCCTCTGCAGAAAGGTACCGAGATCTTCGACAAAATGTACAGGAACTGCGCACTAAACGTAAATTTTGATAGAACCAACACTGTTCAACTTCAGGAAACCTTTTGGGGTTGTGATACCCGGGAGAGGTGAAGAAAATGGAAAGCCCATCTGGTATATGGATAGATTTTTGAGGCAAGTACAGGATATGACATTTGTATTAACCTCGGCTGCCGTTTTACCATCTTTCCGTCGAAAATAACCGCAAGCACGACTTGCGCACATGTCATAGTGGCAAATAGATGAATCAAAATAAACCGGTACAGTAGACCTTAAAACTGCATCCAGAGCGAATAATAAATGCACTTATAAACGAATCAGGTATCACATCAAGACTCTCTTAAAGTGGTTGTATTTTTTGGAAAATATCATGTCGCAAAGTTATTGTCTAACAGTTTGTGAAACACTTCCAAACAGATGCCTTTTTTGTCCCTGATCTTTTTTTACACAATTATTGATTTATACAGGGTGTTAATGAATTGGTAGGGAAAAACTTCTAGGGCTTGCAAAACACAACAAAGCAAACAACTTTTGTTAATAAATGTGTGGTCGAAAGTGTTTCCTTTAGAAAATAGAGCTTCTTAAAGATTCTTTAAGAAGTACCTGAAAATAGGCAACCCAAATTGCATTTTCAATTATTTTGTTCAGGTCACACGGAATTTTGAAAAAAAAACGATCTAGACATACACGCATTCAAATAACGTCAATTTTGACACAATTCGATATTTTTGTGATATTTTTTGACTTTTCTTGCATTCGTTTCTTTCTGTGCCTTTTACAATTCGTTTTTTTCGTTCTGTGATTTTTTTGATAATTATTTTCTTTGTTATTTTCGTTCTGTGTTTCATATTTTTGTGTTATGATGAATTATACTTTTGCCGAACAGCATGACATGATTTTCTTGTATGGAGCTGCTTGGGGTAACGCACGCGAAACTGCTCGCCTGTACCAAGAACATTTTCCAAATAGGAATCATCCATCGCACAAGGCCTTTAGTGTAGTTTCACGTCGGCTGCGGAAGGAAGGTACATTCGTTGTCAACAGACACAACTGTGGAGCCACCAGAAAAAGGCGAACGGTGGATTTTGAGGAAGAAGTTTTGGAGAGAGTGGCTGAAAATCCTTCTACTAGTTCAAGAGCCATCGCTCATGGAATGGGAGTGAACCATGTTTCAGTATGAGAGGTACTACATGAGTAGCAGCTGCTACATCCGTACCATCCACAGAAGGTACAAGCCATGGTTCAAGCTGGGGGCGACATTTTGAACATTTACTATAATTTTGTTAATTTTTGAATTAGTTATTGTAAATTTTTCAAATAGTTGTTTTTTGCTTTGGAAACATTTTGTTAATTAATTTATTTTGAATTTAATTTGAATTTGAAAAGTGGGAAAGAAAGCTTCATTTATCCTGTATTAATTTCCGTCATTATGGAAACAAATAATAGGTACTAAATTGAGTTGCCTACATTTAGGCGCTTCTTAAAGAATCTTTGAGAAGTTCTATCCCTGAAAGGAAACAGTTTTGACCACACATTTATTAACAAAAGTTGTTTGCTTTGTTGTGTTTTGCAAGCCGTAGAAGTTTGTCCCTACAATCCATTAACACCCTGTATAACAAAAAAAAAACATGCGCTTTCGCGAATTATTGAAACACTACTCATAAAATAAGTCAGAAACAACGATGTGATAAAATTAAAAATACTGTAAGAAATGAATATTTTGTCTTAAAGGCGACACTGGAAGTTTAACTTGCGCGCTTAAATAAACAAAATAAGGTGGTTAAGCTACTGAACCATAAAGGTGCCGTACACTTAAACACTCGAATTTCGAACTATTCGAAGCCGAAGTCTTTCCAGAGCGGTCCGAGGAAAAATGACCAGAACCAGAATTAATTCATAAAAGCCTTCTAGAAGAAAGCAGAAGACGGTTTTACTACTTTTTAACGAATGATTTTATTCGAAATAATCATTCGATTATTAAATTCATGTAATAATAACCGATAGTTCCTTAATTATAATTAAAATTATTTTCAAGGCCAAAAAACTAACGTTTTTAATTATTAAATTCATTCGAATGGCAATCACCAATTTTATCTTTTCCCCCGACATCCTTATTTCTGATTGATAAGAATATTGTTATTAATCATTAGCACTACAAAGTCTTTTATGTTTACCAGCACTCTGGCACCACTACTAAGACTTACACTTAACAATAACACAAGTCTGAGAACAGCAACATTAACGAACGTAAACAAACAACAAAGTGACAGGTGCTTTGTCGCAGGCTCTGTTTTTATACATAAACTCAAATAATAATCTTAAGTATTATGCTCACCACATGTGAACGTAAAAACAGTTTTTTTTTAGTTTTGTAAGTACATCAGATTTCATTAAAAAAACAACTTTATTTAAAAGAAGCACAGAAAAGGACAAATTTAATCAAAAATGCACAAAGGAGGGCAATAATTAAAACAAGGACATACAGACGTCTAGTTGCGTTCGCAAAACATTGCAGCTTACATCTTCAGTAGTTCTGATAATCTAAATATACTACGAAAAAATTTAGCTCAAACATTTAGAGCAAATGCTTGTAAAGGCAGCCAAGCTACAGGTCGGTCCATACCTGTTTATGCTGGGTGTAATCCCCAAATCACGACGGGGTTTAAGCCAAAAGTATATTTTAATAGTTATTTCTAAGTTCTAGCTTTACTTCGTTGGAGTCCATATTTATTAAATATGAATAAAATACTTTTTACTTCAACAATATTTATTTATTTTAACTAAATACGTATTTCGACATGTTTACATGCCATTATCAAATGTTATATTAAAAAGTAAAAAGCTATTGTTATAGCCACAATAGAACTTAGTTACTTGATCTTGGTAATCTATGTCTGCAGATGACTTGAATTCTTATTCCAAAATGTCCAATAAGGTGAAGGTGCAGTTTTTAAATGTTTGTGTTTGTGTTTCAAATGCATGTTGACAGTTCCAGAAATCGATCGATTTCAAATTACATATTTTATACCGGAGATGTTTTAAAAAATTTAAACAGTTTGCTTGTTTCAAGATAGTTTGAAAAATTTTTTAAATTTAATTTTTTTTAAATGATGTAAATTTTTTAAATAATGTAAATTTTTAAAATTAAATTAAGATTAAAAAATTTCGATTATTTTAAAAATTTATAATATACACTGTGTCCATAAAGTAACCCCCACCCCCAACTAACTTTTGAACGACTTGATATTTTCCTACAAAATTTGGTGTGCTGTAATGAGAAATTAAATACTATTTTTCAGACCATATTAAAATTTTGTAACATCCAAAATGGCCACTGGGCGCCATTTTGATTTTTTTTAAATAGAAAGGGGGTTCGAGTGGCACCTCATTTGAAAGGTCTTTTAATTCTGCATCTTATCCTAGAGTTTCAAAGAAAAATATTGAGCCATAACAAAATGGCGTATTGTAAACCAATGGACTCACTCAGTTCAAAATTGTTTTGATTTTCTTATCCAGTAGTCCACTTTTTCATTTGCAGGACAAAATTTTCCCAGAAATATCTCAGGTGGTTGGAAATAATATTGAAAACGTTATGTTCCAACAAGACGGTGCGCCGCCTCATTATTATAGGCTTGGTTCTGACTTTCTCAACAGACATTTTTTTGGCAGATCGATTTATAGGCGGGGGCCTGTAGAATAGCCGGCTCACTCCCCAGATTTAACTTTCTTAGATTTTTTTCTATGCGAATATCTGAAATCGAAAGTGTACAGAACTCGTCTAGAAACAATTGAAGAACTGGAGCAACGCATTACAGAAGTTTGCAGAATTATCACTCCAGAAACTTATGGAAATGTAAGTAGTGAATGGTAAACATTTCGAGCACTTAATTTAATTAATTTAAGCTTTAATTCTTAGTTTTTTTAAATAGAATTCTTTATCTTCAAACATTGTCATTTTGTTATGGCTGAATATTTTTCTTTGAAATTCTAGGATCAAACGCAGAACTAAAAGACCTTTCAAATGAGGTGTCACTCGACCCCCCTTTCTATTTAAAAAAAAGTTCAAAATGGCGCCCAGTCGCCATTTTGGATGATACAAAATTTTAATATGGTCTGAAAAATAGTATTTAATTTCCCATTAAGCACACCAAATTTTGTAGAAAAATATCAAGTCGTACAAAAGTTAGTTGGGGGGGGGGGGGGGGTTACTTTATGGACACAGTGTATATAAGCCTAAAGGGTTGAATGGGGGAGGTTATCTTATGAGTCATGATGATTCCCCTCCATGTTGTAGAAACGGTTTCTAGAAAATTTCAATACCTCTTTTACTTCCAGAGATTTCAAATTGAGCCCCTGTATAACAAAATCCCTGAGGCGAGAAAGGTAAAAGAAGAAACGCTATTTTAAATGCTTTTTCAGTGTTTGCAAATAAAATTACAAATTTATGTTTGTATGTATTCAAAATAAATACAACGCACCAACGATTCATTAATTAGTTCATTCCGAGTTCCGTGCATAATTTCGTTATTTCGTTTCGGAAAAATAAGCAAAACTACTAATAGTCGATAATCGGAATTTTAGCAAAATATCCAGGGCCTTAATTTTTTTCAGTTGCCCCAAAACGTATTTTTCGTTAAAATCTCAACATCGGACATTTGCATGAATTCAATACTAGTCATCTGCTTATATTTTAGTTGACCCCGTCAGGACATATTTTGGTACACGCCTATGATAACAGCCACTTTCTGTTGTCAATTTTCTAATAATAGTCTCATAATGAGATAAGTACAAAATATATCAACATTATTACTGTGGAGGCAGAGATCGAAAGCATTTTAGATAATACTAAAGAATCTTTTTTCACATAACTGTACTGTTTTGTACCACATCTGAGTTAATAAACAATAATATATTTAATTTAATATATGACAGATATTTACAGAAAACATATATTTATATATTTTTAGAAATTATATCTGAAAAAAGTCGTATATTAAAAACAGGCACCTACTATTAAAAAAATGTTAAATTTCTACCTTTTCTAAATAATTTACAAAACTATTTCTTTCTCATACCGTCGGTTTAGGGAAGTATTGAATTCATAAAAATTATCGGAATCTAAATTTTAACAGAAATAAATACACGTTTTGGGGTTCAAGGAATGCGAAAAAGTATTTTTTTTTAATTTCTGTCTGTGGGTGGGTGGGTGGGTAGGTGTGTGGGAGTATGGGTGGGTGCATTAGCCGCTTGTCTATTGTTAAAAAATATCTTTAAAGCATAATTTTTAATGATTTTTCAACTAAATTGCTATCAAGTGATGTAAAAGTGTTATCTTTTCATTTAGGGTTACTAAAAGTAATAAATTTTCTTAGGGACATAAAATAAAGCTATTATAAATTTTAAAATGTTAATCTTGTTAAACTTGATTTGGAATTCACCGGTGTCAGTTTACCACTGATGATGATAGCTTGCTATCGAAATACGTAACTCGTATTTAGTTACTTGTGGAAGGGTGCTGTATTTTTCAAGTGGAATTCACTGTATGTATTTTATTGCCGCTGCATATTTAAAATCTTTAGTAATTTTAAAAACAATCGATAACATTCATTCACCATCTTAACAATATGAGTTAAATGAGAGATTATTATCAATTATTATTCCTATAGTCATTAATTTCACTTTTACTTTCCCATACCTTCGGTATAGGGAAGTATTGCTTTCATGAAAATTTTCTAAATTGAGATATTAACGGAAATACACGTTTTGGGGCTCAAGGGACCCAAACAAAGTGTTTTTAAAAAATGACTGTCTGTGGGTGGGTCGGTAGGTGGGTAGGTGGGTGTGTGACGTCTCTAAAAACGAAAGTACTGGCCGATTGTGATGAAATTTTAAATCAGGAAGTATATCAAAAATTGTAGTTCTAGTTAAGCTTTTCATAAAAATCCGAAAGCAGAAACAGAAGTTAGACAGATTTTTTTGGAAGCGTTCTTTTTCAAAAATAAATTTTGGAAATTTGAGCACGGGATTTAAGAGAAGAACTTAAGGTAAATCGAAAACTTTTTTACTGAACTTGCTAACTTTAAAATGGCGGCCGCTACAACTTTTTAAAAATCTCGACTTTAACGTCCATTTACTCAAAAATTAGTTGTCTGATCGGAATCAGCTACATCTTGTTTAAGATCCCTTTGTAGGTAGTGAACAATAACGCAAAATTAATTTCGAAAATCCGAAGACGAACGCAATGGAAAATTTTGAAAATTTTCAAAAAAATATTTTTCAAAAACCGCAGTCACGACTTTTTTTTAACTTTCTGAGCTGATAGAGCTTGCAGTGAACTACAAATTTGTTTGTTTACCAATATCCCAAATTTTACTCAAGCGCCTTCCAGGAATTTTTGAAAAATTTTAAATTGATTAAAATCAGCAAGAATTTTAAATTATTTTATATTTTAAAAATTAAGAACAAAACGATACTTTTTAATAACAACAACGCGCTTTCCGGCAGTTAGGTGATTTTACTACGCCTATGAAATATCTCTAGTAAAAAAAATATATTTTTCTTTTTTTTGCATATTTTTGATAACTCTTTAAATAAACTATTTATATCGATTTTTATTCCGAAATCAGAAGCGCATCTAATCAGCTGTAGGGCGGGCGGGTGGTTCCGTTCTCACTATTCTTATACAGAATGCGACATCGCAGGGTTGGCTATATAAATTATTTTCTTAGAAAACTAACATACGGTGAAATGGGAGAAGAGAAATAGTAACAGTCGGTGAACTGTTTAACGTTATATTTGTAAAAATTTACACTTTTGCAAATACGGCAAGTATTAATATCTAGTATGGGAAAGTCCACTCGCTTTTTCAAACATTATTTGAACTTATGTTTTTCACTTTTCTGTAAAATAAAAAAGGGCTTACTTGTTTATTTAACGCGCACCAGTAAATGTCTATAAAACGTAAGCAAATAAAAAGGATGAAGGCTAAAGAAGACGTCTAACTGACACAGGTGAGAGAATTTTCTTTGTAGAGATTCTTTTCAAATCCTCAAAACGTAAAGAATATTTCTCGTTAAATAAAAACCACTACAGAGATTTAAGAAATCCTTTAGAATTTTTACCTTTTGGGTGAAACGGGTAAACAATACAGTTTTAAGACCCGATAAACATCAGTATTTTTAATATTTCAAGCTGCATGCATATTCAACAATACCGTTAATTGAGGTTTGTTGGGGACATATTCAGCAATAAGTTTATGACATAATTTTATTTATCAATTCCAGCTTTACTTCGTTAAAGTCCATATTTAATGAGTATCTGTATATAAAATACTTAATCACTTTAACAATTTCTATTTATTTAAACCTTATACGTATTTCAGCATGTTAACATGCCATTGTCAAAGGTTATATGAAGGTAAACAGTTAGCGTTGTTATAGCAATAGAACTTTTTTACTTATCTTGGTAATCGTCTGCAGATGACTTGATTTCTTATTCCAAAATGTCCAGTAGAGGAGAATTTAACAGATCAATTTGCTCATTCATTAACGGTACAGTTTTTAAATGTTTGTGAATTTCAAAAGCTTCTAGTATATCTAATTTACGTTTATCATCACAAAAGTGTAAACATTTTATGTTGTTATTAGATGTCATTGAATGATTTTGTTCTAGTAAGTGTTTAGCGTAGTTGGATTTATGTGGGTGTTTGTATTTGTAACAACGTACGTGTTCTTTATACCTAATATCAAAATTTCTAATTGTCTGGCCTATATAAACCGAATTACAATGCGAAGAATTTAATTTGTAAATGCCTGATTTTAACAAATCGTCTGTTTTTGATTTTGCATTAAACAAAGTATTTAAGATGTTCCTAGTTGTTTTAAAGCTTACTTTATATTTATTTGTTTTGTTTATAATTTTAGCAATTTGTTCTGATTTCTCACCAAAATATGGGATCGAAGCATATTTAATTGTATCGAACGAAGTTAGGATATTCGGATAAATTTTTTGAATGGCTAATTTATAATCTTTTTCTTTAATTAATGTATCAATAAGTTTAGTATTATAACCATTACTGTATGCAATTTGTTTAATAATTGAAATTTCTCTATTATAATTAATTTCATCTAAAGGGACCGTCAAAGCCCTATGTATCAGGGACCTGTATGCTGCTAATTTATGTGTTTTATGGTGACAAGAATCGTGTGGTATTGTAATGTCTGTTTGTGTAGGTTTTCTATAAACTGAGTACTCAAATTTATTACTTGAATTAATTTTTATGTTTAAATCTAAAAAGTTAATGGACTTATTTTGTTCAGTTTCTAGTGTAAATTTTATGTTTGGGTGCAAGCTGTTAATAAAAATTAAAAATTCATTAATTAAATCAAATGAACTATTAAAACATGCTAAAATGTCATCAACATAACGAAACCAAAATATAACTTTCTCAGATTGATTTGATTCGAATATTTGATCTTCTAGATTTTCCATAAATATGTTAGCTAAAAGAGGTGAAATTGGACTTCCCATGGGTAAACCATCTTTTTGGAAATAAATTTTATTATTAAAAGTAAAATAATTTTGATTGGTGCAAAGTTCAAATAATTGAATCAACTCAGTCCGTTTTATTAACTCAACATTTTTGTTAATAATACAACTAATAAATTTGAGTACTCAGTTTATAGAAAACCTACACAAACAGACATTACAATACCACACGATTCTTGTCACCATAAAACACATAAATTAGCAGCATACAGGTCCCTGATACATAGGGCTTTGACGGTCCCTTTAGATGAAATTAATTATAATAGAGAAATTTCAATTATTAAACAAATTGCATACAGTAATGGTTATAATACTAAACTTATTGATACATTAATTAAAGAAAAAGATTATAAATTAGCCATTCAAAAAATTTATCCAAATATCCTAACTTCGTTCGATACAATTAAATATGCTTCGATCCCATATTTTGGTGAGAAATCAGAAAAAATTGCTAAAATTATAAACAAAACAAATAAATATAAAGTAAGCTTTAAAACAACTAGGAACATCTTAAATACTTTGTTTAATGCAAAATCAAAAACAGACGATTTGTTAAAATCAGGCATTTACAAATTAAATTGTTCGCATTGTAATTCGGTTTATATAGGCCAGACTATTAGAAATTTTGATATTAGGTATAAAGAACACGTACGTTGTTACAAATACAAACACCCACATAAATCCAACTACGCTAAACACTTACTAGAACAAAATCATTCAATGACATCTAATAACAACATAAAATGTTTACACTTTTGTGATGATAAACGTAAATTAGATATACTAGAAGCTTTTGAAATTCACAAACATTTAAAAACTGTACCGTTAATGAATGAGCAAATTGATCTGTTAAATTCTCCTCTACTGGACATTTTGGAATAAGAAATCAAGTCATCTGCAGACGATTAGCAAGATAAGTAAAAAAGTTCTATTGCTATAACAACGCTAACTGTTTACCTTCATATAACCTTTGACAATGGCATGTTAACATGCTGAAATACGTATAAGGTTTAAATAAATAGAAATTGTTAAAGTGATTAAGTATTTTATATACAGATACTCATTATGAAATAATGATTAAAATTGTAACTGCACAAATGTATAATATTACCATAATTTGTAAATCAAAATGGTTTTACATGAAGTATTATTTACAACCAGATAAATACAAAACTGCATAGTTATAAAATAGTGTTTTATAGGAAAGTGAATGAAATTTAAGAGAAAACGCCAAGCTTTGTATGTCATTAATCGGCGTACTCAAAGCCATTCGGTTATGCGTGACATATGTTGCACGATTTTGCAAGGTTTTGGTACAACTACAACTGCAATATTTAAGATACATCGTTTCGTTCAGTGTTACCTTATTGTTGAACCAGAGGTTCTGCACTGCATAAAATCGTTTCGTGTATTACTTTTAAAACCCCCGACCATGCATATTCTACGCTTATCCATTCCGTTGTCAAATAGCTCCAGATAATAAACCAGCTGGCCAATTGAATAATACGTATCTAAATGAGCTCCTAAGGTCTAACATGTGGGTGTGTTACTATTGGAAGCCCGCTAATAATCGTTTAAAATTGCATACATGCGCCAACTATATATTTATAGCAATTATGCCAAGATTTATTATTATCTGATTTCCCCAAAATATAAATACTGCCTCTAAACTAGACTAGAAATCCGGACTATGGTCATAAACATCCACCTTATTACCCTAATTTTTCTGTGCAGAATGAATAAAAATTCTTTTTGATTTAATTTTAATTCCCCACAATCATTATTATTGTATGTTAAACGCTGTATCGCTTGCGAGGAAGGTTATGACAACAGTGTTTCCCCTAATTTCCCACGCCCACAAAATTCCTATGGCTTTATGCAGTAAACCGTGATAAAATATTAAATGAATTCCAGGAAAACCTTTGAAACCCTGAGATTTATCTACGATCTATACAAAATGTCAGAATAGAATAAATTTCTGCACACTTCAAATGAAAGACTTCGTGAAATGTTTGTAATCTTTGAATTATTACATAAAATTTGTACAAAATACTGTAATATTGATTTTGCTGTAAGCTAGCATTAAATTTCTATAAAATTTTGTCAAATTCTATAAAATTATTTCTAAATGTGTTTATGACGTTGTGAAATCAATTCTTAATAGGGAAGGCTTGACTGACAACGTCAGGTTGATCCCCAAGAAAACGATTGGGAATTCTGCGGTGTCGATCAAATCCTGGAATATCTATAAGAAAATTCCTTCCAAAAATTCCTTGTTAATAACCCAAATAAGTGTGCTTTAAATATTTTTACGAAACATTAAAAATCGTACAAACACTGAAATTAATAAGCCCATTTTTCAGAAAATATAAAAAAATCTCATTAAAATGTTGTGAAATTGCCGCAAGCAGTTTTGTAATAACTTTCTAAAGTTTTTAAACGTGTTGATTTCTATAAAATTATTTGCAGTACTTTAAGGGCGAGGAAGTTGGCAAGAATTTTCATTCACGACGTATAGATGTCAATGTATTAAATCGTGAAAAGATTGAATTAAAAATGCTTGGATATCAATCAAATTAAAAACGGAGTTGAAAATTCTCCTGTACGATAGATGGCGCTAGTAAAAATGATAATTTATTGTTAATTCGCGATAATGAATCACGTAAACTTTGGAATTTACCATCGCTACAAAAAAAGAAACAATTTAAAAGCAGATTTTTAAATTATTTTTAAGTAGTTTGGAATAATAATTTCGACAAAATTTAAACCGATGAAGTACATCAAAAATTCATCGGGAATATTAGGTTTACAAAAAATCAGGAAACAATCATCAAAGATCTGTACCTATCGAGTGTTTTATTTGTTTTTTAATCGTTGGTGGTTTGCGAGCCAAACCTTGCAACGCCATCAAACAAGACCACCCTGCACATGCAAGAAAAAAAATTAGTACTTTTCAATTAGATGTTTTGGCTTCCCCCTACACATTCAACTGACATTAGCCGGGGTTTTGCCCGTGCTGTATATCTGCATATTTTCTAACTTATTTAAATAAACTATTTTGTTGTAGAACATATTGTGAACAGAATGATTATATTATTTGCACCAGAACAAAATATAATACACTTTTTTGTAATTCTGAAAATATAATTTTTCTTTATTTATTTGAGATTAGCATTATTTTCGTCGACTTTATTGTTCTGCAACTTGCTAAATCTTTATTAGTCGGATGTTATCAAATGTTTTGTACCGAAACATTCCTTACAAAACTTGTATTTAAAACGGAGTTTCCATTCTAAAAACAATTTTATTGTGTAAATAGTATTGGCGAAACTTCTGAGCGACAATGTAGTAAGTTATTGTTTAATTTTGCTTTATCTTGCATCCATGACTTTTCGTAACATAAATTCACGTTTATTATACGAACACTGCCTTTCCTTATCATTTATAATAATATAAAAATATTATAGTATTATTTACAATTGGGAAGCCTTTACGCTATTTTAAATACCGTAGTTAAACGGAAATTGTTTACAAAACAATTCACAATTTGGCGAGATTGCTGATACGCAATGCTTACAACAAAAAGAGCGCGCTTGCATTCTAGCAATCTATACAAAAGTGGCTAAATTTTTTGGTGCATCAACTTTGGCGGCACAAACAAATTAACATTAGTCTTATGGGACCGCACAACTATAGAATAATTTATTTTAATACCTAATTGTTTTCAGTAAACTATGCCGTAATAATTTCTTCATGTTTGGTAGGATGTCCTTAGTACAATTAAAATTCCACAATTTAGTTTAATTCACAGTGAAGTACGTTAAAAAGTCTTCCAAAAAATGTGCATTTTCAATATTTAGGAAAATACTTTTAAGGTTTTTTTTTAAATGAAATATTTCAAATCACCCGAGCATGACTTAAATAGGTGTTAAAAAAAAGATGGTAGGATAAAAATTAAAATTGTTTAAGATTATTATTATATAGTTGATATCCACCGAGCAATCAAAATTTTTAACAAATATTTTTAAGTAAAAATTGTTTAAAAACTTGACTCAATAAAATTAGATATCGCAAATTTTCAAGGAATTGCTTTATAAAATCCTCAGAAAAGTCTCAGTTAAGTTCCAGGCAGAATCCTATAAAATATTAGTAAACGTTGTTAGCAGTATCGGTACGAAATTCCATGAAATTCTTATTAATTCTTGGTAAAATCCCTTGTTGACGGCATTAAACCTCTACGAACTGTTGGGATGTTTATGAAATCTTGTGAGATTGTCACGACATTTCGCTTACATAAATACTACACCAAGGTATGAAAATTGATACAAAATCGAAAAATGTATTTAATTATCAAAATTTTTACAAAGAAAAGTTTTAATTTAAATGAGCCGTTTCGTAAAAATCTCCAAAAATATGTTAGTATTATTTTCCATTATTTGTCGAATAGTATTACATATTTTTTTTTAATAATGAAAATATAAAAAATTCCATGAACACTAATATTTGTTAAGGTTTGCAAGAAATCTTATAAAGTATTTTTAATTCTCAGTTCTCAACATCTAAGCCCCAAAAACCCCTTAATATAGAATTTTCGAGTTGTTTTCCAGTAATTTTTAAATACAAAGCTGTGAAACTGTTTGCCAAAACGGATTTGATTCCGATAGATTAATCACATCTTTAATCATGTATAACACTAAACATCGGTGAAACAAACGAGCACCGCCTTGAACTTTCTAAAATTATATCAAAAATTGACGCACAGTTATTAATGACGCCCCGTCACTTCATTTTTTACATCATTAATAAGCTTTTAAGAAAGTCAGCTAAAAGCTCGGCGAAAAATAGTTTATTTATCAACAGTGTGTGTGTGTCTGTGATAATGAAAAAGAAAATAAAAGCTTTGCAATGCAACCATTTATTTTGTTATTACGATTCGCGGCAGGTAGGGTGTTTCTGGTTAGAACATCCTCTGTAAAGCTTTTATATAACGTAAAAAAATAATCCGAGTTTTATTAGAAAGCAAAGCGGAAAAATGATTTTGGTGTTGTTGGGATCCAATTTTATTTCCTATCAAGAATCAATTGGGAAAAAAATTGGTATATTGTTCAATTTTTACTTTGCGGAAGTAAAATTCATTTTACCAACTTTTACATTTTTGCCCGTAGAAATGAGAAGCCGAAAGGAACTCCGTCATCATCATCATCATGCATCAGCTTATCTCAGTTTCCCCCAGGACCAGCAGTCTGGATTTATCCGTAATATTCGGATGAATTTTGTTTAGAAATTAATAACGAACTTACCTCTGATGCTGATGATTGTGAGATGTCGTCAAGTGGTAAACAGAAGCACGGGTTTTGAGAAGGAAGAGTGCTGCTGCAGCTCTCGGACCGGAGCACAGAAAGCGTCTATTGATCACTGGCATAGGCGAGAACAGCGGGCGGGGATCCAGGATATGTCGCTGCCGCCGCCGCCGCCGCGTCCCTCTCGGTGCGCACAGACGGCACTGATGTTGGGGTTCCAGGGGCTACCCTGAAGCCTCTCTCGCTTACCCGAGGATGGAGCACATCTGCATGTGGGTTCCATTAGCACATGTGCGTGCCGGGATCACCAACTGACACCCCCTCGGTGTCATTATACGCCGTCAAATCGTGTTTTTGCTAACGACATCGAAGGCTCATCTCTAAAACGACTAATTGAAAAACGTCCTCTCTCTATTGCTATATACTGTACTCGAGGGATTCTCATTTTATTTTTATTTATTAATATTTAGCAAATGGATGCGTTAGCTTTTAGGTAATGCCTTAGTATTAAATTTATTTCTGAAAGCAAAAACGAGTTTTTTCGATAAAATTTTGTTGGGTAAGTACATAGTTACTAATTATTGTATATAATTTATATGTACGCATATTTCTATATAAAAAAGAGCTGTAATTCAGAAATAAACAAATTCTTAAATTTAGGCAGAAATATACGTAGGGGTGAGTACGAGATGGCCGCCTCAGGCGACCACTTTTTTGAGGGTGATAGAAACACTTATAGCGTGAATTATTAAGTACGAAATACATTCTAGACAAAAATTCTAATAAAAAAATGGGCTCTAACATCTCGACATAGTTTATCAGCCGTGTTTTGGTAATAAATTGTTAATTTATCAGTTCTACCTTTACTTAGTTGAAGTTCATATTTATCCAGGAAACAGCCACCAGCCGCCATTTCATGTATGAGAAAACAGATGAAAAACCTGCAAGGGTTATTCCTAAACAACCCCCGACACAGCTTACATGTACTGCCAAAGGCTAATTGACATCTGGGAGCAGCAAAACACTCACCAGAACCAAAGAAAAGCCTACAATGAAGGGGTCTATTCAAACTTCCCCGGGTAACACATGTAAAGGAAGAAAACTCGAAAAGCCTCCAGAACTTGCAACGTCGTCCAAAAACCTCAAATTCCTCCAAATAAATCTCCATCGTGCAAAAGTAACCTCGGATGTGCTTAGCAGGAGATTTATCAAAAAACAACATTGTGCTGTTTCAAGAGCCATGGACTATTAAGGGTCCGATTAAAGGACTAACAAATAATTCATGTAAGTTAATTTATGACACACGACATGTAACTCCACGAGCAGGTATAACGCCCACAAAAAGTATTAATTACTTTCTGCTTTCAGAGAATTCTACAGGAAACAATAGCCATACCAGTAGAGATACTCAATGAAAAAGGCAACCAAGAACTCTTCGTTTGTTCAGCCTGTTTCTCAGGAGACTCAAAAGAACCACATCCTAAAGAAGAGGGACTTAGTTTCCTACAGTAAAAAGTGGAACAAACAACTAATCATTGGATGTGATGCAAATGCACACCATACAAAACGGGGCAGCACCAACATCTACTATAGAAATGAGTACTTATTTGATTGTATTGCTAGCAACAACATGGAAATAGTTAATAAAGGTGACACACCAACTGCTCTTAATTATATACGGCAAGGTGTACATATATGGGCAATAGGGTTGAAAAGTGGCATGTAGCACAGAAGCCATCTATGTCAGACCATAGACACATAAGATTTAACATAGAAATAGCTCCAACACACACTGAAATGAGTAAGAATCCAAAACAGACAGGTTGGATATCCTATAAAGAGCATTTCCAGTCCGGTTTAGTAAATATTAATGCAAATATTAGAACGGAAGCAGACCTAGAACTAGCTGCAAAATAGTTAAACGATGTAATTATAACAGCTTATGCAGACTGATAACCTATAAAAGTCAATAGGAAAAAGTCAAATGGTTCCTGGTAGAACAAGGCTCATTTCAAACAATGAGCTAAGACGAGGAAACTTTTTAACAAAACCAAGTTCACTGGCGAGTGGACAGTGTATAAATCTGCCCTAACAGAATATAATAAATAATTGAGAAAGGCTAAAAGGAGGTCCTGAAGAAACCATTTGCCGAGACATGGCTGAACTTCTAACTCCATAAAGCTTGTAACAGGTCAACCCTCCACTAAACTGAAGGTTGGGACAGGGTGAATTACATTAGATAACTCAGAAGCCAGGATTCGTCCGAAATAAACAGAAGAGTCGTTTTTTTATTACTCTTATTTATACAATTTTAAATATTGATGTATTTTATGTAATTAAATTATATTGTATTAAATATAAAATTGAATCATGACATGGGAATTACAAAAGTAATGCCCTCTAATGTGCGGCGAGAAAAGTTGAAAGCAACAAACCGATATTTTTTGCACAGTTGAATGACAACAATTAAACAAAATGACGGAACAGCAGATCGGACGGCTAATCAAAATTTTTATCGATGTACGTTTTCTCAACAAGAGGGTTGACAGATTAACCTCTATGTTTTCTGCAAATAAAATGAAGTTTCTCTCACAAAAATAATTTATTCGCACGACCAAGAAGTCCACTACTGCCTGTAATAAAATAATGTGTTATTCAATGTTAATGTTTGCTTGCTTGCTATGCTGCTACCAAACTTCGGATGGCTCCATTTTTTAGGTATTTTGGTTATCTGATAAAGAAAAGTTAGTTTGTGGTATATTTTTAATACTCTCGTTTCTATTGTCTGATCACTCTCATTGCTTTTCTCTCGGCTTTCCTATATTTCTGCTTGTACATTCTTGTTGTCCTATTCATTATATCTATTTTTGTTTCATTTTTTTGTGTTTTTGTTTCTGCATTTTTCATCGCACAAGTAGCTGAGCTTTATTAGTTTTTCTTCCACGGTGTCTCTTCTACTGTTTTCGTTATGGCTTTTTTAATGGTTTTTAAGTTTTCTTTTATCCTTTCTTCGCCTTGCTCTTCATTCATGATTTGCATTTTTATTTCTTGTTACAGTTATCTCATGTTACTTCATCTCGAAGATTCTTCGTATTATAGAGCGTAGTTTTCTGTTTTTAATTTCTTTTTATGTATGAACCTTAATTTTAAATGTTTCCTAAACAAGTTTTGATTGATACTGGAAAAATTTAAGTTTGTTTTTAGTAATATTTAAAAACCAAAAATCTTAGATTATCCTTAAATCAAGATTTAGAGAAATCACTACTCTTTAAAAACAATTCTTAGAACGAATTGCAAGGTACCTAAGAAACCTCTCCAGAACGAATAAAAATCGAAACCCGTTAAAGTTAATTTCAACGCAAATTAAATAACAACAAAATAAAAGTTTATTTTTTCCAAAATCCTTGAGAACTATGGAAAGGTTTGTACGTCTACTCACTTCGCGGAAAATTCAGCAGGAATTGTGATGAATAATCTGGGTAATTTTTTGTAAAACAAAAAAATATTTGTTGTCTAAAAGTTAGTCGGACAGTGTCCACAGTATGTCGTTGTGATGACACTAAACCATCTAAAAAAAGCATTTATTGGTTTATGAAATGTTGGCGATAGATGAGCTCCTAACCAGATATGTCAGCTGTAGTATAACACATTTGTGTATGTAGAGGCGATAAACCTTATCGCGCGCATGCGAAAAGGCTCAATCTTGCAACGAACTTAGTTTGGGCCGTTAAAACTACTTGACTTTACTATTTAGTTTAGCAATCATTATAATTTAACGCAAACTACCCTGTTAAACTTTTCCCTCTCCGAATTATTCTACATCTGAGTGGGCAGTATGACATTTTATAAAAAATAGAAACAGTTCTCTTTTCTCAAATTTTCTCCATAAATCGCACTCAGCAATCAGAAAAGATAGAACTGCACATTTGAACTTCGCCGAATCAGCGAACCTACCTGATCTGGTCTTATTATTATTACAAATTCGAATATTAGAGAGAGATTGGCGTTCGTCTGCAATACTTCTAGAAAACCTGGCAAATAGTTCAAAAGTTATTATTGATACCGAAAACTGACTCAACCGTGCTGAATGTTATAGCAAGATGAAATATTGGAGAAATCTAAGTTTGCTAATAATAATATTCAGAAATTTAGAATTGTGAGAGGGTTTTAAATTGAGCTTGTTATATACAGCAATGCTTAAAGCGTATTTCAAAACACTTCAGTGCAAATTTTGACACATTTAAAAATTGCTACAAATTAAAAACGATTTAAAGCAGTAAAAATTTCAGTGACGGGCTTCAGTTGTACCTGCCCAGTTCTGTGTCGCAAAGCGATAGACATTCATAAAGGCTGTTTTATAAATTTAAGAATACATCTTTATATTCCATTTAAATTTAGATAATAGTGAACGACAAACAAATTCATTATTCAAACATAAATATAAATTTTTTAATGAAATGGTAATCACTAAATGTTTTAAAAAAATTTTCTTAATAAACAGTTTTAAAGTACAAACTATTTCAAAACTCTAAAACGAATAAAAAATATGTAAAATTGTACGGTATTTTTACTAAATTATAGAGTAAGTAGAATATTATTTAAGTTTCGGTTTTAAAAGATGATAATAAATAGACTTAAAATCGTAAATGTTTCGATAAATCCAATTAATTACGCCGTGCCATTATCAGCGAATTCTTGATGCAAAAAAAAATAAAAATATTTTTTCATTCTGTTACATTGCGTTTGCTAATTGTCAATTAAGTAAAAGCAGATGGTTGGAAGCAAATTTTAACCCAAAACTCCTATAGCATCCACAGGGAAGAGCATGGCAATTTGCTAAATATTAATTAACTATAAGAACACTTGGTATAAAATTAGGGCATTTATGTAAACCCTTATCATAGACGTTCATCCTTCCTAACCACGTTAGGGTGAAAATTAGAGCTGTGTCCTAACCCCTCATTTGTCTGTTAAAATTGCTTATGAATTAAGCGTATGTGCTTAATGTTTATTATAATTGTTATAACAGTCTTAAGCGACATATGAAAACATCTGGAGTGATACAAGCTGCGATTGTGCATGCCGAGCACCCCAGCATTTAGGGCACGGCGCGGGGTAATCCAGATAATCCTAATCGCATTGCCTTTACTAATTAAAGCTTGCATTAAGGAAGTCGGCCACCTCAAATTAACAAGAAATGAGAGAGAAGCGTGCGGTATTCCTTATTATACCTATTAGCGGAACTACCTAGGGAAATCTAACTTTATGAAGCTTTTGCAATGAAATATGGGCTTTGATTTTCAGATTTATACCTTCGCGTCAATAGTATTTACTTGTCATATTACAAAATACACCCATGCAATTGTGCAGTTTACGCAGTAAACAAAATTAAATTATGGAATACATTACTTTGGCTTTGAATAACTAATGAGAAATGTTTCTCTAACAAAACGAGGTTATAAGACACAACAAATTTTACTCGATAACATATTTCCTTCTTTCTTGTCTTAAATATTTCTAAGTTGTTTTGGCCTAGCATATTTAGGTCTATAAAATGTGCATGTGCAATGTATTATATTCGTATTCATTATTTTCTCTAAAGTACGTACAGCAGGGTGCAAAAGTAATGTCGCAAATAATATTCGTATATAGGCAACACCCTTCTCAGGCAGACATGAGCAGCGACAAAGGTTGTTACAAAGTGCGAGCAACAGTAAAAAGACAACAAATGCTTTGTAACAACGTTTACCGTGCTTCATGTCTGCCTGAAAGTGTGTTGCACTACTACTATTTGCGACATTGCTTCTGCACCGTGCTGTACGTTTGCACAAAGATTTGAATTTGCAATTATTAAAATGCATAATATTAAAAAAAACTGATAATTATCAGAGGTCAAAAAATACATCATCCTAGAACTGATTTATATAGTTATATAAGGTATATAAAAAATTAGCAAAGCACTTCGCCTGAACTTTCCAATACTTTGGAAATTGTCTTATCATATTTCAAAAGTACGTTCGTCTTAGTAATTTTAGGTCAACGTTTCCAGCACAAACAGTAACTTGTAAGATCACACTAGTAGTTTTGCCATTGTGCCAGCTCAGCTAGCGGCCTGAGGGCGATCGCATGTTTCATTGTATTTCAACCTATTTAAGTTTTTTTTTACAGAAAAGATATAGATTTTCTAATTTTTTTAAAATATTCCCTATTCAGGAAGATAAAACGGAGGAAAAAATTCGTCTGGAGAAATTCGGATAGAGTGGGAAACTTAACCTCTCTACATATTGCTGCACCTAAAATTTAGGAACATCTTATTCTACTATCACTCATGAGCAGTGTAACTTAATCAGAAATTTTTTTATCGTCTCCTGTAAAATAAATTTTTCATTTGTAAAAAATCATAAAAGACGTAACAGAGAAATTGATGAATTGGGACACAACCATATTATAGATCATTCCTAGCTCTATTTGTCTACAAAATTTAAAAACAATCAGCTTTTGAGCAAAATTTTTTTTAATACTCAAAATTTTTTTAATGTTTTCACTTTAAAATTTTCAAAATTTTTTTTACAAAGTAACATTATGTTCCGATCTGTCAACTCATTTTTGAGTATACAGGGTGTTTGTAAATTGCTGTACAACTTGTAAGTTCGTTATTAATAAAGATACTAATAAAAACTTTTTTTGCTTTGAACACCCGTATGTATGGTACAAAATGTTGTATACCAATTTTATACATGCCATAACTAATGTAAAATCACTAACAACTGCTCAAGAAATGCAAAACAAGTGCCATTTGCCTTAAAAAGTGCACTATGGCCAAATTACCCCTCCGAACTTCATTAAAACATGTGAAAACGTACTTTTTTTAATGGAACCATATGAGTTGCATTAGATTGTTAAAAATTCCAATAAAAAAAGCTTTAGAATGATATGCCATACTTTCCTTACTGTTGAAATTAGCATTTAAAACATAACTACGTCAAACATCATTCTAATAATACAATTGCTGAAACATAAATGGGTTGTTACTGTGCTTAGGCAATTGTTTCGTTGATATTTAGTACGTCTAAGCCCACTAACAACATGTGCTTCAGCAATTATATTATTATATTGTTATTTTTAGGTTTTTTTTAGCTAATTTTAACCACAAGAGAAGTAAATGATAGTAAAAAGATAGCACATAATTTTTTTTTTACAACTGTATTCCAATAAAAGAAACCGAAGTAAAATCCAACTACGCTAAACACTTACTAGAACAAAATCATTCAATGACATCTAATAACACCATAAAAAGTTTACACTTTTGTGATGATAAACGTAAATTAGATATACTAGAAGCTTTTGAAATTCACAAACATTTAAAAACTGTACCGTTAATGAATGAGCAAATTGATCTTTTAAATTCTCCTCTACTGGACATTTTGGAATAAGAAATCAAGTCATCTGCAGACGATTACCAAGATAAGTAAAAAAGTTCTATTGCTATAACAACGCTAACTGTTTACCTTCATATAACCTTTGAGAATGGCATGTTAACATGCTGAAATACGTATAAGGTTTAAATAAATAGAAATTGTTAAAGTGATTAAGTATTTTATATACAGATACTCATTAAATATGGACTTTAACGAAGTAAAGCTGGAATTGATAAATATAAATATAATAATTTAGATAAAGTCAGATTGGCTCATAATAATATAATCTTCAATAAAAAAAAAATTAATTAAAGTGGGTGTTTAATGTAATACTTACTTTTTGTCTTATTATTATATTTGAGGCAATTATTAACGTAGCACTTCATGATAAAGTATATAAAATAAATCAAACTGACTTTAAACACTCAATTGTTAACAAATTACAAGCACCTAACCTCTATATCATTGCACATGACATTTGAAATTGACAGAAATAAACATACTGCACATGCGCACTCAAATAAGACAGAGTTTCTCAACATGTTTTTACACTTTCGCAGAAGTGGATGAAATTTGGACAAGAAAAACAGCATATCATCTTGTATACTCTATCATGCACTACATACAATTTAGGAAGAAATAATTTATTATACGAAACATCGACAAATTAATAAAAATCATAGCACACTTAGTAACTTTTTTCAAATTTAAACGACTCAACTTCTTACAAAAGTTGAAATATCTAATGAACGGTGCGCCGTACGAAAAAAATATACGTAAAATTATGTAGAGAATAAAATTCTGCAGCTAATTCTGCCATACAAAATTTAAAATAATTTTATAAAAAAAGTTACTGTAGAAAAACTAAAGGTATCTGTCAGTAAGTGGCGTCCTATAGCAAATTTTTAAAAATTATCGTTTGGCATACATGACAACTCGCTACCGAAAATATTTTAAGGTATTTTTTTGGGGGCCCAGTACGCTCGTTAAAAATCGAAATTGGGGGGCGGAAATACCGTAACTTTCGGTGCGAAACGTCCAAAGCTATCAAACACCCGTATAGCGACAACAGAATGTCCTAGCACGCCTAAATGGAAGTGAAATGCGCATAACATCATTGTAACAAAAGTTCATTGTAGCGCTAACTATACGGGCGGTCTAGGACCTTTTACCGTCGCCGTTTCGCCGTCGGTCGTTTCGCCGTCGGCCGTTTCGCCGTCGGCCGTTCCGCCGTCTCTGTTTCGCTGTTGACCGTTTCATCGTCGCCGTTTCGCCGTCGGCTATTTCGCCGTCAACCCAATATACAATGTTTCCCAAAAGGTATGCAACAAATGGGAAAGCTTTTTTTATTATTAATTTCTCAACAAATTTTACTCTTTATAAAAGTTATAAATACATATTTATTAATTTTATTATTAACCTAACCTAGCCTAATCTAAGAAAAATAAAAACAAAATTTCAACACTAAGCGCCTAAATACATTTGTTAATTAAACAATTAATTACAATAAGACAAAAACGCCCAAATATTTAAACTAAAGACAATTGTTTAATGGATTCGCACAGAACACTTAATGTTATAAGTGGTTTTTTATATTTGAAAAAATCTATAAAATTATTAACTGGATGAGGTCGAAACAAGACATTTTTGACGGCGAAACGACGACGGCGAAACGTCGCATTCCGCCGTTTAGAAATATAGGTATTACGTATGTGATTTAGTAGTAGTAGACTTAAACGAGCTATTCTGCGAGTAAAGATGTCTAGGACACCCTGTCTCGTATATGAAATTGGTGTCGCGGAGAATTACACCCCTAACTGCCATATTACTCTCTATTACGATATCAATCTGTTTAAGCAAGTAAAATAGATTAATGTTCTGAAAACCGCATTCTAAATTTTTCATAAAATAAGTTTCAGTCATAATTATAGACTCCATTGAAAGTCTTTCACTAAATTTCACACTGCTGCACGACGAGGATTAAATACACAGACTGGTTTAATAGCACAATCTTATATGCAAATAGTCTTGATCCTAAACCAACAAATCAAAGCAAAATTGATTATACATATTTCAAGTAGTTTGTTATAGTGACTCACTTTTACTGTCCCACACTTCTAATACTTAGAAAAAGTAAATATTTAATGAAAATTTTTAGTTCTGAGATTTTAATGAAACATTTACGAAACGGAACGTCTGTTTTTTTATAAAACTTACAATTTAGAATAGTATAAAAGAAATCATGTTTTTTTTGTTATATTTTGTTCAAAATATGGAATGTTTCAAATTTTAAAAATAAATTGATAAATCAGCATAAAATCTGATATTATAATCGCCAATGTAATGACATACAATTTGAAATTTTAAATAATCTCAAAATAAAACATTTTCGAGAAGTGTGAAATTTTTCAAAAACTGGCCAACAAATTGTTTTTTAATTTTATAAGTTAATAGATCTAGGGATAAACTATTATTTAAATAGAGTGTTATGCCTTCTAGAAATTTTTAATATATAAAATTTAATGTTTTTACATGGTGACAATGTTTTTTAAACAAACTTTCAACGGAGTTTCTGGTACTTTGCCCATGTAGTTGTAAAAATAAAAATTAAAATGTTATGGAATCTGGCTTTGTAATAACGGGGTTTACTAAGCACAAATGGGAATTTCTCCCGTCTTTGAACTAAAATAAAGTGAGTAAAATAATTAGTTTACGGGATGCTAATGCTCGAAAAGAGCAATTGATCTTTTCTGGGTTTTATTTATAATGGAGAAATCTGGTGAAAAGATTGGCTGAAATGGAATTTTTTACAGAAAAGGGCTTTGGCGTGGACATCCAGCAAATCCGTCTACACTTGTGGCGCCACCTGCGCCTCTTCAAGGCATTAAAACAACAAAATAATTTTTGACGAATTTTAAAACTGTTGTCACCACCGTATTTTGTTACTGTACCTATTTGAGTGGAAAATAAAATATGTATTTAGAAAAAAATCTAAAAATGTAAAATATTCCAAAAAAATATTAGGCAACCTCTCCTATTAGACGCCCCTAATTCACGTATTCAATAGACGTTAAGTAAAAACAACAAACTAAACGAGTAATATATGGATATACATATATTTTATGAGGAAGCGTTGCATATGTAATGTTTATAAGAACTTGTACTGTTTTTAAACGTAAAATTTAATACATATATTCCATAAACATAGAACGATACAAAATTTGCGTTTAAGCTGAGTAGAGCTATTCTTGCCCATCCCTTAATTATTTTGCTATCCCACTTATAAACGGTGATAGATGTATCAAACCGCCCTGGTGGCCCTCTGTGTACGAATACAAACTGCCAACCAATATTTTTCAACAAAAATGATTTGTGTTTATTTGACGGCAGGTTTCCAACTACATTTGTTTTTCAGCGCATTCGGTATCTAAGCAGTATATGAATGACGACTCACTACTTGTCGAAGCAGTACGACCTAGTAATGGGATATTTCGAATAAAAATAATCGAACTATTGATTATCAAAATACCTCGAGATATCTCGAGAAGTTACAAAAAAAGTATTCAAATTATTTTACAATTTTAAAATTTACGTTTTTTCTAATTCATGAGCGAGCATTGAGGCGATTGCAGCAAATGCAGACAAAACTAGTGGAATCCGAATAAATAAAGTCGGCATTCTTCGTCGAGCAAACACGGGTGACAAGGAGGTAAGACCGATTTGATTTGCACATTTAGATATTACTGATATTAAAATCAGCATGTACAACAGATACCACCGCACTATTTTGCATTTTGCGGACATTTCAGCGCAGAATCGTATTTGAAAATTTTAATGTTACACTAAGTTTCTGTAAGCTTGGTTTGACCTACATCTCTGTGCGAAAGTGGCTTCCTAACTAAGGTTGAGATGCAAGCCGTGCAGCCAGCAACGAACGGAAAGCTGAGCAAAGTGGAAGGGGGTCGTGTTTGATATATAGATGCGGTGATTAGGCTACTGAAGTATTAATCCCGAGAGTAGGGTAGCTAGGGTAGCGACTACTACAACAAGTTAAGATTGGAGGTGCATCCGAGCATTCGAATTTTGAACTGTTCAAAGTCGAAAGTTTATTCTAGCCAAGGAAAGACGATGAGAAAGAGAGTTCATTCGTATAAATATAAAAAGTATATAAATATAAAAAGTTAACATTTTCGAAGTATGAAAATGTCTAAAGGAACTGCTTCACCAATTTAAAATGAAAGTTTTCCTACTTCCCGTAACTTCCTTTAAATCTCTTAACAAAAACACAGACACCACGATATTATGCTTTCAGATCAAATTATAAAGCGCAGTATTTGGATATCTGGCCCCAACTAGACGTTCGCAGGTGATTAGAATTCTGTATTGTACTCCATCTGTAACAGCAAACCCTTGAAGCAACAGAAGATAGCAGATGTTACATAACAATGGGGTTGCAGTCTATTGCGAAATAATGAACACATAACAGCGCAGACACAATTCGTTGCAGCAGCGGTTCATTACATCCATGAAAATCGCGTGCATGTGGGAACATGTAATCGACTTAATCCTAGGCACTCTGTATTATTACGACATATAATCATGCACGCTTGCTATGATTAAATGGGCTTTAATTACAACTACATTTAATTTTGCACGTAGAAGCAATTTTTAAATTTGACTCGAACGTGATATAGAGCTAGCATCTTTTTTTTGGCAGGTAGAAAATGAGGATTTTAAACAAACAAATGATGTTCATCATAATTCCATAATCCTACCAGTAGATAATGGAAATTTAAATATGCTATTTTCGAATGAAATATGAATTTATGAACAACTTTTCCATATTGAATAATAACGCGTTTTTAAATTGCCTTCGATCGCTCCTATAATCAAACTTCTATATTCTGCGCCTACGTAAAACTTTAAATTTTAATCATTTTGGAAATTTTAACGGTTTCAGTCGTTGTAACTTGTTACCTCTTACACCTTTTCTAACTAACTGAACTGTTACTGATAAATAATTGAATAATTAAGTGATTACATTGGTGAACAAAGGTTTTTTTTCTTATACTCTAATACGTGTACCGTATGTACTTTTTCATGCTGATTCTGAAAACATTTTCAATTTTTTTCTACCACATCAGAGATTTCAGCAATTTTCAATAATAGTTTTCTCCTATATTACTTTTTTACTGGATTTGGCATTTTCTGTTTTACCGCACTAATGTTAAATACTGAAAGGTTTTCCCGACTTGTTTAAACAGGTCTGAACAAGTTTTGGCGTGTTTTCTATGTCACAGCTGTAAGCCTCTCTTTGCTTTTAAACCAATCATATTTCTGAAATTCGTAGATATGCGATTATGCGCGTATATAAGAAGGTACAGAAGATGTATTACGAGTAATAAAATTGAGTTGAGTCAGTTTGTGATAATCTGTTGTGTTTTATATTGACAATGTCTCGTAAGTGTATAAATGATCCAAAGAGTTTTTGTTATGTTTGCGGAGAAATAACTATTCAGCAGCTTAAGCGAAATATTACATCTACAATAGAAAAAGCGTACTACTACTCTTTTAGTATTGAAATTAAAAATCAAGACAAATGCTGGACTCCTAGAACTTGCTTTACGCGTTGTGCTGTTTCTCTAAGAAGCTGGTTGAATGCTAAGAGCACTGCTATGCCGTTTGCGGCTCCTACGATTTGGAAGGACCATACGACAAACTGCTACTTTTGCTGCACCAAAATCTTCGGGTTTTCTGAAAAAATTAGAAGAAAATTGCTTATCCCAGTTTGCCTTTTGCTATTCGTCCAGTACCTCATTCGACAGACTTTTCGGTACCAACATGTCCAAGCATTTTGAAAGAAGAACAAGTTGATACGGAAACAGAATAAGCAACTGAAGAACTGTCAAACAATGATGAAGAATTTTTTCCATCTCAAGAAGACAAACCTAATTAAATAACTCAATTAGAACTTGGTGACCTGGTTGGAGATTTGAATTTATCAAAAACTGAAGTAGAGATACTAGGATACTAGGATCAAGATTACGAGGAGAAAAGTTGTTTGGCTTCAGATACGCGTATTTCAGTATATCGCACTCCTCAGAAAGAATTATCACAGTATTTCTCAACTGAAAAAGGTATATCCTTCTGCAATAATATTGACAATTTAATGCTTGTCTTAGGTTATGAACACTATGCAGAAGAATGGCGTGTATTCATCGATGCTTCGAAACTGAGCTTAAAAGCTGTTCTTCTTCACAATGGAAATATTTACCCTTCAGTTCTTGTTGGACATTCTGTTTACATAAAGATCCTATGACAATATGGTATGCCTTCTTGACAAAATTAATTACAGAAAGTGTAAGTGGTACCATTAGTGCTGATTTAAAAGTTGTGGCAATTCTGCTTGATTTACAACTTGGATACACGAAACATTGTTGTTTCGTTTGTGAGTGGGACAGCTGAGCAAGAAATTGCCATTCCATTGTTAAACAATGGCCACCAAGAGAGCAGCGTATTCCTGGGCTTAAGAACATAATCCATCCGGTAGTAGTTGAGCGTAACAAAATTTTCCTACCGCCGCCGTTGCATATAAAATTGGGTTTGATGAAAACTTTCTCAAATCCATGAACAAAAAAGGACATGAATTTCAATATCTTCAAACAAAAATTTCCCAATACCACCGGTGCAAAAACTAAAGAGAGTAGTTTTGTATCCCAAATTAATCTATTAATGCAAGATACAGAATTTGAAGAGGCTCTAAGCGACTTAAAACGTTCTGCTTGGAATGCTTTTAACGCAGTAAAACAAAATTTTTTGAGAAATACAAAATCTGAACAATACAAAGTAATTTTTGGTGAACTTCTTAGAAGTTATCAAGCATTAGGTTGTAACATGGGCTTTAAAATACACTTCTTAGATTCCCACTTAGATTTTTTCCCCAAATCTTGGTGACGTTAGTGATGAGCACGGAGAACGATTCCATCAAGACATTGCCACTATCGAAAAACGTTACCAAGGGAAGTGGAACAGCGAAATGCTTGCTGATTACTGCTGGACACTGATATCAGACAGTTCCACAGCCCCATACAAAAGGAAAGTAAAGAGAAAAACATTCTAACTGTAATGAAATAGTGTACCTATTAAGTTGCAGGCTTCCGCGGCCGTTGTTAATAACAGCTAGGCTTCCGGGTTGGAGCCGCGTCATCGGTGCATGAACTGCCGACGTTTCGTCCTCGGTTCCACGGGACATCTTCAGGGCTGTGGTCACTTTGGGATCTGGAACACAACAGTTGTGTTCCAGATCCCAAAGTGACCACAGCCCTGAAGATGTCCCGTGGAACCGAGGACGAAACGTCGGCAGTTCATGCACCGATGACGCGGCTCCAACCCGGAAGCCTAGCTGTTAGTGTACCTATTAGTTATTATGCGTAATATCTTTTATTCATTCTTTAAGTTAATTTTTACAAAACCTAACCTGCTAGAAGTAATTTCTTTTTAAGATTGTAATTAGAACTAAAACAAAAATGAATTGTATAGATAATAAAGAAAAAATAAAAAGTTAAAAATTTGGTGAGCAGTGTTATTAGACGTGAATAACTGTGATTTGATTTACAAAAAAATTGTAGAAACATTAGAAAAATGTGTACAGAACCTGTTAGGATAAACTAGAGGTGCAATAATAAGTTTTTTTTTTAAATGTCATAGATCAGCAATAGCGCAGATGGTTTAACACAGATATAAGATCATTAACATAATAGTCGGGGTGTGAGGTACATGCCACATGCACTGGATTTGCCATTCCTAAAACTATACTCAATCTTTAACTATTAAAAAATTTGCAAATTGTGAAACCATTACCAAGAGTTTTATTTTATTAATAATCTATTAATTTTTTAATAGTTAAATATTTATTAATAATGTTTCACCATGTGCCTACCACACAATCAATTCTTAAATCGGGATGCCACCGCTTGTAAAACTGAGGCTACGGAAGATGCACAAAGCCAAACCTAATGTTTTCTAGTAAAAGATGTAATTTTTTTATGTGAAATGCACAGCAAATGTTCATTTACACTTGGAGCCCCATACTATAGAACTCTGAACGCGCAATAAAATGTGCGTGGTAAAAACTGGTAATCGTAACTATAATATTAGGCAAGACAAAAAACTATACATTGTTTGCATAATCTCTTTTTGTCCTTTCACATTTAACTTAATCTACCTACCGAACGGCTCGTCAAATTTAAGGGGGAAGGGATGCTAAATAATATGCGATTTTGAAAAAATAATAAATAGAAAAGTGGTTCAGTTTGCCGAGTTCTATAAGAAGGCAAAATATCTGCACGTATTTCAATAGCATCCTGTGTATTCTACCGAGTTTACCTGATAATTGTTTTCTTGTCAGAAAAAAATAACTGCTTAAAAGTTCCATTCGGGAATCTTTTTCTGACGGGTATCGAAAAATTTTATAGTGAGCCTACGGGAGAATATAATATATTTTTTCGATGGCATAAAGTACACAGCTAAGATCCATTACTAAATGGTAAGAGGAACCAAATTTGATTTATTACAATATATTTTAATAATCCACTTTTACGAGTTTCATAAAAGGCATATTATTATGAAAATGTTCATCATGCAAAACATTTCCCGTTTCACATTATCAAATTTTTATACGCTGTAAATGATCCCATTAGTTTTTAGAAACAAAAACAACAAAAGATAGTTGACGAAAACAACTATCTTATACGAAACTAAAGCTTCAATCAAGTATTTATCATAAATTCTAATTAAATTCAAATCAATAAATGGGTACTTGCAATATCAATAAAATTTCGTATATACTGGGTAAAGCCGAAAGGATAATTGGAAAGCAATTTGTACGTTTTATGAGTTAAAATCCAATCGGCATGTAACATAAAAACTTCATTATCAATCTGGTCTCTATTAAATTCAATTGGTTTATCTTTTTGGACGAATTTTAAATGGCATTGTTTTCCGCCGAACCAAGTAAAAGATAAGATTACTTCCCGTCAAACGCAGCTCCACATAAATATGTAAACAGGCTAGGCGTATTAAAAGGGAAAACCGAGTGTTGTTATTGTAATCCCCTTAAACACAGTTTAATAAAAAAAATCCTATAAATAAGATTAATATTACAATTTTGGTAGAAAAATTTAAATATTTTTGCAGTGATAAGAATTTTAAATGGGGGATGGCAGTATTGTAACAATACAGGTAATCTCTTTTATCTCGTTAATAAATCTTGCAGGTAACAGTTTGTTTGGCAGGTTTTATAGAAATTTTATAAATAGCTGAATAAAAACCTTCTTTTTTAGACAAAAAGTTAAGCTGTATTCATTTTTGTTTGATGCACCCACATAACTGCTATATTTAGAATTTTTTTTACCCCTTTTCCAGTATAAAAAAAAATCGAACTAATGACTAAGTTAATTTTGATAATTAAACTTACAACGCGACCTTAGTTTTTTAATTCTTTTTCACGTACTTTTAATAAATAAAGCTCCTTCTATAACATCATTATTATTTGATAATAAGCCATACTTACGAAAGTGTTTGTGCCAACAACAAACATTTACACTGTTCAAAGCTGTTAAAACTTCTTTTGAAAAATAATGAACAGAATGTGTCGAGATGCACGACATGTACTTAAAGCATCCAGCAATATTGTATATTCTCAAATACGCAAGGAGTCATCGATTATAAAATAAATACTGGACTTAACTAATATGCATAACTACTACCCAATCGCGTTAATGTTAATCTTTCAAAGTGAAATCTCGATCCAGCGAATAATAAAATAAATCTATTGAAATTTTAATTCTATTATTTCATTATATACAATGTTTTTAGTAAATATACCCAATTTTCCTTTAAATTAGTTCCGCTCATTAGTATTTTCAGTTTTAATTTTTACATTTAAAACTCTAAATTCTAGAAAAAAAGGTGTAATTTTCCGTGAGAGAATACAGGTTCTGGTAGATAAGTTTATTATATGCATGTCCTTGATTCTTATAAATGGTGATTAGTTATACTAGCTGTTTTTTTAAATTTTAAATGGCAATACAGTACCCGAGTAAACCTTATATTAGTTAAATATTATTATTAGTATTATTAATATAAATAATGCGTCACTCCACAGAAATGGTTTTACTCAGTACCAAACGCGGAGCTACCTGCGGTCAAGTCAGCGGATTGCGTGCCAATAACACAAACATACAGTGCAAACCTAAAACTTTTACTGGTTCAATACATACCAGCACATACGAATATGTGTCTTACATAATGAACGCGTAAAGATCTGACTTCTAGTAGTGGGGACCCGTCGTCACAAAAGATGAGGTAGGTGGAAGAAATGTGGATTTACCATAAAAAACTACACATAAACACAAGAAAAAAAAGAGTATCCGTTAACAAATTAAATAACGATATATCTCAATTAATAAGCAGAAGCAATTTCACGCCTTATACTTAGAGCATTAGATCGTCTCAAGACCGTTCCTATTTTTTGTCAGGAGGTGGTGTTCAAGTGCCTTTTTTTAAAGAATCTTTAAATCATTTATCTTGCATAAATACACGATTTTTGCTTCTCGTTTATACAGTAGTGTTTTTATGCAACACTTTTTTTTGAAATTAAAAAGAACACATGTTAGAGCACAAAGAAACCAGAAACGTTTACTAAAAAATATCCCAGTTGTTTTCCTTATTTTTTTTTTTAATTTTCGAAGTGTTTGATTTTAATGAAATTTGATGTAATAATAATAGATGGAAGGGTCATCACTTTAGGATGTAACAGAAGATTTTGTATGTGATTTCTGAGGTTGGCTATTAGCGTCAGGTAAGGAGCATAGTTTGGAGCCACTGTAGGACCAAATGGTGGAATTGCTGGAGTTGTTGGTCGTAGCACAGGTACTTCTTTTACAATCACTTTAGGATGTAAATGTAAAATAAATAAAATAAATATCAAGAGCAAAGTGCTTGCATACACACGATAAGCTAATATACTCAGTCAAGTCAGCAAAAACTGGTAAGGCTACCGGATCTGACAAAAGTCCTGCAGAATTGGTCAGATTTATTAAGGACGATAATGCCAATACCTTAGGCGATGTATTCAATACAATACAACTGCGGAAATATACATAATGAATTGCTGATATTCGTCACCCTACCAAAAATAACGAATCCCAAGCAAAGCGATGTCCATCAGTTTAATGAGCCATGTTTTAAAAAATATTTTTGAATATAATTCACAAAAAGATATACCAAAAATGAGAAGAATAGCGTCAATCAAATGGGATTCGGAAACGGTTATGGTACGAGAGAGCTTTGTTTCCTGTAATTGTTTTAATACAGCGTTGCTTAGATGTTACTAAAAGTGTTTTAACGAATATGTTGAACAAAATCGGGCCCAATATAAAACCCTGCGGTATTCCTGGTACTGCTGTATTAAGCTTAGACGTTTTAGCATTGAAGGCTGTTGAAAATGTACGGTTAGTTAAGAAAGATTTGATTCTATGTAAAAGATAAGGTGACATTCCTATTTCCATAAGTTTCTGTATCAGTCCTTTATGCGAAACCGTGTCAAACGCTTGCTTGATGTTTATGAAAACGGCAGCCGTGTGCTGTTTGTTTTCAAAGCCTTGGCAAAATATTCGGCGATGCGACTCAATGGATGGGTTGTTCCGAGGGGCTAATCATTTCAAAAATGAGTGTACACCGAATACAGATTCTACATGAATACAGCAAGTACATAATTAGTACGACCGAATACCTGACTAAGTACATACACAGCAAAGAATTCGTTTGTGTACTCAAGAATACCCATGAATACTATGAATATATGGGAGTACATGAGAATACATACAAATATTGGATAGAGTACGTCTAAATACGAGAGCAGAAATTACTACAATAAAGTTACAATCACGATAAACGTTTATGTAATAATATTTATTAGGTACAGGTAAATGCTGTAGTACAATATAGTTGTAACAATATTTTATATACATATATATTTATTGAACAAAAAATAAATTATACATTCTGCAAAGAAATAAATAAAACTTTGACCTTGGCAACACAACTTAAAGTTGTCACAATGTGTATTATATATTTATTAAACAAAATATAAATTATAGATCCCACAAAAAAAGTAAATAAAAAACAAAACGGACACAAAAATGTGTATGAAAAACTTCTCGAAAAACTTCGCGAAAAACTTAAACTTATCGTTCAAATAGGTTATACCTCGGGTTATACATTAACTTAAATGTAAGCAAAAAAACATGTTTCATTATTTCATTTGTTCATTACCCTTTTCTGTCTGTCACTGCTTAAAAAGCATTTTGCTTTCTGCAATAACCAACAAAGTGTACTCTTTTTTATTGAAATAATTTAATATTTGTGTCTTTCACAAAAACTTTTGATTTATCATCTGGCTGTTCATCAGGTACATCAAAATTTAAGTCGGAAGCATTAGCGACATCATTAGGTGCATTTAAGTTTAAGTTATCCCTGCTGCTATCCCTGTCGGGCATATCACAGTCTTCGTTGTGGGCTTGGTCATCATCAATCTCCTCCAAGTCTACATCAGAGACCTCCGAATCATGATTATCACATGTATTTATTTGCGGTATAAAGTCAGTTTCAAATATCTTCACTTTTAACTGAAGAAATACTTCTTCACAGATGTTTTGGCAGATTCAATAGCGGCACAAATTGCATCGTCTCCGGGTAAAATATTTAACTCGCTGCATTCAACATCTTTTTTACGTGGAAATTAGAAATCCTTCATTTGTTGTTTTGAATAAAGTATTCCAGTTTGTAACTGTAATCTCTTTAGCCTGTGCAGAATTTCTAGCACACTAAAATTTACCATAGTACTGTAGGTAGAAGTCATGGATCTTGTTATTCTGAAAAAATTTTCACACGTCTGGCTGTTAAAAAAACCAGGTAAAAAATATTGTGGGCAGTTACTTTCCCTCAAATTTTTTATGACATTAATTAATTGCATGTGCGTTTATTTCTATGCACATGTAACAATTGCTGGGTATGAAGTTCTCCATGTTCCATCCATATCTTATTTATTCTTATATGCCAAAACACAATTTTTAATCATCTGTAAAAAAATGAACGTGGCTTGAGCTCCACGCTGTTTTAATAAGTCTATATAACAGTTGGTGATATATTTACGTCTGTTTTACATAGCAAATTCCTTGACTTTGGTTCTATTAAGAGTTGTAAGTCGTTCACTGATATAACATTTCTTCGTAACAACTTTTTAGTTGATTTTTTAATCTGATTTGCAATTACACTCGTTTTCAATAAGCGGTTTCGTAATTTAGTGCCTATACGAACAGTGTCCTGTATACTGATAACAGAAACCAGCGCGCACATAAAGTATTTTCCAATTTTTCCTAAACTCTCGTCTAAACTTAAATTCATACACTTAATTCCCAGTTTCATGTGAGATTTCATTGCGCTTAAACATCTTGTGTCGCCATCGATCGACATCCCCAAAATATTAACATCGTACTTTTTTGCTTCTCTGGCAATAAAGTCCCACCTGTGAAGTACCTCTGAAGCCTTAAATCTGTTGTCGGTTCCATATATACATAAGCAAAATGGTGATGCATTTTCTTTAAGTGGTTGTACCATTATAACTTCAGCAATATTTGATGCTACACTTGTTTCAAAATATTTCTTTATAACTATTGCTTTGGCAGTTGGATAGTTGTGAATATTGGAAAGGCCATTTTCATTTAAAACCTCGCATATTACGGTATGAATGCTTTTAACTCGGTTGTCTGGATATCAAGCAAGCATTTGATAGAGTATGGCATTTAGGTTTACAATAAAAAATCAAGTCAGTCTTCCCAAGCCAAATTTACCTCTTACTGAAATCTTACCTGTGTGACAGAAACTTCGAAGTTAGAATAAACAATTCAATCTCGAATTACCAGTACATCTCTGCAGGAGTACCGCAAGGAAGAGTTCTGGGTCCCCTACTGTATTTAGTGTTCACCTCAGATGCTCCAACCACAGCCAACGCGGAGGTTGCTACCTTTGCTGACGATACAGCAGTACTATCTATCAGCAATGTGCCTTTAGAGGCATCCGAAAATCTTCAGAATCACCTCGACCTCCTCCAGAATTGGTATAACAAGTGGAGAATCTCTGTAAATAACGACAAATCCACCCAAGTCACCTTTACCAACAAGCGAAGTGTATGTCCTCAAGTTACAATTAACAACTCAGTTATACCAGTAAAGTCAGAAGTCAAATATTTAGGGATGCACCTTGACCAGAGACTCACCTGGACAACTCACATAAAAACAAAAAGAAAACACCTTGACCTCAAAGTTAAAGAAATGAGCTGGCTAATTGGAAGGCGATCACAGCTATCCCTAGAAAATAAAGTTCTCCTGTATAAAGCCATTTTGAAGCCAATTTGGACCTTCGGCATCCAACTATGGGGCTGCACAAAACCGTCAAATACTAAAATTCTGAAGCGCTTCCAGTCGAAGACGCTTCGCATGTTGACAAACGCTGCTTGGTACGTCAATAATCAGACCCTCCATGAAGACTTGGGGATTCCATATGTATTCAGCGATATCCGAAGATTAGCAACTGTTCAACACTACACTCTTGTGGGACACGAAAACGATCTTGTGAATCAGCTAGCCCAAGAACCAGTCACACCAAGAAGACTAAATCGCCAGTGGCCACATGATCTCATACCTCGACCCAACCAGGTTTAAGCCTTTTATTCGGGAGTAACATCAATGGATGGACCTCCCTCAAGTCACTAACTATGTCACACGATTTGCTTATTACTCATTTATGTTTTATAAGAGTAGATTGTAAATATGCACTCATGTTAAATAAAAAAAAACTCGGTTTTTACTGTCTGTTGTTCACTAGAGTGTTCACTGCATTTTTGCTCACTCTACTCCCTCTACGTACAATTGCAGCTGATGTAAGGGCTGCTCAATTTCTTCAGAACTAGTCTAGTCTAATCTGGTAAAATCGGTCGGAAAAGTTATGATTGAATTAACCGAGGTCGCACGAATACAAGAGAATGCACGATGAATACGCGAGTACACTAGGAATTCACGCGAATGTGGTTGAATACACAGGAAGATGCGAATGCAGATGAATATGTATTCGATTGCTCTGCTAGTGTACACCTGAATACGTAAATGATTAACCCCTCGGGTTGTTCCGAAACCCAAATTGAAACCTTTGGTAATGTCGGTCCTAACTAATTATTACAATTTGTAAACTAATTATTTTTATGGGTATAATAAATAATCGTTGACATTCTGTATACAATTTAAAATCTAATGACAATATATGGAAGTAGACAAAACTTATTTCTTATAAGCATTTGTCAAAATTGCATTTAAATTTGGGTCTGTAAATTTGTACATATAAAAATTGCTATTATTTACATTAAGCTATTAAAGTTTGAAATCAAAGTTGCACATTGTGTTTATACCATACATTCCTCATGTTCTCGATTACAAAATTGCAAATATGTGAATTTCCTAATACTTAATAAATTATTTAAATTTGACCCAAAATATTTAATCAAAACCGTATAGATTACAGCCTTACAACTTATTCGATCAACTGTTGAGCGCCCTTAATTAATACCCGAAGATTCTTTGAACGCCGGTTGAAGAATAGAAAAAGCTGCACGAAATCTATGTAACCATAGTGAATGACGCGACTAACGCTTCTTAAAATTTGAATATATTAATTAGTTGTCTTGTCTTAACAAAAGAAGTTATGTAGAAGTTACAAGAAAAGTTTTTATTTGAGAAAAATGTGATAAAAAGTTATGTTTTGGACTGTGTGAAGAGCAAAGGAATTACCTCTCTTATTAGTAGAGTAAGGATTTTATGCGAACGCATATTCGATAGTTTTGATATGCCAACACAGTATATTTTGGGGTTTTGGACCATATTTTTAGAATAAATGCATATTTAAATATATTTCTTACTATTCGCAAAACAAACGTTCAATTTTTAAATATAAAAATAGGAGAAAATTAGAAGCAGATTGGAATTTTCAATAAGTGCGTGCTGTTACTAGGTATTCTTGAGCGGATGTCCCGCATTATACCACGTAAAATGTAATTTCTAAGTTTTGGAAATTTTACAATCATTTCTAAGAATTATGTTATTGCGGTACTTCTTGAAAGTAGCAGATATTAGTTTCATTCTGTTCTTCGCGCCTACCACTTAGTAAGAAATAGCAAAATAGTGGCTCGCCTTGTGTGCGTTTTTGTTTATACAAACAAAATGCCAAAAGACAGCAGCTTGTCTTTATTATGGATAAAAGGTTATCTGGAACTGGTGCTACAAAAAAAACAAAATATTTTGCAAAATCTGCAACAAGAAGGTAAGCTTTACATCAAGGCAAATGTCAAAAATCTCGGAACCTACAAATGCCGATCCGCAAGTCCATTGCTAAAATTTCTAAATTAAACGAAAAAGAAGAATTTAATTTCGATTTATGCAATGCTTTAATGAATGCTAACATACCGCTAACAAAATTAAACAATAATAATTTTAAGTCATTCTTGGAAAAATATATACTAGTAAACATGTCCCAGATGAAAGCACTCGTAGGAACAATTAGCATTTATTAAAATCAATTACAGTTTTGTAAGTACAACACTTAATCAATTACAAAAGAAAGAAGTCTTGCTATTAGATTCAGTAGAACATATAAAAACGTTTGAAAAATCAATTCATCAAGTTAAATGCAATATTGAAAAAACTGTATCGCAGAAACTAACAGACGTATTAAATAAAAAAGAGAGTTTTAAAACTCTTATGAAGGTGAATGAGGTTCTAACTGGCAACTTTAATGATAGTGAGATGCAACTAGACCTGGACATTATTACTAATTTAAAAACTGCGCCAATCACTTCAGTTTACGCTGAAAAGAGCTTTACCGCTTATAAAAGCATACTGTCTGATTAAAGGCAGTCGTTTCATGTTGATAATCAAGAAACACGTATTGTAATTCATTGCTATAATCCCATAGAATATAAAGATTAGGTATAAGTTTAAATTGTTATCCTATACTAATGCTAGTTTTTAAAAATTGCCTTTGTTAAATAATAAGTTGAAGGTTCTCCATATGCGCTTTTTTGAATAAAAAATTTTTAAAAATCTTTTGTTCGCTGATTTTACTTGCAAATTTTGTATATAATGCTTCCATAGTGTGCATAAAATGCTGAATATTTTGCATATATTTAGTGCATATATACGCGCATATTTTAACGTTTTTTCTGTGCATATAAATACGCGCCTAGCTTATGAGGGTGAATTCCTAGACAAATCGGATTAACACTAATAATAAAATTGCTATTAATTTACCCATACATACGTAATATGGAGATAATACTAATATTACCAAGAAACAGGTGAACATTTTTGGATTTGAATTGATTTCTGAAATATAAGACCTCTGCGCAATAACACGCCAGCAGCGTCCATGACCCGAGAACCGAACAATAACCATAAACAAAAACTGAAAAGAAAAGAAGGCGCTTTTACTGCAGGTGCACTCAGATCGGTTTTGTTTCTCACATTTTATTTTCAACAAAGACCTTTTCCTTTTCTGCAGCGTTCAGCTTGACATAAATTTCTAGGGAATGGTACCTTTGCATTATGTATCGCTCTTGCAGAAAAGCGATACGATGCAGAGAAATATCTCATAAGTGTGCAAACAACCGACTAACGCAATCAGTGGGGAAGGTCTTTGAACTTCGCGAAGTTAAGTCACTGGAAACTAGATAAGCAATATCAAAATACACGCATAAAAGTTCAAAAAGCGCTGAGAATTTAATAATTGAAGTAATATAGCAGTGACTATTGATAAAATTAAATGCGTTTATATGTTAACAAAACAATGGCTGTCTTATTCATATATTTGTTATATTATTAATGATATTAAATTGTTTAAAACATCATTAACGCTGTTATTTTCAATACAAACCGATTTATACATTGCTAAAAATATTCAATAAATCTGCGTTTCACTTGAAATCGACCGATTTCTGTTTTAATGTACCATTTTACAATAAAGGAAAGGGCCGATCTGTAGCTTGTCTGCCTTTACAAGCATTTGCTCTAAAAGTTTGAGTGATAGTTGTTCATAGACCCTGTCTGCCTAAACAAGGCCGTGTGCTTAGATTATTTGAACCTTGGGGCGAACAAAGATTTGATTCAGAATACTTAATCGGCTTGCAGCTTGCATCTTCAAAGTGATTAGAACACTCAATTCAAATCCGGGATGCGGAGGTATTTAAACCTCTTTGAGCCAGTCAGACAGAACGGCGAAGTTGTGGTTGGTTGTCACCGTTGAGCGAAGACAAATCCGGTCATCATACCTTAATTTATGGGTGCATTAATATTTAGAGGAGGTAATTTTTAACCAGTTCATCCAGCGATTGTCTTATGAATTTATTTTATCGTGTTAGATTTTTTTAAATGCCAAGGAATCTTTCTTCAAAACATCAAAAAAATATTTTTTTTCTCAAAAAAAAAGGCAGAAGGAAGATTTAAAACAGGTATACTAACCAGGCGGCTGCCACCTTAGGCAATTTCCTGCAGTATTCGTTATTTGCCTAACAGTCGTTGGTCGGTATAACGTTATTCAAGTAACAATATCTGATGTATGGGAAAGTCCAGGCGAAGTGTTTCCCCTATTATTTATCTGTAAATAAAAGCATATGTTTCTTGCCTTCGTGTGAAAGAAAAATTATTGGCCCCTACCTACACCTGAATTCTTATAACCGCACCGACTATAAAAAAAGGGTCGAAATCGTTTTTTAAAACTTGTTTTCTCAATGATTTTAGTATTATTTCAGTTTTCCAAAATTCATTAAAATCGAGGACATACTTCCTGAAACTTTGATGTGTCACACACATGCACGAAAACGGACGCACACGCTCACAGAATGTACGCACATGCGCACACACACAAGTGTGCTACCACTGTAGTTGCCTGGAGTTCCAAAACACAGCTTACTTGCATTAAATTCGTAAACCTTTTTTTATTTTATTTCGTGTGAAAAATGGAAAAGTAAATTTATATTATATTTTACGTATACACTCTTGAACGCCAATTAAATAATCAACATTTCCAATAAATGTAGCAATTCTTCCTTCAGTTATTCTACCACGATACTGTCTCTGTTCAAACAACTCAGCCAAGATCGCCTTACTGCAAGTTCAATCTTACTCAACTGTCAGCTCTGCCATGTGTGACTTTTTCTTGTTTTTCCAAGCTTTAAACTAAACCGGTTAGACAAGACCTCTTCTGTATTTTCCAATATTACAAAATTGAATGTGCACATATCTATACCAATGTCCAATATTGAAAAGCTTTGCACAAGCAGATAACAAGAAATGTTACCGACGATGCATGAGAGGTAAATAGTACGTAGTAAGAACTCCGAACAAAGCTTTGAGACTGTCAATTTTACAATAATTAAAGAACTTGATTAAACTTAGAAAACATAACGTAAAGTGTTAACGCTCACAAAATCTAAATATAAGAAGAATCGGAATGGAAAAACTGCAGTTTACATTTTTTTAAATTAAACTTAAAAGGGCTAAACGTTGACGATATGAGGTATAATTTTGAGAATTAAAATCGAACTAAAATAGCAAACTGAATTTGTGCTTGAATCTGATCAGAAATATTCAACTGAGTTTTGATCGTTGAAGAGTGATCTAATTTAGGGCTCTCTGCCAGTAACATTTAAGGCCAAAAGTTTTTGACATATTTCAATTTGTTAAAAATAGGCTGATTTTTGGATTTCAATGTAACTCACCCTTTTACTACTTTTTTTTGTGTTTATGGAAAGCGTCATGATCTTTTTTTGGATTTCTACAAGAAAAATGTACTTTTCCTATACCTTTTACATAGAGCCAATTAAGTAACAATTGAATCAGATAATGTTCTTAGATATTTGTAGGCTGATATGGTAATATTTTCCACCACATGTGGCTACGATGATCGTCTTATGTGTCTATATAGTGGCCTGGATGTTTGCCAAACGAGGCTCATCCCAGAAATTGAAAATACTTTTTGTAGATTCGTGGCACAGAAACAAAGTTATTTAATCATTTACAGCTTGATTGCTATAAAAGTCTTTAAGTGCATCTGCTACCTCAACTCTATTTCAATTTTCAACCGTGATTATGTCATTAAATTAGAAAAAACAGATTAAAACGAAGTAAAAAAGTCTCTTAAAAGAATTCATAAAACATTATGCATTGTATCAAAATCCTATGTAAACATTCATCATCATCATCATCATCCCTCAGCTCTCCTACGTCCACTGCTGGACATAAGCCTCATCTAACGTTTTCCAGTTTTCTCTATCTTCGGATTTGCTGATCCGCTATCCTTTTAACGTCATCTGTCCAACGGGCTGGCGGTTTTCCTCTTCCCTGAGCCTCCATTCGATTATTCTTTTTGTCCATCTGTTGTCCCGGAGTCTTGCTACATATCCGGCGCAGTTCCATTTGAGTTTTGTCTTTATGATATCAATTGCTCCGATTTTTTGACTGATTACAATGTTTGGTAGGTACCCACCCTGTCTCTTCTTGTGATTCCTAGCATATATCTTTCCATAGCTCGTTGTGTTACTCTAAGCTTATTTATGGTCTTCTTTGTTAATGTCAGTGTCTTTGCTCCATATGTCATTTCATTAGAGGGTTTTTTGGCTTTAAAACGCCGCGCTGGCCAGACGTGTTGGCGAGTTTTGAAGAAAGAGATATAGTACATAATAAATAGACTAGGGGAGCACTCGAATACTCTAATAACGTCGGTGTCGGAAAGTGGCAGGAGTCGGTTAAGAGAGACCAAACAGGGAAGATTTAAAGAGAAGGGATCTGACCCAAGACAAGCTGAAGATAGGGTCAGACCCAGCTAGGGTACCTCGGGATTGCCAATTCCCGTACTCACCAGGTGTGAGCCCCTGAGGAGCAAATATTGCAAACTTGCAAATGTTTGTTTTTCAAAATCCATTCAATTATGAAAATTTATAATTCTAATGTAAACTGTCGAAATCAAAGAAAAACTTGCAGTTGATCAGTTAAATCTAAATGAAAACGTAATTTTATTTATATTTAAATATACCTTGCAAGTGAAAAGCTGCAAAATTAGCAAAACTCAACGTTTAATTTGTGTAGATATTCATTTTCCGACAATGGAAAAAGTAGAATTATACAAACAATTAACAGTTACAGGGTACCGGTCACTATCATAAAATCGACTACCAACCCATCTGAGCAGTGCAAAGTGGTCCGGTACTGAGTAGTGCGAATAGCCCAACTGGTTGGTACAGCTTTGGTTGTTCCGCAAAGTCCAACCAGTGACTTTATCAACTGGTGCCACGGGGACCAAGTCCGAGCCTGCAGGGGAATAGCAGTCTCCGTCTTGGTCACGGCGTAAGACTCGTGGTGGCAGTGGTAAGCCTGTGTAGGCTAGGGTTGTCTTGGTGCGGCTGGACGTGTGACCTGCGTTCCAGCCCAAGCACTGATCTGCAGAATCAGTAGAGATTTCGGTAATCCCCCCGCCCCAGGAACTAGACGTTTGGGCGCGGCCAATTAAGCGCGGCCGTTTGGACGCAGAGACGTTTCGGCGAAAGGACGTTTAGGCGTAGAGACGTTTGAGCGCAGAAACGTTATGGCGTTAGGCGTTTAGGTGCGAGTCGTTTGGGCGCAAACGTAATCTATTGTAAGTTATTTTATAAGAAATTCGATATTTGTAATACAATCGTTAAACTATCTAATTTGAAAAACTAATGTTAAGTACGGGACAGTGAGATATTTGCAATTATTTTTGGAATTAAACAATTAGTTTGTGTCAGATAAGTTGTTAATTTTGTTAATTACATTTATGTAAAAATTCGAAGTCTCGTGTTAAATGGTAATAAACAATTGAGTGTCTAATAAAATGTTAATTATTTGAAGATAAACACAAAATCAAATAATTTCTTCTATTGCTCCGAAACGTCGCTGCGCCGAAATGGCACACGCCGAAACGTCTATGCGCCAAAACAACCGCGCGTAATAGGCCGCGCATAAACGTTTTAGACCAACCTCCCCCCATAAATAGGAACTTAGGGCCCACAGCCTCATCCCATGATTGATAGCTTGAGCTTCTCCTTGAGCCATCGTTAACTTGCGTAACTCAATCCGGCCTGAAGGAGGCCGTGGCTGATAAAGCCGCCATGTTATTCTTGAGGACTGCTGAAATGGTAGACTCGTAATGATGCTGACTAGTGATAGAATATTTCAAATCAAAATACACGAATCATTCGATTATCCAAATATTTCGAGATATCTCGAAAGGTTACAAAAAACCATTCGAATGATTTTACGATTTTATAAAGTTCGGGTTTGTCCATTTCGGAAGCAAGCGTTAAAGCAAAACCCCCTTGCAATAAATAACTGCAAATGCCCAATGCAGATACATGAAACGATGATTACCACCAGTGGTCGTATTATGATGCGAATATACAATTACAGACCGAATTTCTGAAATGCGATTGCATAAAGATGACCTTGCCATATCTTATCTCGCGCAATCACAACGAGATAAATATGTTTTGTCTAGAAAATTTTACGTAACTATTTATTAGGATTAGCAAACACAGCAGTTCCTACTACTATTCAAACGATAATAATCTCCTATTTTAAAGAAACGTCTCCAAACCGCACTAAAGTGCACCCCAACCCCTAAAAATTGAAAATTTGTATAGATGACCAGAATCATCCCTTCGTTTAAAGTAACATCTACAAACCACTCTAATATGTACCCATACTCCTACAAATTAACAATTTGTAAAAATGACGAAATACATGGCTTTTTTTTATAGTGACATCTCCAGACTATCCTGAAGTGCACCCCAACCCCTAAAATGGGAAAATTCCATAAACAAATTGTATTTTGTTTTTTGCAAAACTGTTTAGTGGAAACATTTATATATGTATTTTTGTTGTCACAAATTGCGTTTTGCATATACTTACATTATTATTCTCATCCAATACTACTTATGTAGCACAAAATTATAGGACGGTACAGCTTTATCGATTACAATTTTGGCGAGTCTAGTCCTTTTGATATTTTTTTAACGAGGACGCTGTTCTTACATTACAGCGTAATTTATGGCAGAATGAATTTATTTACAAATTCCAGTTTTGCCATTACAAAAACAAGAAGCTCTTTGATCTTGTACTCTTCTAAAACAAATAAATGTTAAGCAAACAAACGTACAGGTATGTTTAAAATGCTTATTTGCTGTCTTTGATAAATTTGTGAAGTACGTGCGTTTAATCAACATTGTAAACATAAATGTATTTCGAGGAATTTTATGTGCGAATAATAATTTAAACATTGCATCTATGTTGAATTTAAGATTTAAATTTAGAAAGTTACATTAATTTTCTCATAAGTCAACAACCCATAAAGCTAGAAATAAGACATTGCATATTTTCTGTATTGTTTAAATAGTTTGTCAGCTTTTGGGTGCGCCTACCCTGCCACGGCACACAAAACAGAAGCGTCTGCTAATTAATGTCCATTTAAACGACCACCTCTAAACAGTATTTCGTTTCACCCTCAAGGCTTTTAAAACAATAAAAGACCCGCATTATGTTCGCGTCTGAAACGGCGTAAAGGATATTATGAGACACCTGCTGGGTTTACACAAATCGCAAAGACATTAGAAGCGTTTGGTTTGTATTGCTTTGTTTATATATTTATTTATTATTTGGTGCCAATATAAAAAAAGTTCCTAAATAATTAACCAACATGAGATGGTATGTTCAGGGGGTAAAATAAGTAAAACCGTGCGTATGGATATGTCCAAATCTAAATTGTTTTTATCAATCCGAATTCGATCCGAAATTGGATCAGATATAATTTAATTTAATTAAGCTTGGATCGGATCGGATTAGATAAGTCATGAGTATCTGTATATAAAATACTTAAGTAAAGCTGGAATTTATAAATTAGATAAGTCAGTTTTACATTAAGGTCGGTTTGAATACCAATCTACAAGTTTAATATTATCCGTAATTCGAAATGTGTTCGAAAACGAAAATTACTCCAGATTTGAAAATTACCCGTGAAAGTGCACGTGTCATATGAGAAAACCAGCAACTAAACTGATCTATGATAAAGATGCGTGTTGGGACGTATTTTCATTCAGTAAACAGGCCAGGTTTAACTTGTCGCCACTGAAATTTTAATAAAAAACATTAATATAAAAAAAATGCGCATTATTTGTGCAGATGTCGTTAAATTAATAAAAAAAAAGTCTGAACAAGGCTTATATGCCGAAATTATAGTAATTCCAATGTTTCATTACCAAATAAAATAAAAAATAACTATTAACCCAAAACCCACGACAAACAACAAAATTGTGTATAGAAAAGCGTCACGAAAATACAAATTAATTTCGACAAATTAAATATTTTATAAACAGGAAATAAACAATAATCGGGGGTGACTGAACTCCCCGCTGCACCAGCAACTGTGAACACGAACGAGCGTAGAATCACTGGTCTTTACGCTAAAATAACAATAAATAAAATACAATTAGAATATGTTTGCATAATCAGTGAACCTCTAGGATTTAAAACGATAATAATGGTCAAAGTAAGCAAAATCATATCCAAATTAGGTCCAATAATCCGTTACATGGATTATTTCATACATTTAAGTAATAAGGCTATCTTTTAACTGTATACAATTTTGTCTACATTTCAATAAACACATGATGTTGTGAGCTGTTCACCTTAATTTCAATATTTTTGTTTTATTCATTTTAAGTATTGTTTTCAAGAAACGGTGATTTTCTCTATAGTTTACTTTAGAAACAACCTCAGTCTTTAATTTCTAAATAATATTTTAAATAAACGATGAACGCTCAATTATTCAAATTTGTAGTAAAATCGGTTAAGGCAGTTCGGTTTGAATAAACAATTTAAAGTGTTTGACAGGTTCTCGGAGAAATATTGGAAACGAACTATGATCGCTCCATTATTTAAATTTTTGTTATATTCAATACAAGCAAGCGCTAAAGTCTAATTGTCGGTTTGAATAAAGATTCGAAGGTTTTTGCAGGTTCTCCGGAATTGTTACACACGAACTTGATTTCTCCAATGTTCAAATTTTCAATAAGACCGAAGAAGAGCTATTGAGCGTTCTTTAGAATTCAGGTGTGGAATTCTCTACTTTCTAACAGGGAATCAGAAGCACACTGTGGAGGGAAAATGATTTAGAGAGGGAACTACTCCTACCCCCCTACTAAATCGCGGAGTGCGCGATCAATTTCGGAATACTTTGGAAGGATAACGAACTAGTTTTGAGTTAAATTTTACAGGTTATTGAACTGACCCAAAATAATTTTACGGGCTAAAATAGGTTCGTTATAACATCGTAACATCTTCTTCCCGCACGTAGTATATTATGCAGAATTTAGAATTTCAGATCGAGTATGAAATCAAGTTGGATACTAGAATATAGCTTCGGATCGGATCGCATACAATTTTAATTCGAATTTAATAAAAGGTGTAATTGAATGCAGTATTGGATCGGATCATCAGATGATATATAGCACTGATTCGGGTTGGATGGGTTTATAATAAGTAATCGGATAAGATCGAATCTAAAATAAAAGATATCAGATCGGATTTAGATGCGATTTATTTTTTAACTCCCACACCACATCTAGTAAATAGCAGTGTGAATATTTTAGTCAACGACGCGGTTGGGGGACACGTTTGAAGACAGTAACATATTTTTTCAAAAATTGTTATCATCTTTGCCGGTATACGAAGCAGTGGCGTAACTACCGGGGTTTGCGGATCCCATTGTCATTGCCCGTGAGTCGTGAGGCCCGCCGAGGGCCCATCCTTTTACAACTTTTACCTCCCTAAACATAAGCATATATTTTTTTTGTTCCAAGCCAAACTAGTTTTTTAACGTCTTTCGACAACTATCTTGATATATCGCTAGGTTAGAAACGTTAGGGTACTAGTAAGTAATAAATTAGTCCGTCCCTTTTCTTTATATTTCAACTAAGCGATAATATGAGTGAGTAATATGACAGTTTTTTTCTTTCCAGGTAGTCGTACTGAACACCCCAGTGAACGTGAGAGTGCGTTGCCATGGCAACCACATTGCTGTTAGGTACGGTTTGCAAGACCGTTGAAATCGCTTCATTAACAAAGCTTGCAGTAAAATGAGTTCAAAAAAGTATGTGCATAAATCGAATGCCTCAAACAGAAAAAACAAAAATTAGAAAGCGGTAAAAAAGCAACAAAACTGTTAAAAATTCTTCGAAATCAGAGGCTCATAAATGTAAGCTCTATTGGCTATTTTATTCAAATACATATTACATATTCTTTAGTTGATGATATTTTCAACATTTCAGAATTATTTAAGAAATACAACGTTTCAAGACACATTGTCGTCTGTAACAATAATTTCAATTGAAAATAGCACTGTACAAAATCTGAACTTGAATAAACTTATACAAAACCTTGCAAGTGCAAAGACCAGAAAGAAAAGTTTTGTTTAGTTTTATTTTTAATATTTTTGTTACACCCTCTAGATGTTCATAAACATTTTTAGTTGATATTATAATTTCTCCCTTATAACGACCTTTACTAGGTACTTAGTTAGTTTGCGTTTTTTTTTAAATACAAGATTTTATTTTCATTTTCTACTGGTAACGGGGAGGGGGAGAGTGCGCTTGCCATCACCTCTAAAATTGGGCCACGCAGAAATCTAAAAAGAAAAATGTATTCTATACTTTTAGTTCAGCCAATCTAGGAAGACCCTGTATATTGCATCTGACAGAGTTGGCACGATATAAATCATTTAAATTTAAAATCACGGTTTTTAAAATAATTAAAATCAATCTGTTTTTTTGTCGATTCGTCATCATATCCCTGCACCATCTCCTCCCAAACAGAAATTTCTGAAAATATCACTTTCAAAGCATACCTAAAGATACCCCAACCCTTTTAAAAATAACAAAATATTATGCGTATGTGTATGAGTAATTTAAAATTACTCCCTTCTCTCTCAACGACCAATTATTTGTAGATAATCATAAATATAAGACGATTTGTAAGCCCAATACATTTTTAATGCAGGCAACCCATTCTACAGCTGTGATCTTAAGGAAGTTTTTCCCCAGTGTGCACTGAGTGACGTCACACTGTATTTACAGTAAATTACAACCTGTTTTCGCCATTACCACAACTGAAAACACCTGCCTAGGTAAGTGGAACATAAATCCAGTTTTAATCTTCTAAGTATAACAGAGAATGTTATGAAAACTTGGATTATTTTCTGAGTATGTAGGTTAGCCTTTGGGTACATAAAAATAATTAAAGTTAATTGAAACTTATTGTTGCTTGAGTCATCTATTTAGTGTTTACTCCACCACACCCACTAGTAAATGGACATTTTTGTTATAGGTAAAGATAGAAAGTGCACTCAGATATTATCAGTGATGTGAGAACAACGTTTGCAATGTCTGCTTCGCTTTATCAAAATAGAGACGCTTATTTGCAAAACACCTACTTCCAAACACACAAGCGAGAATACGGAGACTTCACACCCTTTTATATTACTGTGACTATTTGCACATTATTGTTTGCTTTTATTATTATTTTAAATATTGTTCTTGGGTGCTGCTCAAGATATTCCAACTATTGGGCTGACAGACACACAGGTATGTACTTACAATTAAAATTAATGTTGTAAGATATATATTTATTAAATTTCCTGTTCAAATATTAAATAAGTTATAATGGTTGTTATTTTTCTTCAAAAAGGAAATCGTTGGATTATATCCCTGTGGACAGCAACCCCACACAAACAACCGTCTTTAGATTATACCGAACTTAAATACGTTCATATTCCACGTCCTCAACCAGAATACGAATTGCCTGTGGATCCACCAGCCTACGAATTTGCAGAACCACCAGCACAACTTCAGTATTCAAAATCATCCGAAGTGATCGAGTTACAACAAACAAAGCGGGAGAGTGCTATATAAGCTGTATTTTGTTTTTAAGTATTAACAAAAAGTACAAAATGTTTCACATTTATTGGCCTGCTTGTGCCTTTGTAACATTGTTTTTGGTAGTGGGGGTTATTATCGTGTTATTGAGATTTGGTCCACGCATATGTAAAACTCGTCATCACGCTTTACCTGACGAAACTGAATGGCGGCAGAAAACCTACGAGCAACCCTTGGGGTATGAATTTTAAATAACAAAAATGAGTCAGAATGTTAATTTACCAATATTGTATTACCTTTACAAAATTTTAAACACACAGCAAGCCACAAAGTAGACATCAAAAACGTATGAATCTGAATATGAATCTCTTTTTTTTTTAAATCTAAGGAAGTAAGTGAAAATGGTAAATATTTGTAGAAATGTTCGATATTGCAGGTGTCTACAATTCAGTTTTTAAAGTGCTTCCTGTTTAGATTTAATTGATTTTAATTACATTCAAAATGAAAAATAATATAACACTCTGAAATGATTCGGTGCATGCTGTAATACAGGGTGCGGCAACTAAAGTGTTACAAGCTGATATCTCCAAAATTGTAAAATTGAACATTTTTTTATGGTTTTATAGGAACAAAAGGGGCCATATATTAGGCTAATCGTGAGTTTTGAAAAGCCCCCCTATTTGAAGGAATGGGGGGTAAGTTAACAATTTTAAATGAGATGATATATTTTTTAAATATCTGCATCAAAGTAGGCACATTCTATTTTTGTCAGATTTTTTGTGATGTTTAGTATGCGTAATAAATGGTGGTATAAAATTCTGTAAATATTAATAAGCAATCAAAATTAGATCATTCAAAATTTAATTAGAGTGAAAAATGAACAAAATTTAGTCCCCCTCTCCCTTCTTTAATAAACGTAAATGTACATTTTACAGTTTTATTAAATTTTGCTTGATCTAATTCTGTATGCTTATTTTTACTGGACACATTTAAACTAAAAAAAATCTCGTACCAGTTTTTAATATTTGCCAAATTTCAGCCCCCCATTTTTTAGAGGTATTAAACTTTTTTCAAAAAATCAAAAAAATATAGGCTAGACCTATTTTGGTGCGGATCTTAAAAAATTTTAAAAATTATAGTATATCATCCTAAACAAAATTTTTAACGTACCCTCCATTTTTAAAATTGGGGGGCTTTTAAAAACTGATCATTAGCCTAATATACGGCCCCCTCCGTTCCATAAAATCATAAAAAAATTTGTTGCTCAATCTTTTATAGTTTTGAGATATCAGTTTGTAACACTTTAGTTGCCCCGCACCCTGTACATACAATTTTTTAATGAAGTATTTGTAGCATTAGTATTATTCATATTATGTAAGTACCATTTTATAGAAACTTGCATGCATGACTTATACCATGTAGGTTATCTTTGACTACAGTATTTGTTTTACAAAGTTTTATAGCAGTAAATTATTAATAAGGCTTACCACCTCGATGCAGCTCTTATGATTTTGGAGTTGGGTCTTGTATAAATAATTTGTTTGTTTTCAAACACGTTAGTGGGAGTAGATTATCCAACAATAATAGTCGAAGACGCAGTCATATCATTAGATATTGAAAATATCATTATATTATTGCAACTAAAAAGCCGTTTTTATTATGCTTTGTACTATTTAGTCTTAAGGTTGATGTCGAATTTCTTGTAATCTCTAGTAGTAAGTCCGTCCATTTTTACATATTGCATTTTAATAATGTTTGTATTGGTTTTACACTTTTTTAAATAAATATGAAAAACTATTAAAATTTAATCGTTCATTGCCAAACTTAGGAAGAAATAGAATGAATAGCTTATCCTCCACCCTGCCAGTTAAAAAATGGTCAATTTTTTTAAACTAAACTGTTTGAGAAAATCTAGGCAATTACCTATGGGCAACAACAAAATTTCTACTACTAGCCGGTGTATGTTTGTATTTCCGAGGCGGATGCATCTGGTGGGTCATTTTCAATGCTAATGCGGGGTATCTCAGTATCCGTCGAACTCAGAGCAAAAGTGATAGCAGACATTTTTTTTAGCCAAATTCAATGATCAAGGCACAGCTTCTTTTGTTTTCCAGCTATTGGCCATATTTGAGATTTTCGAAATTTTGGAAGGTTGCTATAGCTCCGTTATTTAAAGAGATATAGGAAAATCATAAACACATTTTTGATGGGCATATCTGCAGATTACGATAGTGTGGCAAAATAATTTCAATTGTTTTCAAGATATGACCCAAACCTACATTTTTTCAAATGGAAACAATGGTTGATACACTAATTTAAGAGAAAGATTATAAATTAGCCATTCAGAAAATTTATCCAACTACTTCATCAGATAAAATTAAATACGCCTCAATTCCATATTTTGGCAATAAATCAGAAAAAATTGCCAAAATTATAAACAAAACAAATAAATGTAAAATAACTTTTAAAACAACAAAAAACATTTTAAACACTTTGTTTGATGCTAAAGCAAAAACAGACAATTTACTAAAATCAGGCATCTACAAATTAAAATTGCTCGCACTGTAATTCGATTTATATAGGACAAACAATTAGAAATTTTGATATTAGGTACAAGACACACGCACGTTGTTACAAGTACAAACACCCCCACAAATCCAGTTATGCTAAACTTTTATTAGAACACAATCATTCAATGACATCTAATAACTCTATAAAATTTTTACACTTTTGTGATGACAAACGTAAGTTAGGTATACTAAAAGCATTTGAAATTCATAAACATTTAAAATCTGTACCTTTAATGAATCAACAAATTGATCTCTTAAATTCACCGTTATTAGACGTTTTGGAGTGAGAAATCAAGTCATCTGGACGCTGATGTAGAAAACCAAGATCAAGTTATGAAGATTTATTATTCCTATAGCAACACCAACTGTTTACTTTTTAATCTTGCCTCTGAAAATGACATGTCAACATGTCAAAATACCTATAAGGCTAAAATAAAAGCCGTTTTATGTATTAATAATTAAATATTTTCTTAAATTCCTACATTATATAAATAATTTTTAGTAAATTTAAAATCATTTTATGACGCCCATAAAAGCATCTTTTGACGTCAATAAATGTTTAATAAAAATAAGCATTCGATAGGCAGTGGTGGCTTATGGTGTGACTAAAAAAACTACGTGAAAAATGGCACAGGAAAAATTTTTTCATTTCTTTTTACTCACAAGTACTTAATTTTTGTGTTATTGGCAGTCACTGTTACTATCGCTAAAAATTTCAGGGAACATAAACAGTAGCATGTCACCATGTACACAACAACAAAAATTAATAACCTATGTAACCCTACTTCAAAAAGTAGTAAACTTACAAATTTAAAAATGTTACTGCACGGAATTCGAACTCTTGACCAACCTATGCCTGACACACGCATTCTAGTACCGAGGCGCGACCCCAGTCGATACTAGAATAAACACCACATACATAAACATAACGTCATCTGCCGCCCAATTTTAAATTCCCTGTAAACTACGCTGCATACGTATATACAGTATACGGTATACCGGCAAAATGTTGCCAGCCGGCACCGCTCAGCTAGTCAGTGTGATACATGGCAGGCAGGTAGTGTAATTGAGCATAACATTTGTTTATTGGTTATACTTGACTACAGGACTTTAGCATCCCTATGTTCCAAAAGAGAATAACGGGCTCTACTACAACACTTGACTACGGAACTTAATTGTGTCACTTACATTCCTAGGAAAATAATAGTTACAGATTTATAGCAACAGGCATAGCTAACAACTTACGAAATAGAAATAATTGAAACAAAATTCTGATGACAGATGTTAAATGGCACTGTATTTTACAAATATTTTGCTATTATTTTAAGGTAATTGCTGCTGGTAGTGGGCAAAATATAATAAGCAACACGCAATGTAAGGATATAACATTCTCGGAAGGTAATACAGCCTTACATCCTTTGTAGCTTAAATAACCGTTTCATGACTTTTTCAAGCAAATTTTTATGTTTTCAGGGTTTCTATGTTTCTAGATTATTGTTGAAAGAGAGTTTTGCTAATGATTCAAAAATATTCTCTTTTTTATGATCTGTCTGGGCATTTCGTGAAAAGCCGAAGATCGTAGATACTGTATTTTGATGTAACCGCCAGCAGCAGGTTTTTGTGCAATTTGACAAAACGAAAATTTTTTTAGTGCCACCAATTTTTCGTGATAACTTCAACATTTTTTCAATTGCATAATTGCATTTTTTCTACTTAATCTTGTGGAGAATTTTCTTTGTTTTCATCACAAAATACTGGTAACCGTAACCGAAATTTTTAGTAGCAGTAAACCGTAATAGAAATTTTTAGAAATTTGAACCGTAACCGAAAACCCAAACGTTATTTCACTGATGTTAAAAACAATTGATCAACATTTTTTCTTTTGTGTTTTGTATTAACGTAGTAAGGGTGTTGTGCAATAAAGACGATTATTGTTTAGAACAACTATTTGAGTTTTTTAAGTCCAGCGATCTTAGGAGCTTTTTTAATAATTCATGTTTGCATTTAAAATTAAGTATATCAAACGGTATGTTATTGAAGAAAAAAAAAAGAAGCTTTATGATTTGTTTAAAAATTGCTTTTGTGTGTTATATCTCAAAGAAGAAACAAAACACAATCTTGAAAATATGTTCTCTTTATACAGCTTCAATAGATTACAACTTTCTCCTTTGATTTATTTTTATTACAGAACAGAAATAGTTTACCTTCAAGAAATTCCACTTTTTCAGTTTTTCGCTCATATCTAGTAAGTGGGTATTCAAGAAAACACGGAATCACTATTACATTGCTTGCTTAATTAGGCAACCTAATTTAACTGTCTTCGTATCTCTTATAATTGTCGAGATACCAATGCTGTGCAAGTTAAACTGGGCACCCTGTATTTTCATATCCCTGATTAACTTCTTTATATTTTTTTGAAAACAAGTGACAGTTTTTAAAGCATTCATTAAAATGCAGTCTTCTTTACTGCTGAAATAATTTCTTTGCTTTTTGGCATTAACTGAGATTAATCACTACCGTCACTGCTCGATCTTTGCAATATCCTCTAAGAAAGTGAAATATGAGATATTTATAAACATCTTTATTAAAAATAATTTATACCATAATACTACAATATACACGACGAATAAAAAAAGTACATTGCATACGAAAAATGATTTTTGCTTCAAAAAAGTAAGAAGCTGCAAAAGAGATACAAATAAAAACAAATTCCGAAACAAAATATCGGAAATGAGTTGAATTCGTCGACTACGTTTGTTATTAATTTATCATCACCTGAAATAATTTCGGCAATTCGACATATTCGTAAAAAAATATTGTCTAAAAACTTTCAGACGATTCCAAATTTTCGTAACAAACGTAATCTCTGAATAAAAGCCCGTAATCTCGTAAATCACATAAGTTTACTTAAGTTCTTTAAAATAACTTAAAAAATATATGTTTTAGCTCTTGCAAGCTGTATAAACCAATTTTCAAAATTAAAGACATATCGTAATAATATTATAAAATAAACTTTTTCGAAAATACAGATCTTAAGAGCTAAAACGTTTTGAAAACTCTAACATCACAATATGTATATGTAATGGATTAAGGAAACGATTGGGAATTGAAAATGTATTTTCGGTAAAGAACAGCTTTATTGAAATAAACTTCTTTACATCAAAAAATTTATCACAAATACTTCATTAAGTTACATGTCTTTTACATTAAATTTAATTTTATTCGGTAGAAAAGACTTCTTACCAGTTAAATGTACACAAATGTACTAAACTTTTATGTTCATCAATATAAACATTTTGTCATTCGGCAATAAATGCTCGCGCAGGTGTGCATATTTGTACTGAAATTTGGCAAAAAAATATAGATTCGTATAAAATTAAGACATCCCAATCATTTCCCCACGTGATGTCGCTATCGATAAGCTTATTACTTCATTTATGTGACACTGTCAGTAGCCACCGACGCACTTAGAACTTCGTCAAACGATTGCTCTAGACAGTGTTTAAGTTCCATGTAACTCACAACCAGGATACTTTGTTCATCTCTTGACATCAGGCACACCTACAGCAAAAAATCATTTCATTTGTTTTATCACAATGTTCTTTGCCTCGATAAATTTTTATTAGTATTACTCTTTAGAAACTTCAGAGGGTTACACTTAAGTATATAAATAATATCAGTAATAAGAAAATGCAGAACAAAAGAACGCATTATCAGGTAATTTTTCATCAATGGAACATTTGACGTGTAAAATAATTGGATTTGCTTGAAAACAACATTGTTCCCAAAATACAAAAAAAATAATCAAGCTCCAAACAACATGTGAATTAAGCAGAACGAGGCTCCGCTCCGTTATGCACCAATTTTGCGACGATATTCCATACTTTTGCCCCACCCTATATATTTGCGGCAACTAATAACAAATAGTACAGTAAAATCACTAGAAAAAGCTGAAAAAGCATTAGATTAGGCTCAGCAACATTGAATAAATTAAGGGAAACATTCACATCGGTGTCAAAAAAGGAGAGTATATGACGATCGTACAGTATGATCAATTAAATTGGATTGGCCATGGAAAAGAAAACTCATGTCTGCCACTCAATAATTTTAGATGTAGTTTGTAACTTGTATGACACGACTATTGTTTTTCTCCCTTACCTAATTTTTGTTGATTCTACTGTATAATACCAGTCATGACTCGCACTTTTAAAACAAGGTAACTAACATGTGCTATTAAATAAAAGTAGTAGATTGAGCAATGCCGGGAATAACACTTAAGAGATGATAAGCACCAAAAAATGAAGTGACAAGTTATCTAACCAAGGTAATAGACTTCTAGAAAGGACAACACATACTGCATAAAACCACCCAGCCAAACCAAAAAATTGTTGAGGGTCTGTGGTAAGTAGAGATGGCAAGAAGGGAAGAGGAAGAATGCGAGAGAATAAAAGCGATGGATGACTGGAAGCGAGAGCAGCAGATACAAGAGAAGGAAAGGGAGGGATAGGTAGGGGTTGGAGAGAGAAATAGAGAAGGGGGAAGAGTGAGAGGAGAAAAGAAAAAATAGAGGTAGGAGGAAGAGAAAAAGTAAAATAAATTACTATTCTTATGCAGTGTTGCCATATATGACTGGTAATTACCGCCAAATTACGGTATATGGTCCAAACCTCATTACCGTACACAAATGTACGGTAATTGGAATTTTTTTTAATAATAAAGATGTATCAATTTGAGCGTTTCTTATCAAATTCTTGGATTTTTTCCCCTACTATTATTTATTTAAAATATCACAGTCTCTAGAAAGTACGACTCAAGAAGTATTTGAATAGATTGTTCTGCAGCTCAGATAACCTAAAAATTGATTAAAGCATAGGTTATGTTACTTCAGGACAGAGAAATTCAAAACAATTAATTGAATTTGCGAAAAATCGCCGTATTTAAGACAATATCAAAGTTATTAGAAAATAGGGTTTAAAATCCAATTCTAATGTCATGTGCATCACAACATCCCCATTTTTTTTCTTTCAAATGAATTGATTCCAGTGAAATATTTTTATTATTATTATTTAGGCATACTAGTACAGAAATAATATTAAAAATAGGCAAAACGGGTCGCTGGTACTTTCCATACTTTTTACGTTTTAAATAGCCCAATATGCAATTTTAATTTACATCTAGTCATCTACACCACGTACAAGCTCCATACCCAAGGCGTGGACACACATGGCTACTCAGGTAAAGGCGCTAGATATATATTGTGTTCACAAATTCAGACCAAAAAACTGTTATAAATACTTTAATTGTAAAGTTATCAAAAATACGCAAAGAATACAAAATATATTTTCTTAACAATAGATAGTTGATAGGCATAATTAAAATCACGTAACATCCGCAAAACACGATATTAAAAAGTATCGTTCTTCAAATAGTCTATTGAACTGTTTAAAGTTTATAACGATTGGCGTATCAGTTTTTTTATAAGTAATTACTCATTTCAAATTTTTCAAAAATTCCTGGAGGGCATCAGAGTAAAATTTGGGAGATTAGTAAAAAACAAACTTGTAGTTGGGGCAGTTTTTGAGAAATAATTTTTTTTAAATGTTCAATTTGCATACTTCGAAAAATAAATAAAAAAATTAAAAACAAAACACTTGATTATACTTGCTAAGAGCTATTAAATAATATATTAATAAAAATTTGTAGGGGCCTTCGTTTTAAAGATACAGCAATCTGAAGAAAAGCATTTAGAAACACTACAACTTTGTGCTAAAATTTCAAAAAAAATGTTTAAAAAAAAATCTATACCAAAAAACATGTCTAATTTTCATTTACGATTAGAAACTATCTACAGAACTACATGCAACTAAAAACTTCCAGTACCTACCAAATTTGATAAAAATCAGTCAAGGGGTTTTGGCGATATAGGGAAACAAACGCACCCACCCACCCACAAACAGATATATTTTAAAAACAACTTTTTTGGATTCCTTGGACCCCAAAACGCGTATTTCCGTTAAAATTTGCTTGAAAGCATAACTCTCCCTACTTCAGTAGGGGTATGGGAAACTAAAAATCGCTATGGCTATTAGAAACAAATCTAAGGTAAAACAAGCCTAAGGTATCTAAGGAAAAACGATTTTTTTTAAATTAATTAATCTAAGTGTGCTAAAAACAAAATTTGTTCGATCATGACCTAAACAAATGAAATTTACTGGGATCAATTCAATCAATAATGCATGTAAAAACATACTTTCTACGTTATCATCTTCTTCCAATAACAAACCTGTTGCAGTTGTCGATCAAAGTTAAGTCTTCTCCCTTTAAGTCAACTGCACCTTATCTAACCTAACGGAAATGCATCACCTCGCATGACTTATGACTTACCTTTTCAGGAACTCCAGTATCCAATTTATTAAGACACTGGATAACGTGTGCCATATCCAGCCAAGGCCGTCCATCTTCCATCACTTGATGAAAGACATAATCACGAAATAACTTTAGCATGTAACGGTCTCCAGTTTCTGACCACGTGCCGTCCAAATTAAATCTGAACAAAACAACAATTATGATTAAATAAATTGCAAAGATGAAATTTTATACTCTGGTCGTTCGTTGATGGTTCCCAGTTTCACAAGAAGCCTGAATAGACGCCCATTTTCCATTTCTTTCGAGACCTCGTTTTCTAATACATCTGTGCGTGATTGTACATTGTCAAGTTGAGTATAAAAACGGGCACCAATCATTGGCATCAAATCTGTTACACTTCTTCGTTGCTGTTGTGATAAGAGATACCTGAAAATGGTTGCAAATCCTATACAACGGTAAAAAGTGTTAATTTAAAATTTACATTATTAAGTTACGAAGATCAGGAGTGTAAGTCCTGTTAACCACTTCCAAGGCAGTCGATATGTTTTCTCTTTGCACAGCCATCGTCGATTTGCAGGCCAAGGCAAGTACTAGTTTACCAAGAGCTGTAAGGTCTTCTTGCTGATAGTGCTGTACCAGCGCAAGAGGATTTGTGGTTGTGCTGGTGTCGTTCATTATCACATCCATCACTCCAAGGCAACTTAATCTTAATCTGTTTCCCACAGTTAAAATAATTTTTGTTGGGTCCAGACTGCGGCATGCAAGACCTAAAAATATTTTACAAACATAAAACTTGAACTTATTGGGAATCATTTGAAATGTTACTTAGGACTTATAAGTGACAAATTGTATTAAATAAAAATAATGTTAAATTTAAGTGAGCCACCAATATGTAATCTTAAGAATATAATTTCCAAACTGTGATACGAGAACTTTAAATTAAATAAGGGCTAAGAAAGATAAAAACCAAATAGGGAGTAAAAGGAGAAAAAATGAGCAAAGCATTTCGTCTGGACTTTTCTATACTTTAAAGCTTTTACATTTTATATTTCCAAAAACATTTATGCACAACACTGTAGTCGTGTTAAAAGTAAGTCACTAATGCATGTCTAGAATTCCCAATGTTTAGCGGCTAAAACTATTTCAAAGTTTTAGGAACACATCTTTACAGCAAACAAAAAAATTAAAACAAAGAATGAAATAGATACCATATTAGTAGCAAATACAATGCCAATAATGAAAAGGTAGTGTTGAATTACACACAAAATTTTCTAGCAGTATGAGCCGCAAAATTCCATAGACCCACTCAACAGCTATTATAATTTTTAGGCCAAATACTCAAATAAACTGTTCACGTAAACGACTATAAAGAAACCTCCCAGTGATGTTTTCTCAATGGAACATTCTTCCTACTGCCATCGAATTGCGCAGAGTGGCTATTAGACATGCGTATAATACGAATCTACGATTCTATTTCTAGTGCCTCTATATTGAAGTAGAGAAACCCTTCCCCCCCCTTTTTTTTGCAGACCAACCACATTTTGTTGCGGTTTCATCCCAGTGACATTACCAAATTTCGAGCCAAATTTAGTTTTTCATGCGTTAAGGCGTCTGGACTGTAAAGTGAATACAGTACAGACGAAAACACCACTGCAGCGTCCACTTTATCAATCCGCCAAGGCCCTAAAACTTGCTTATTAGTCAAAGTATTTAGGTGGAAAATGTTTGGCATAAATGTACCTTTCTTTTAGACATAACCCAGATATCGGCCAGTACGCTCAAAGCGAAAAAAACTTTGCATAATGATCGCATTTGCTACAAATCCTACATCATGATCATAATACCTTCCTCGCTAGAGGAAAAAGTGGCAAATTAAAAAAGATGTTACCATTGTCATCGTCAAAGGGTAAAATGTCAATGTCAAAAAAATATTTTAAGTATCTTTTGTCGATTTTTAATTTGTATCTATAACAGAAATGGTTCCTTAGATGAGTGTGGTTTCTATAGTTAGTTACAGTTCAAACCCCCTGTTCATCAACCTGTTAGTTGCATGTGTTAATAGTTTTTCACGCTACCGGCAATGTAAGTAGGCCTTACATCCATAGCTACAGGGATCGTAAGTGGCTGATAACATTCGTGTACTAGTTACCCTGGACGACGGAACTTAATAGTGTCACTTACGTTCCTAGGAAAATAATGTTGATTTTAACTGTTCGTTGATATGGTAACAAGCACAGACAACTTAGAATAATGGGGCTTTTAAAAAATAATTCCGATGACAGCTGTCAAAACGAACTTTTAAAAATATGATTAAATTTCTACCTGTAGGCCTACTTACATTGCCGGTAGCGTGAAAAATTTAATAAGTAACACGGAAGGTATCGACTATTAACATTCTCAGCAGGCCACAAGCCTCGGCTCGTATTTACCTACCTCGAATGTTATTACGTCTTTACATTCCTTGTTACTTAAATAACTATTTCTAGAGTTATGGTGGATGGTATCTAGCACATATGGACAACCTACGGCTGTATACGGCACACGTACAGCTTTTTACAGGCCCGCCATACATGTTTCACTTAACTACCAATACGGCCCGCATGACCGAGTATTATTTTAAATTGATACAAACAAACAAAGACAGTAACAAACAGAGCTGGGCAAAGCACTGAGGTAGCGTGCTTCGAGCACCGAGCCTTAAGCACTGAACTTCAATGCTTGCAATATCTAAGCACTAAGCACTCTGATAAATAAAAGTAATTGAAATTACCAAGCACTGATGAAAGTAATTAACTTTCGCAATTACCGAATACCAAGCACTACGAAAGTAATTGGAATTTAATTTGGAAAATGCTTAAAGCACTCAAAATTGCTCTAAGCACTCAGAAATGCTTAAAGCACTTGCCAAGTGCTTCCAAGCATTCAAAAATGCTTAGAGTACTCCAGTGTGCTTAAAGCATTAAAAAGTGCGGGGAAGTACTAAAAAGTGCTTGCAAGTATTAGAATATTCTTCACTTTGAACTTTACATACGTAGTAGTGGATTAAAAGCTAATTTTTCAATCGCAGAATACAACTACAAGTGAACTTCAAATTGTAATTAAACACTATTGGTACAGTTATATACTTAGTCTGAACTACAGTTTAACTCGATAGTGTTTTAGTTTCAACAAAATAATATTTTGCTGAAAGGTGACAGAATCAGGCGCCCACATACAAAATTTGAATTTTTGTCCTAGGTCAAAAAGGAATCCGTAGAACTCAAACTCGACTTACTCAACACTCAAGTGATAAAAACAAATGTATTTAAAATAACTACTCTGAGTCTGAGATTAGATTGCAAATTGGCAGAAGCCAAATCATAATGATCAGATTTCCTGAAAGCACGCACAGAAAATAAAACTTACTTGGAATATGCAGAATTGCAGACGAAGTTCACTCAAAGTATTAACAAAATAAACAATGAGTCAGAGACCAGAGTCAATGGCCATAACGATAGGTACACTACACACAAGCTCTCATAAAAGAATGAGCAAATCAGCAAGTGCATCAGAACTGTAACCCATTTTTATCACGATTTTGTCAGTTTAAACTTGTTCAAAGGGCTCGAAATTCTCCAAAAAGTGCTTGCAAGCAATCGACGAGTGCTGGCAAGCACTTTAAGGGAGTGGAATTTTCGAAAGGGCTTGCAAGCACTTTCGAAGTGCTTGCAAGCACATTTCCCTAATTACCAATTACCAAGCACTTTGACAGAATGCTTGGATTACCAAGCACCGAGCACAGATTTTGAAAAGGCTTGAAGCATTCTGCTTTAAGCACTGAAAGTGCTTCGAGCACTATGCCAAGCCCTTTGTATCCGAGCATTGCCCAGCTCTGGTAACAAATTATTTTTTAATTCTTGATAGAAAAATTCAGATGCCGGGTTAAGTTTGATTTAAATTGATAACTGATAAGTGTTGACTCTGTTGCATACTTCTTTTAATTTTCATATTTGTAAAAATATATTGATTTTGTCGAATTTGTTTTAGTTGATTACATTTATTACATGATTTTTTTTAAGTTAATGTACTTAAAGTAAAATTAGAAAATTATATTGCCAACAAAACCAAACAAACTTACCAGCAGCATGAATAACTCGTAATGCAGACGTAAGCTGAATAATATAATTCCAAATGAGCGATTCAGGAAGTTTGTTGTTCTGTTGATGTCGTAAAATATTATTCTTATGATGACTGTATGGTCTTGGAGCAGATGGATCCGTAGCAAACGGGTCAACATAACCATTGAGCTGATCCGATGAAAAATGCTTTGTCAGAAGTGTTTCTGACCCTGGATGATAATCATAAACAAACACCATTGCTAAAAAACAATAATAATTAGAAAAGTAATTAAATTGCAATTTTACTCAACTTACAGTTATCACCGAATGCTTTCGTCGTAAAGACTTCCTTCAACTGCACAATATTGGAATGGATTAGTTTTTTCCACATATCGACGTATGTCATACACTTTGTATTTTGAAGCCGAAAACCTACAAATTAAAAATAATCACTATTAATAAACCTTAATAATAAAAATTTAAAAAAGAGAATAAATGTTATACCACATGAGGCAAACATATATTTAAGAAGAGTTTTGTTTAAACCTACTAGGTGTCGTCCTTGGTCGGACACTAAAACCAAACATGCAAATCATCTAAATCTAGCACACGCAAAAATTACAATAATGTTACCGTGTATCCTTCTCAAACAATGTCGGGTGCCAGTCTTTACATGAGTTGCCTTATACATTGATGCCTGGTAACCTAGATGAGCTTTTTGCAGAGGATTAGTTGGAATAGGTTCTAATGGGCAGAGCTCGTGATAATTGTCCACTTCTTGAGGAAGATCTACAATCGGTAAACAATATAAAAGTCACATTATGGAGTTGTTACATTTCATAAGTAACCCACCTGGAAATTGTTCAGGATCAGGTTGAATGAGAGTGAGAGCATTGCGGTTTAAGATATCCATACGAGTATCTTCAGAGATGAAGAAGGAGGAATTACCACCCCTTGATTTAAGGGCGGTAACATGGCTAGGTGTACCGGGATATACTTGATATCCCGAAGCTATGCTACTATTGCCAGATATCGAGTTTAAGGTGTCATTGGTGGTAACAGAACTTTCAGCAGACGTGGGATAGAAGTAAGTAGTGCCTCCAACATTTTCCTAAAGTTTAGTAAAAGAATGCTATATAATTACTATGTTCACAATATTCCAGTGGTTTAATATAATATTCAAATTTCTGTTTATTTAGTACTTATACAAGAAGATTATTCAAGGATGTGAAAATACTTTCGTTGAGACCTGGTGTACAGGGTGTTTGTAAATCGCTTTACAACTTGTAACTTCGTTATTAATAAAGATATGGAAATAAAACTTTTTTTGTATTAAATGGCACGATGTATAGTACAAAACGCCGTATATCAATTTTAGACACAGCCTACTATTTTTGCATAACGGCATGCAACTTTTGCTTTTTAAATGGAACACCCATTACGGGCTGCGACTAAAGTGTTACAAGCTGATATCTCCAAAAATATAAAATATGGACGTTTAGTACCCCTAAAAAATTGGGCCATGAAATTCTGTAAAAAATTAACCGGTACAAGATTATTTATTAGTTTAAATGTGTCTTACTAATAAATAAGCAACCAGAATTAGATTAGGCCTAATTGAATAAGTATGGAAAACGTACTTTTACAACCCCAAATAAATGGGGGCTGAAATTGTGTACATTTTTCATTGTAATTAAATTTTGTTTGATCTAATTTTGGTTGCTGATTTTACTACGCACATTATTTTTAAATAAAATTTTTTTTTTACCTAAAAGCAGGCCATGACTTCATGGCCTGCTTTAAGTAAATATAATTTTTTTTATTTAAAAAAAACTGAACTTAACACGAAAATTTTATTGATAATCTATGGATAAGCGATGAAGCTCACTTTCATCTTTCTGCCTTTGTAAATAAGCAAAATTTTTGATATTGGACAAATGAAAATCCCAAGCCTCATCATCAGAAACCATTGCATAGTTTAATTGTGACAGCATGGTGTGCAATTTCGTCAGGAACTATAGGGCCATATTTTTTTGAGGACAATAATGGAAAGGCATTAACATTAACAATAAATTCCGCTCATTATGTTTTAATGATTGAGATTGAGTCAATGATAGCACATGATTCCAACAATATGGCGCAACAGCACACACTTCAGAATTTCGTTAAACGCCATAAGCCAACTGTTTCCTAATCGCGTGATTTCGAAGAATGGAACTATTCCTTGGCCGACGAGGTCTCACAATTTATCGGCTTGCAATTCTTTCTGTGAGGATATTTTAAAATTAAAGTTTACGCTCATCGTCCACAAAATATTGCACAATTAAAATTGAGAACTCATGAAGAAATCAATAGAATTCCATTGGAAATGCTAAGCACCGTAATTCATAATTTGCGCTCAAAATTGGAAGAATGTTTACAAAGAAATGGAGGTCATCTTGAAAACGTTATTTAAAAGAAAATGTTTTTTTTTTATAGTTTAATATAAAAATTGTTTAAATTTCTTAAATAAAATATTTGTGTTACTTCATGGCTCACCCTGTATTATCCCTTGTTACTTGCCTTCAGTACACTTTGTTGTCAAATTTGTTATCTAGATCCTCATTTGTTATTTATAATTTTAAATGTATGGTATGTAAATCTACCACTGGCATTTGTTTGTTTTTTGTTAATTTTATGTTTCATGGCCCACTATTTATTTTTAAGTTACATCATTTTGAACAATATATGTCAATTATTTTGAAAAATTAGTATGGTACACTAAATATTTTTTAAAAGCTCTTAAAAACGCCCTTTAAATGATGTGGAAGCCTACTATGAAAAATGCATGTTTGTGTTGTAACTCAAAATCATTGTAAATATGAAAGTAAGTAATCTGTAATCTACATAAAAAGATCTATAAAAATCCTAAATAGCATGTTTAAATATCTGTCGAAATAAATGAGCTAAAAATGTTAAACATTTTATTTCTTGACTGTAGCTTAAAAACAAAAGAAGATTTTGTTTTTGTTTCTACCATTGAATTCTATTAGTAATTGACCCAATAATATACAAACAGTTTTTTCATAACTACATAAAAACAAAATTAGTATGCAGAAGTCTTTATAGTATTATAAACCTGCCCAAAGCAGATAAATTATTACAAAGCAAATGCTTTAAAATAAATAATTAACATTTACTACAGTAGACTGGTTAATTTATAATATTATAAAGAATTTTGTTTGTAAAATGTTTATAATTAAACAATTAGCATATCAAGGCACTCCTTCATCTATAATGTTTACTAAAGAAACCACCTTGTTTACAAGTAGGAATAATAAATCTATTTTTTCATTCCTTTGTTACATCATCCTATACCAACTTGACAAGCTGATTTGGTAAAAATTCTCTCATAGTAATAATAATAATTTTTTTTCTGCTGTGGGTTGGAGAAGTGTATTTAACGTTTTTAATTATAAAAATGCAATGGAATGCAATTCATATTAATCGTATAATGTTCTTAAATAATCATAGCAGCCGCAATTTTAAAGCTAAAAGGTAAAAAACAGCATTGGTTTTGACCTAAAGTCTTCTATTTGATTCAGTTTTAGATTTGACAAATTTGTTTTCTGGCAAAATTCTACCAAAAAAACATGTGTAACTTTCGTCTCCGGTTTCAGATTTTTTAAAAGCTTACTTTCCCTGATAAATATTTGATGTACCCCCATATGCCAACACTCATCGAAATCGGATCATTCATTCAGGAGGTATGAAGCGCACAAACACACCCACCCACCCACAGACAGACAGACATATTTTTAAAACCACTTTTTTGCTTCCTGGACATCCAAAACATGTATTTCTGTTATAATCTCGATTTCGGAAAGGTTTTGTGGTACTGAAAGTATAGGAAAGTAAAAACATGCATTATTTATTCACAAAAATTCCCTACAATGTGCAAATATATGCACTTGTGGGTGAAACCTAAGAAAACATGCCCTAACAAATCGGACTGAGAAAGCATAGCTCCTCCTGAAACAGAATTATATCGCATTCAATCCTTTGTCAGTCGCATAAAAAAAATATGCCTTAGCATATTTTTTGTCCTACTCATCAGCGACAGTAGAATTAGATTCTAAACTTAGTTTTTAGATGCAGTAAAATCTAGGAGGTTAAACATCCCCTTCTACCCCATTTTTTGAGGGATGAATTTTTTTCTTGTATCTGTTTTTTAGGCCTACGCAATCTTATCTAAATAAATTTAAAAATCCATTTTTTTCATCTCTAATAAATCAGGATATTCGCTATCTGCTACTCCTATAGGTATACCTAAGCCTATCAAGCATTTTTTGAGGCATGCTGCATATCTGAAGCATCTGATCTTATAGCAAACTCTTAGGCTGTTTTCAGACTGTCCAGTTTTTATACGGTTAGCCATTGCGGTAAACCACATGCGGTTTAAAGATACATTCATTTAAATTGTCCGTTTCACACCATAAGTGGTACAGCAAAAAAACGTTGCGGCTACTGCAACAAGGGATAGTGTCCGATTTTGTTCTTCAAAACCGCAGCAGTTCGGACCCGCTGTAATTGTAGAGAACCATACATTCAGACTATTGTTTTCACATCTGTCGTAAAACCGATGCGGCTATAGGATTAATTTGTGTTTGTCTTACTGTTTCTGATAAACGGTGCACTACATAATCAAATCTTGTAATACTTAGTCTAAAGTAATTGATTAGATTGATAGATAGATTGATAGATGATAGATCTATTACATCTAGGTACCAAACCTTCAATAGGGAATGTATTCAAGGCCATTTTTTGCTGTTTTTTTTTTAAATTTAACCACTTCTTGATGCTTGTTCTTGAATCTGCATCGCCAAAAAGCCAAAAAAAAGGGATTCTCAACACCATTTTAGCATACATACATCCACGACTGCGGTCAACTGCTTACTGATGCACACATGTGAAAGTAAAATTTAAAATTAACAACGATTTACTGCAACAGCTAACCGTACAAAAACAGAACAGTGTGAAAACGACCTTGGAATATACCTCGTTTGCCTGTGGGTGGATAGGTATGAGTGTGTACGTGTGCGCTCCATAACTCTCAAATAGATGGTTCCATTTCAATGAGCTTTAGAATGTAGGTGTGTAACAAAAATTCGGAAAATAAGCTATTAAAAAAATCCAAAACCGGAAGCGAAAGTTAGGCATGTGTATTTTTAGTGGCATTTTTTTCAGAAATATACTTTTTTAAATATAAAAAGAAATCGGATCAAAAAATAAAAATGAGTTAACAGGATGGATTCAAATTTTTTATCGTAATAGCCTTATAGAGATACAATCCCACTGTAAACTAAACATTTCAAAAAAAAAAACTATAAACTGAAAAATATTTTCAAATATTGAAAATTAAAAAAAAAAACATATTGCTCTAAACCTGACCACACGATTTTTTAAATTTTCGAGAGGTGAAGATAAGCTACAATTGCGTCTATAAATTTTGGAAGATTTTAGCTTTAATGTCTATTTACTCAAAAACGAGTTATAAGATCGAGATGAAATTTGATATGAATGCCCTGAAAATAAGTTTACAATGTTACAAGCTAGGAGAAGTTTTGGAACGACTACTGTGAAATGAAAAAAAATCTAAATTTTGATGGTTAAAAAAAAATTTCTTAAAAACTGTTCACACCACTTTTTCTTAAAGTAAATATATGTTAGTAGAGCTAGAGAATAAGCTAAACTTTCTATGAATTTTTGAAAATCGTAAATTCATGCCCTTTTATTTAATAAATAATTTCTATTTAAATTAAATTTCTTGGCTTTTTTCTAATTTTCATAACCGAATAACAAGATAAAATCAAACTGCCATTATCATTCTGGAGAGCTCTACATTAGTTTATCTCAAGCTACAGAGTTATGATAAGCATGTATATTTTTAGCAAGAGTATTTTTTAAGAAACTGAAAATAAATCTTTCTTTTATGTGCATTAATGCATGCCTGATTCACCCGCGGAATATCCCAACATAATCATCAGTGACGTTTTATGGGGAAATGCCAATCAATATAAAAGAGAAAACTTTTTATTATTTACCCAGATAGTCCTCTGATCTGAACTCAATTCTATCACTGCAGAACACTTGTTATATTAGCACTTTTTGTGAAAAATCAACATAAAATATTATTCTACAACATTAAAAGAAAACAAAAAAGTATAAAAAAGTAGTTGTTGATTTTAAAATATTTTGTTTGCTTAGGATAAGACATAGTTGATAAAAAAATTTAAATGTTGAATACTTACTTGATAAGCAGCAACTGCAACAGTACCAATGGGTTTTTCAAGAGCAACATGAGGTATCGGCGAACAATTATTGATGGCATGGGGGGGCGGCGATGGTTGTGGCGTTTGGTGAGGCGAAACTGTAGCACTATGAGGAGAATCCACAACGCCACGAGAATAACCTGGCCCTGGTGTTGTACCTGCCAATCCCGGGAATGAATTGAAGAAGTTTGGAGATGCTGAATGCGGAAAGCGAGTTATCATGAATTTAATCCGGTTTGATAACTACAAATGGTGGTACCTAATTTGCTGACCAACTATCGAGTAGCTTATGGGGCAATTCCGGTTGATATATTATTATGACAATATATCTGAGAGCTACCAGACAACTACCACCCTTAGGAAATTCTCACCCAAATTTTTATGGATACTTTACTCTGGATGCGTCATCAGCAAAGTTTTAACAGACTTCAAGAGTAAAGTACCCCTAAAATTATTGAGATTATGAGATTTAATTAATAGTTGTGTCATCAAATTAGATTCTCCCGATGTTTTGTTTTGAAAAGCTTAAAAAAATATATTTTACCTGATGCGCTACTAGCAACATTGCGTGTAGCTGGAACAAATTCTGGAGATTGTGGAGTGACTTTCTTGGAAGTAACAGGAGATCCAATACCTATTTTTGAAAACTGCTGCGTTAAATTAGTTGATGCCACTGGAGTGCTAGTGGTCTGTCGATTCTATATCAAAAATATTATCTACAAAAAGAAAACTATAGTTCGAGTACTATATTTACCATATAAGTAGCTAATTTTGATTCCTGGGGTACTCCGTTTGCAGTATATACATATACAGGATGATCCATTCTGGTTTCTGTAATAATATTAGGTTCATCAGCAGTATAAAACTTAGATGCAACAATTTTTGTGCGTCTAATAAAGCATTCAACTTGATAAAACACTCAAGAACTAATATAGAGGTTAAATTCAAATATCTAATTGAACCTACAATATAAACGGTTTTAACTCTTTAAAAAACGTGCCAATATAAGAAAGAACGGTAATGTGTGTTTGGTAAAAAGAACTGATGCGTCTAAAACTCCTAAAACTAACACGAATTACGTTTTCGCTAAAAATTGTAGCATCAACTTTGATGCTGGTAGTGAAATATGTTTATGTAATTAGTTTTATGCCAGCATTACCACAAAATACAAAATTTTGACATAAATGACAGTACGTACGTATTTCCAAAACAAAAGCTGGTAGAGTTCACATCATCCCCATTTCATTTTTTGATCTTTTTCACTTGTTTAGAAATGCGGAGTGGGGACAACAATATGGAGTCAGATGTTCGTTCCAGTGTTGCCAAGTGCTATGAAATTTCATGAGATTTCAGGATTTTTCATAACCGCAGAAAAGTTGGAAAAACGTCCGTCAACGCAAAACATTTGGAGAGGGAATTTTAAGTTTGAGTTTTTGGCTTCTAATCAACTGGAATACGTTTTACTTATCATTATATTGGATCATTCATTCCATATCGAATAACAATTAAGAAAAGCTAAGCTGCCTTCAATCAGAATCTTAACGAGCCGCAGCCGATAGGAACCGGGCATGTCATACGCTTACGCCGCACCCGCACTTGATACAATTTATGGCACACTTGACACTGGCAGTCTAGTTCAATGATCAGATTCTTGGCAAAAAATAAGTATCGTTTTTATTAAATTAAAATCAGTCTGCACTCTGTCTCGCACGACTTACCATGATTACCTAATCTATGCATACCCTTTAATAATTTTTCCAATGAAACGCTTGTTTATTTTTTCAACATATCTATATTCTTTATGTCCCCGGTGCCCCAATTTACTTAAAATCCCTATAAAATATAAATATCTGTGTGTCAAAAAAAGTTGACAGATTTTAATTACTGCATTTGACCCAGCTGCACTCCAATAGATACTGATTTAAAACAAACCCTTTAATTTTTTTATTAGTAGATATACCTATTTCTCGTTTGTATTAATTTTTTGTTATATATTTAACAACCGGTACCGGCCAATCGGCACTCTCCCAACTGGTAGTCTTGCGTCAGAAACGCTCCATTCAGACCGACCACACTTGCAGAGCCTCATAGCGCTACACCTATCGCTATAAAAACATCCTAGGAGAGATTAATAGTAATAGGCCACCATGTAAACAATAAAAAATATACAAAGTAATCCACAAATATTTAAAAAAGTTGCCGAGACAAGGATTTGAACCAGCGATTTGCTATCGTTACTTTAAATAAGGCAACCAGATTATCCGTAATAATTTGCTTGATTAAATTATTATCCTTTATTTAAAAATTTAAAAAAGCGATACAGTATGAAATAAAATGTTGTATGTCACACGGCCGTGAGATGATCTTACAATACTCGTCTAGAAATTCCAGATTCGGCTCCTTCGTCGCCTCATCCGGAAACATCTCGACTCGTTACTTTAATACGTCATCTCCCGGCCTTATAACGTAAATAACTATTGTTGTAACAAAAAATCTTGCTAAATTACTCAATATGATTTTTTTGACGGAATTCAAATTTAGTGACCTGGCAACATTGGTACGAATTTGTTTCGCAAGGAACATTAGATTGCGCTGTTCACATTTTAGCAAATTCGACGAATTGCCATATTTTGAACTAATTACCTAATTCTAATTTAATCTAATCAAATTACTAACTAATAAAAATAAAACAAAAGAATTAATTGTCAAAATGAGCTTTATTTTTCAAAAATTGCATGACTTCCCTGTTTTGCAACAAAGCTTTCTTCTTTTCGCTCAAAATTTCATGCAATAAGAAGTGCGTGCATAAGTATTCCGAAGAAGGTGAATGTGAATTTCCCGTGCTTACGGTGTTGCATTTTTCACTTTCCATATTGTGACAGTGGCCATCTGGTTTTCCATTTGTTTGTTTCTTGTCAGCTGTTTCATTTTCATCTTCTTGAGCGTCATTTAAACTTTCCGCTTCTTTTATTTTTCGTTCATTTTCAGATAGCTTTTTATGGAGTAGCGTATTAAGCCGTTCTTTTACGTTTTCGGGGTCCATATGTGTCTCGATATCTGCATCTGATAATTAAAAACATGCGCCCATATTAATCTGACGGAGAGAAAGCGACGTTGCCGTTTATGTATACAAAAGAGTAACGTATGGTTTGTTTCGGAACCTACATACTATACCGGGTGCAAACGAAACATGGTCCGCCCCCCTTTTTTCTTTAACTACTTACCGAGATACATTATTGAAATTACGAGTTTTAAATACCGCTTGTAAGCGAAACTAGGACTTCCCCCTTTTCCATATTTTTTAAGTTAATGAAATTAAACTTGGGGATGTTAAATTATTCGTAAAAACGCTTTATACAACGTACAGGTCACTAATCTAACACTTCCAGTTTAACCGAAAATGTCGTCAACTTCATATTTTAAATAGCACTTGTATACAGGGTGGCTAGGAAAACCCCGGCCACTTTTCTTGCCGCGGTCAAGAGATGGCGCTTTAGTAAAGAAAAATTAAATTAAAATATTGGCAACAACGCAGAATCCAAGGCGTTTTAGTTGTTTTGATTTAATATGTGGCGTATTTAAATATTTTTTTCTTAATTCTGTATCTATAAAACGAAGGTCGCTGCAAAATTTTAGAAATGTTGACTTTTTTGTTAATACTCGTTACTTGTACTTGTGAATTATCGCAAGTACTCGTAATAAGTACTCAATGTATTTACGAGTATTTTTGCGAGTATGTGATTCCCCTAATTCAAACATTAAATACAAAACCAGTTGAAGCTATATTTGATTTCTTATATACACAACTGTGATTCCCCCCCCCGTCTACGTAAAAATTCAAGGGGGATTAAATTTATTATTTATTTATTATTTTGACAAAGCTAATTAAAAATTCAAACCTAATAATTTTAGCTGTCACCTGTCAGGTGAAAGTACTCGTGTGCTGTACTCGTAATTTTGCACCACGAGTTGCGAGTACCTACTACTTATTATTCGTATGTGTTTAACTAATAAAACTCGTAACGTTGTACTCATGAGTACTTTAATAGAGTACTCGCAAAAAAAACTCGTGAGTAACCTCATTCAGTACTCGGCACAGCTTTGCATATATGCAATTTTAAACGAATTATTTATGGGCTTACAACAGCAACACACCCACATGTTTGACCTTGTGGAGCTTGTTTAGATACCTATTATTCATCCTGCCAGCTGATTTATTATCTCGGGCTATTTGGTAATGAAGTGGGTAAGCCTAGAACATGCATGGTCAGGGGTTTTACAAGTAATACACCAAACAATTTTATGAAACTTTGCAAAACTATTTTTAAGTGCAGAACCTCTGGCCAAGCTCAACAATAAAGTAACACTGAAAGGAACGATGTATACCAAATATTGCTGTTATAGTTGTAGTAGGTACCTTGCAAAATGTTTCACGTATAACTGGATGGATTTAAGTGGGCCCATTCGTTTTGTTCATTTATTGAATACTAACAAAAAATTTTTCTGGGACTAAAAGTCTGCTCTCTGTTGATGTATATCGGTTCTACTAAGAAAAGTAAAATGTAATAAAAGAAAAATGAAAAAGAGAGATGTAGGTAGATACCTAATGGAGAAAAAAGTGTATTGCAACAAAACGCAGCAGGTCATGCACGAACAGTCGGTCTGATGGTGTTTGTACAATAGCTGATCCTTGTTTCATCTTTCCTTTTTTCACTTTTGAACATTTGCTCTTTGCTATTAATTGATTTGATAACTTACACAAAAAAAATTACAAAACAGGATGTAGGTTTTTCAAGATTTATTATACGAACTGATCAGATCTAATGATAAGCACATATACATATTAAGATACATAGTAAATGGATTAAATTATCAGTATTACGTTAATACACATACAAAGTTATATTAAATTAAAATTAATATAGTCGTTAACTAGTCTTTGGCTTGACTGGTAAGAGATGTATCAGATTGATCTCGATCTTTCATAACACCTTCCAAATCGGAAACGGCTGCAGAAACTTGAAACAGCCTACCAAAAACATCAGCTAGGTCATTTTCTTGGTTTGTAATGATAAAACAATCTGAAACAGAATATAAAAATTCCATATTTGTTATTTATATACATTAAATTCGTTTTTACCTGGCCTATCTTGCACAATTTTCTTGCAATAAACATTGAGAATAAGGCAAATGTCATCATTTGCATCTATTTCCGCATCTCTGCATAAATGTCCGCGGTGATGCTTAACAAATGATATAGCTGCAGACCATTTTTCGTTGTTTATTAGTTCTTGAAGGGAAGCTTCCAGATCTTCAACATTTACTGGTGCTGGTGAAGCAGCAGCAGAGGATACAGGTGTTGGGGTACCGCCATCTGCTTCTGTGTCCTCGATAGCTCGGTTTAGGGCGCTTCGTATCAAAATTATCTCCGATGTAATATCTTTAAACTGAAATAATAACATGAAATGGAGATATAATGTAAAAATTATTTTTAATTTGCCTTTTACTATTTTATTATTTTTTGTTGCACATATAAAAATTAAACAGTTTTTTTACCATATTATAAGATTATCCAAATCTTAAAAAAAGGGCGATTACTGTTCTGAAAATTTGATGAGAATTATTTCAGAAGAAATCAAATTTGTTAGGAACAAGAATCAAAAAAAATTTTGTTTGCACACAAAAAAATATTTTCAAATGTGTTAAACCTGACAAAAAAGTTTGAGGAAGTTGAAAAATACAGCTGCTTCTACTTGTTCTTATGTACAAGAATTGAAATAAAAAAAGTGCAGAAATAGCAAGATTTTCTTCCGTTTTCTTGCATTCTTGCACTGGTGTAACTCAGGTTTTAAACAAGTGAGCGAGATGTTCAAAGTATTTTGGGCATAAAAACAAAATGACCGACTTCTGGTACAAGCGAGAGCGATCATATCTTTATTTATTTAAATGGAACATCCTGTATTTTTTGGGCTAATTCAATTTTATGTTAAATTCTGTTTCAGAAACTATAACACGACTGTAGGCGTAAAGTTCATAACAAGCAAGATATTTTGATTTAAATTAACATATGTAACCAATGATAACGATTATAAATACATTGCAATTGATCTTTGGAAGCTGTTGTTAAGAAAATAATAAAATAAGGGATAAACAAACGTGTAATATCCGCCACGTTAACGTTTGTGGATAAACTAAGGCACTTTTCTTTTAATTTGTCAATCAAGGCGCTTTTAGCTGCCAACCAGGTCACCTGACCTAACTCCTATAGATTTTTGTTTGGAGATTCTTACGATATAATAAACAACTGATGTACGATTTACATGAATTTTAAGTTTGTTTATTGCTTTTATCATTTTCATACTAACAGCTGTAAGATTACAATTTATCATACAATCAAATGAGCCTAAAAAATACAGGGTGTTCCATTAAAAAAAATAAAGATATGTTGCTTCCAGAAGTCAGCTTTTACTTCCACATTTTTTTTCTACAGGCAATAATAAATGACTAAATCAACTGGCTCTGAATTTATAATCAACCTGTATATACATATATAAAAAAACTAATAACATAATATAAAAACTGACTTGTGAATTTCTCAAAGTAGAAACTAAAGTTGAGATCATTTTGTTAGCAGCTTCAATCAACAGCAAAAGCTGAAAATGAAGCTTGTAGAGGGCCTTTCCAAGATTTAATAAAAACTCGTCGTTTTGAGAATCTGTTTGTTGTCCACTGAGCAATTCCAACTTCAATGTAGTTTTCACTGCGTCAGAATACTAAAACAGATGCATAAAAAAATGTGTTGATTCTGTATTCATCTGATTTACTACAAATTGATTATTTAAATAATAAATACCATAGTGGCTTGATCTTTCTTATCACAGAATGTTTCCAAATGTTCTTGAACTTCCAGCATTCCATAACGTAATGTTTCAGTTAGCTTGGAGTTGTTTAGCGATGAAGAGTTAAACCAAATTATATGAGCAGGCAATATGCGATGCGTAATAATATCAATCATAGAATTCAGTCTTGAACTTATCAGTCTAATTGTAGGCAGTCCACTTGACGCTGATTGCACCAGGTATGTGCAAGATTCACGTGTAACCGTTATCGTGGCATTACAAATATTCTGTTTAAAAAAAATTAATACGCATTTTTTTTGCAAAAAATTTAGCTTTTACCTTAGTGAGTCGTTGCAATTGATGAAATAATTGTAATGTGTTGGCAGGAGTTTGAGTGCTCTGTAGATAGGAGGTCCATGATTCAACAGTATCGTTTCTTGTAGTAGGCCTAATGTTCATTAGGCTTGATAAATTTGGAGAGGCGTTACATGGTGTGACATCTCCCAAATCGCCTGCACTTGAACCACTGTAAAATTATTTAACAAAACTAATTAAAATGTTTTGCTACACTTATCATTTGTCAGCAGAATACAAAAAGGGTGTTTTCCTTATGTTAAAAGCTTACATCTCAATAATTTTAAGTTTTTTGAAAAAACACTTTTTTTTTTTTTTTTTTTTTTTAAAAAGAATCATGAAGCCGTGCGTGAGCACGACCCCATGATTCCTATCCCACCCCCTTACCCGGGCTCAGCGGACTTGCGCTCTTTCACCGGTCTAACATGCACCCCACCCCTGAAGACATGCAACCCAACATACACACCTACATACACCATCCATGGACCCGTCGGATTTAACTTGTTCAGAAAAATTACCGCCGAGCATTGGATTCGAACCAACTGCCATTGAGAGTCTAGTTTCAAAGCCTGGGACTTTAACCACTAGACCACCCGCCGGCCCAAACACATCAAAAAGTATTTACGTTATAGAAAATTTTCCTTTCCTCTTTTGAAGTAGTGATGTCAAGGTTTTTTTTAAATGACACTATACAGGGTGTTTTGAAAAACTTGGGTCTCTGTTCAGAAGCAGATTTCTTAGCTAAAAATAAGACGAAAAGTTCTTATGAACATGTGTCTGCAACAGCTTAGTTTTTTATTTTTAACGATTATTACAAAAAAAAAATTCAAAAATGGCTTTGGTACATTCTATATATAAATAAAAATTTGCAAATTTTTCAAAAATTTTTAATATTTTCAAAGAATTTTAAAATTTTTGATATTTGCAAATATTCAAAATATTTTAAAATTTTAAAACTTATTAAAATTTTGAAAATTATCGAAAATTCCATTACATGTGAGAACAGCTTTTTTAGGTAAGACGTTAAATTGAAAAATATTCAAAATATGCATTTCCATAAAAACATTGAAATCAAAAATTTTCATGAAATCAATACTTCACCATACCACAAGTATAGGAAAGTAAAAAATAATAAGGAAACTTGTGTAATTTGTAACTTACACAAATTCCTTACAATAAAAGTAAGTACACTCAACTTTCCACATAAAAGTATATTAAAATTGTTACCTAGTATCAGATCTAGTACTGGAATCTCTTCTGGGGCGATGTTCTCCAAGACTCAGAGACGACGGAGGGAAAACAGCACTCACACCTGCGGAACTGTTTTCAAACTCTGGTGCAACTGCAATTTCATCTAGGGGTGATTCTGACCCAACCTCATCATCCGATGATTCTTCAGTGGTCACTCGCTATATAAAATTGGATCATGGCAATTTTAGAAATTTATTTAATTTCAGTTGTTAACAATAATTGTTCTGTTATTTATTGAATTGCGCGTAGAATCCAAAAAAGAAAGATAAATCGTAATTGTAAACAAAAACGCCATCTATTAAAGTACAGTCTTACTAATCTATATCAATTGTGCATGCCAATATATTTGAGTTAACGCATCAGTGTTTCATAAATAACATAAATTACAACAACTATACTTTTTTTTAATTTTTGTAATTTTTTTTGTTTAATATCCACAACTGTTGGAAGTCGGTACCAACTTAGGGTTAAGATGAGCAAGATTGTACTCTATTGAATAACTATAAATAATTAACAAACACAAATTAGATTTTGATAAAATCTTTAATCGTTTACTGAACAAACCATTTGATTTATAACTAAGTAGACATTACAGTAAGACCATAAGCACCACCACCTCTTCAAGCATGCAAAACACAGACCAACAGAAACTCACGTTATGGTTAAAGGGACACGAATGTACCTTTCTGACAGTAAGAATGGGCGTCTTTTCGCTAATACTTTCTTCATGTTGCTTCATACTTGGTGGTTCTTCTTCACCTTCGCTTAATGGTCGACGGCGTACACCCCAATTGAAGTTATCTGTACTTTCGCCCTGTTATAATAATAAAAAAATGTAAAAAAACAAAAAAAAAATTTATTATTGTTATCGCTTCTTTACCTCAATGCTTTCACTTTCATATTCCAAAAAGTCAAAATCTTTAAATACACCAAAGTCTGTAGCAGTATCATCTCTTCGAGAACCTCCACTGAAGTCATTATTTGCTGCTGAAACTTCTTCAGTGCTTGAAGCCATACTTGACTGACGTTCCATTAAGTCAGAGCTTTGACTAAATATTACCTGCAAGAAATTGTTCGTTAGAATCAAAAGATTACTTCAAGCTACCTGTGTGTTTAAGGCTTAAATTAATACACAATATTTAAATTTAGTGGACTTTTTTGACACTGAAAATATCCTGTCTAAAAGGGATTTGGGAAACATTCGATACATACGTTGTGTAACCGTGTCCTGAAGTTACTCATTTTGCTTATAAGAGATATATTTGCTAAATAACATAAAAAAGATGCAAACCTTAACTACGATAGCATGCACTGTGGAAACTTGTGCAATCTTTAGAATCTACAAATTAAACAAATATTTATTTTAACATTTTAATTATTTTATTCTAAACAATATTTTGTATTAAATACAGTGTTTCTTTTATTTTGTCAGAACATAAAAATATATTTTGTTCGATCGAATGTAAAACACTAGGAATTCCCTATTTAAAAATGTAAAAATTCTAAATTAGAATGCAAGTTTCCAATTTATTTACTTTTTTCACTGCCAACTGTGAAATAATAAGTTGTTTATTATATTCAACGTAAGTATCATGCAATGCTGTTATAAGTGTTATAATGTAGCAATTAGTTAAATAAAAGACCTAAATAATTTATTGATCATTTTCTGGGTTCAAACAAATTAATCAAATTGTACAATATGATTTGAAACTCATCTCAAAGGTTATAATTAAACATGACCAATTTTGGACATGAGTCAGGATATGCAGCTTCACTGCGTGTGTTATTAAAAGATCAAATATCAATCAACACTTTATTTGTATAGTGCATCTGGAATCAGTTTGTAGTCTTGATTGTAGACTGTAAAATAACATAAATGGAGAGTATCAGTAGTTTCTTGTCTGTATAATGGTACCGTTTTGTCTCTCATATAGGCCATTACTTTAGGAATGAAGTGAGATCCCCTATTAGGCCGGCTTATTACTACTTCCGAACAACATACACCTATACTTGTATATTTTTTAAAAGTCCGTCCCCATAATACCTTGCCATAATTTTATGATACGTTTTAGTAATACCTAAATGTCCTGCCAATGGTGCATCATGATTTTGCACTTTTTAATTCATCAAATGTTAATAGACAATTTTTTTCTTGACGTTGCAGGTGACAACAATATCGTTAGCCAACTTTATAAAGGTCGGAACAAACTCTGCCCGAATTTCATTTAATTTCGTTGATGCCATACAAGGATTACGGGCTAAAGCATCATCTTTATTCAAGGTTCCACATTCGAGTGGGGACCAGAGTGGATAGTGCTTAACTGCGAATACCGTGCGACCGGCATTCGTAGTTCTCCGCCATGCAACCAACTGAAATTTTTTTTATAAAAATACTTTTATTTCTCTTGAAAAAAAAAATATTTCACTTATAAAAATATTTCTCGCCTGAAAAAAGTTCTTTCTAAAAAATATTTCCCCCTTGAAAAATGCTCGCATACAATATAATATGTCCCTTGAAAAAAAATTTTCTAAAAAAATTTTCTCTCGAAAAAGGTCTGTGAAAAAAAAACATTTCTCTCGCTACTACAAATTTCTCTCAGAATCATGGTTTGCGTCTGACACAAAGAGATGACGCTACTACGTTCTGGCCATTATTGGCCTGTGCAATGGAACAGCAAAATAATCAATTCAATGTAAAGCTGGGAACGCCCACCTAGAAAGAGCAAGGCAGACACAGTAAACGTAAACATGGTTTATACATAAAACAACAAAGTTTATTAGTTAAATGTGCTCAATTCTCTGTTTTACTCTGTCCTATTACTCCTTGAAATGAAAAAAAAATAATAATCAAGGTTTTTGTGAATTTGCATCGACTCTAAAGCTTTGTAGACAGCGTGCAGCAGCTAAAGTGTTACAAAATAATATCTCCAGAACTATCAAAGATTAAGCTACATTTTTTTTAATTTTATGGGACTGAAGGGGTCATATATTAGGCTAATAATGAGTTATGAAAAACCATCCTATTTTAAGAGGAGGTTTAAAATGTTTTTTAAATGTAATGATCTTATTTTCTTATATTTTTTACGCCGTCGCACTCTGTAAGTCATATGCAAGAGAGAAATGTGTTTATGAAACAAATTTTAGCAAGAAAAAAACAATATTTCTCTAAAAAAAATTCTTATTGAAATATTTTTCTTTTTTTCGATGATAAAAATTCTATCAAAAAAAAAGTTCTCATTTAATAAATCAGCAACTGCAACTGTATACTTTTATAAACATTCATCATTTTATGCTCACTTTCAGTTTTTGGTCAAAAATTACAAATATTTTAAATTAGTAGAGGGAGTTTTGTAAAATTATTTTGTGACTAAAAGAAACAAAATTAATGGGGTGATGAAAGCGGCAGACTTGTTTTCTGATCACCTAACAAGCCATGGACGTACGCCGCTAACTAAATACACCCTTATTTTACTGTGCATGCTGGATTGTCTGATATCACATCGTGTTTTGCATTTACATGTATTATTTCACTGTCGAGCAACATACATGCATAAAAATGGTTTTAACTGAAATAACTTAAATATATAGCAAGATCCATGAGTAAGTTTTGTTTGCCCAAATTGCCTTATTAGCATTCCAAGCTCAACTTTCTAGTTTTCTACAGAACTCCACACTAAAAGCTAAGCTTCTGATCAACTGAAGACTGCAATTGAATTGCTAATTAATTTAGAACTGAGCCTACTTGTAATAGTTTATAACTGTTCTTGCAAGTGTAGCAGGTATATATTTACTACTCATTACAAACTCAAAACTTAGCTGTACCATTAAAAAAGTATACCCGTGTACATTAAGCAAATAATTACTTATTTAGGTGCTTAACATAAAGGCTTGGTGATGCTATGGGAAGCAAAAATTTTAGTAAACTCGTGTTCGATTCTCAACCGTTGTCCAAATATAGTTAATTTAAGTTTATCTCTTGTATTAGGTATGTTCGTAGCTTGTGATAGTGAAGCAAAATAAGTCAGTTTGAAATAAAACCGGCAATAATGGAGATATTTACTACATGTGTATATGGTAAAACGCACTGTTTTGTATGGCTACTGCAATGTAAATTCACATATACTTCACTATCACAGGCTATGAACACTACTTGACGTAAGAGATAAACCTACATTTGCTCTGTTTTGTTTATTTCGAAGCAAACCTGATAAACGTGCCAATGAAGCAAAATGAGGAATATCTTCTATAACAGAAATATCAAACATCTTATAGGAAAATATAGTTTTTTAAAGAAATATAAAATTTCTTAAACAGTCCAGTCATCACGTCCTAAAAATAGGAGTACAGAGAAATAATTCAGGAATTGAATTTTTTTCTTAAACTCTTTATTTGGGCGTCCAAAAAAAAACCCTGAGTTTGTGAATATCTAACTTGGTCGGGAACCCAGCAAAATTAATTGAAAAAGGTGCAGAAATTCACAAAATTGTGGATTGTTCGTTTCCATTGCATCCTACGTTAAAAGTAGTCCTAAGAAAAAAAAGCTGCTAAAATTCTGCGTAAAAAAAGAAATGTTCTAGCCCTAATAGTTTTCAGAAATACGCCCTAGCAAAGAACCCCATCTTGAATTAAAGTACATTCAGTTCCAGTTAAATAAAAACAACCCTCGCAAGCTATTACCTCTCAAAGTAATGCATTCGACCGTTTTTCGAGCCTGTTTTGTAGGGTTGCAGTTTTTCCAAAATAGCTCTTTTTGAGTGCATGTAACGTAAAAATGAGCTAAACTAAAATGAAAGATAATAAAATAATTTTTTTTCGTATCGTTTAACAGGCAAGTTTCATTGAGAAAAAGTATAGGGGACTCCATTCTACGTAAATGTAACAAACAAATATCCCTCTAGGTCTAATAGTTCATGAGATAGAATTAAAAAAAAAAACGGAATTTTACATTTTCATACAACAAATTTGAGTTCTTCCAAAGGTCATATTTGAGAAACTATTACAGGCAAGACATTTTATTTCTTTAGTTTTACGCAGTATTTTCTCAGTTGTTTTTCCTTAGGACTACTTTTAACGTAGAATGCAATGCAATGGAAACAAATAATCCACGCTTTTGTAATTTTTTGCACCTTTTTCAATAAATTTTCTGGGTTCCCGATCAAGTAAGAATTCTCAAACTCAGGGTCTTCTTTTGGACGCCCAAATAAAGAGTTTAAGCAAAAAGTTCCATTCCTGAATTAATTTCCTACGAAAGTATCCGATGGACTGGACTAAAAATAAGAAAACAATGTTTAAAAAAAATATTTTCTTTGTTCTTTCTCATTTTATATCTTCCTTTAAATTATCTGTTTTTTTTTCTTTTAAAACTTGTGTTTCTTTTTAGCAGAAAAACAAGTTTTCTTTATTCTTTTAAAAATTCTGGTTCTTCACTAAAATCCGTTTCCTTTGTTAAAATTTATTTTTCTCTATACGAGGTTATTCAAGTCTGCACCATTGGCAAAGTTGCGCTACTTGTTTACTGACAATGTCGCGTGCACACACTCTTTATCTGTTGGGTATAAAGGCCGATTTTAAATATATTGTCATTTGTTTTATTGAATAATTGACCGATTGAATTTGATTGTAATTAGGGAGAAGTACTTATTAATTTTACTACTATTGAATATTTTATAATTTGCAATATGCTGGATATTATTATTTAAGGTGATGTAACATCTAGCCCATGTGCATTCAACACGTAGCGGAATGTTGTCAAATGGTGCATACGTGAATAACCTCTCATAGAGAAAAATAAATTTTATCAAAGGAAAAGAAATTATATTTAAAAACAAGAGAAGTTAAAATAAATAAAGAAAATGTTTTGCTTCATTAAAGAAAAGTAGAAGAAAAAAAATATATTTAAAGAAAAATGCAAAATAAGAAAGAATAAGTAAGCAAAAAAAATATTTTTTGTAAAAGCAATTTTTTCTTCCATTAAGAAATTCGATTCTTCATTTAAAAAAAAACTTCGTTTTCCTATAAGAAGTTTAATTTTTCTCTTCACAGCTTTATTCTTTAAAAAATGTTGATTTTGGCCCAAATAGAGCCTCATACAAAATATGAACATTTTAACAATTTTTAATATTTTATTCTCCAAGAAGCCATTCTTATGATGGGTAACAGTCTATTCAAATAGAATCGGTTATTAGCAAGTAAATCTTTTTGTTAATAATTTTAAAACGGTTATTATTCAAGACATCTCTGCATCAAGTTAAAGAAAGTGTATTTTCAGAGTTGAACTGATTACTGTGATTTGTTAGAAACTATTAACTATTTTGATGCTTACTGATTTCACTACATGAATACCACATAAAATTAGGTGGGAAAAAGATTATTTGGTAGAAATAACTATTCACATGTTTACTTATTTGTTTTGTACGATGTGCCATAATTTATTAAAAGTAAAATAACATTATTTCCAAATGCAAGCTGTGATTTGCTTAGTAATAAAAAAGCAGTTTTATCATGGATGTTATGTGTAATGTACAAGTGTTTGTAATAGCTGCAATTAGTATGTAAGTTACCTTGGAGCCCATCATGTTAATAAAATCATCCTAGACAGATGTAGACAGTCAGAACGGCGATAAATATCCCACAGAAAACAAAAAATCCACGTTATACTACTTTTACTACTGCTTATACAAAGAGTGAAACTAAACAAAAATTCTATGAGCATAAATGTCAAAATATTGGGAAAAAAATTTTTACAATTAAATGTTGTTTTGAATTATGTGTGATTAAATAAGCAACTACTTTAACATTTTATTTAAACACTGTAACTTATTGCCAATACAAAGTAAATATGACTTACGGAAGGACTTTTTGGTAATCCCACACGTTGTCCGCAGGCAGTTAGAAGATTTACTAGACATTCTCGTACTCGTCCCTATAGATAATAACAAAAATGTAAATAATTGAGTAATTTACAGACTAAACAAGAGACAGAACTTACTTGCGACATCCAAGGTCGTTTCCAACCTGAAAGGGGAGCAGTGTCGGCTGGACTTAAAGAACATGATCGTCTTGGAGATGCAACCGGCTTGGACATTAATCCACTGTCTTCATTTTTTACCAAAAGCCGTCTTCCAATTACTGGAGTTTGTGATAGGTCAAAAGTAAACTCCATTGTCCTTCCTGTAAAGTAACAAATTTTTTATTGTAAAAAAATGCCTTCAGTCATATGATGTTAAACAAATGCGTTTATACAGGGTGAGTCATTTAGATGTCACCCCACTATTATTTTCTCAACTATTGATTATATCAAATTTTTTTCTTGATACAAAATGTTGATAATTGAGTGATACATAACTTGAAAAATATTAGCAATTATACGAAGTGTTTGGTTATGCCTCTACAGCACATTACATTGGTATTTTAAATGTAACATCCTGTATATTATTCCGTTTTTAGATTCTACCCTTAATTCTAGATATAAATGTGTTGAGGTACTACAGTAGTAAAATTAGTGGTTTTCGAGTTACCTATTTAACTTTTTTAAAAAATTTTGTCATATGTGGACTAAAATTACAAAATCAATATTATATATAGATATCAAAAACATTAACCCATCTCTATTTTGCACAGACTATTAATAGATTATACAGTATTTATTCAGAGGTATGTTCAAGTACAGAAAATTTTGAAATGTGTCATAAAGTAACTCATTAGGTAACGAACAACTTTTATTATAAAATAAAACTGATGTTCTGAATAGTTTTCTAAATAATAGGGGGAAGAGAAAAGTTACACTTTTCAATCGTTTAAAATATGCTTTCTGATTCGTTTGCAACACGAAAAACCATATAAATTTTAATATTTGGAATACAAAACCTTATATCAAATCTACAGATAATTTAATTCTATATTATTTTTATAATGCTAAAAAATACTGAATGTTGCATTTGAACACCGCTGAACGCTTTCTAAATAAGCTTTTTGTATCCATATTAGATTTGTGATATTAGTCCACAAACTTCTAAGTTAAAAAAAAAAATCAAATAACTCGAAAACCACTAATTTTAAGTTCATAGTACCTTAACACTTCTATCTCTAGAATTAAATTTAAAATCTAAAATTGCGATAATATACTAGGTGTTCCATTTAAAATAACAAAGTGTTGTGCTGCACAGGCAGTATAACTGGCAATAATTTTAGATTATGCAGCAGTTAATTACCAACAACTTATATTAAGAAAAAAATTTGATATTTCTTATAGTCATGAAAATAATAGTAAGGCGACACTTAAATGACTCACCCTGTATATTCAGTGTAGCTATGAAAACGTGACTAATATAAAAAAAAATCATAATTTACCTGGAAGTTCTTTTTTCATAAACACATCACTATCACTAAATGAAGGATGTGGGACTGATGTGACTGAACCTTCCCAGTAACTGTGCTGAACAGATGCAGGTGGAGCCACTAAAGTACTAGAACGCGTAACCACCAGCTTTAAAATTTTAAGTGCCTCTCTCCAATGTACACCTTCAATGTATTTGGCAATAACTCTCAATAGATCAGCATTTATAGGTTGGGCTGATGCAGATGCCAAGTCGACATAATGCAAGATGCAATGAACAATGTTTAAAATCGGAAGTTGTAAGTTTGATGGACCCTTTTCCAATACCTCTATCAAAAATGCCAACATGTTTAAGCTTAGATGAGAATATGTGTCGTAGAGGTACTTAACAACGCATTTTGTCCATTGGAAACTTTCTTTGCTGAATGTTCTGCGACTGTAAAGATTCATGACAGTTCCCAGATTTTCTAGTTTCTTGCTTTTTTCAACACTAACCTATTAAAAACAAAATAAAAATAATTAATAGTTATATATGAGGCGCGTCTCAATATTATTTATACAATGAGAACTACTTTTTTATGAGAATTTTTTCAAAAAAATATTTCTCTCGAAAAAAGTTTCTTCAAAAAATACTTTTCTCTCGAAAAACGTTTTCACAAAAAAAATTTATCGCTTGAAAAATGTTCTCTCATAAAAAAAATCCTCCTCTGTTAAAAACAGTTTTCTCATACAAATATTTCTGTTGAAAAACTTGTAACACTTTAGTTGCCACACCCTGTACACGAAGCTAGAATTCGCAGCCAAGTACAAGTTTCGAGAAACCTTGCTATGTTTTCCATTTCGATTAATAGGGTAGAGAGAAACAAAGATTGAGCGCTTTTAACTAATAAACTTTGTAGGGGTTCCATTTAAAATAAGAAATTGGCGATTATTTTCGATGAAAATCAAGTGGTAAAAAATTGAAATTGACATCAAACAATAGCAATTTATGAGTATATTAATCACTCCAAATTTCATTTGTCGAAATTAATAAATAATGAAAAAAAGGGGGCGAGCCATCTTTCGATTCCACCTGTATATCGAATTTTTCAAATTAATTATATTTTTAAAATGAGCAAATAAAACAAATGAGTAGTTGCCTAAATGTATTCATGTTAAAATTTTGTATGCCAAAAAGCTCTGGCTTAAACTTTTCTATTGTCTGCTAAAACGACAAATGCCACGTAGTGATTGATCGATATATTATGATTGAAATAACCAAGATAATTTTACAATTTTCTTTTACAGAACTAACTGCAACTGCAAAGCTCGTATTTTTAAATAATCACCCAAAAGGATTGTGATTTAAGTGCAAGAAATTTGGTCACACAACAAAGCATTGTAAATGAAAAATTTGATTACACATTACATTGTAGTGAAAATGTATAACTTACTTGGGCAATATTATCAGCACTACGAATACACAACTCATTTGCATCTTCATAATTCAACAGCATGTAGGGAAGAAGTGCAATTACATTCATCGGAAATGCAATACTTTGTGATGGATCAACCACAACTAAATCAAGAAGTGGTGTAAATTGTGACAGTAGAGCCACAACTGGTTCGTATATATTAGCGTGTGTACAACCCTAAATTAAATAACTCATTAATCATTTTACAATACAAAAAAAAGCAAACAATACCTTCAATAAAAGCGCATGCACTCCAGGAAATGCGCTCCAACGTAATTGCCCTTGCAGTTTTTCCACTTTATCTCTTGCATCAGGTCTGTCTAAAGGCAAACGATGCAAAACTCTTGCTAAAAGCCTAAGCGCTAACAAAAATTCATGCTCATAGTCTGATTCCAAAAGTGAAACTGACAACCAGAACAACTGCGCTAAGATTGTGAGTTTATCATCTTGTGTTGCTGAATCACTCAGCAATTTCAGACTCTGCGCAGATCTAGACCGTGATAAATTTGAACCAAACTTGGCCTTTTCAATTTCAGAACCAGCACGGCCTCTCAAATCCTTGCCATCACTGGCAGGTGAACCTGAAGTTTTACGAAGGCAATAAGAAACCGAATAACTTGTGCTGCGCATGTGTCCTGCTTGATTCGAGTATGAAAATGGAGGTAGAGCATCTCCACATACAACATTTCCGTATGGCCGTTTACCGATAAGTTCTTTGTTGTTTAAATTAGGAGTGGATTTAAAAAAGTCTTTCATAAAATCGAGAGGTCGGAAGTCTGACTCTAGCGAATCTACAGCGGCTTCAAGTGTCAGTAATAATTCTGTAACGTAACCTTGCATATCTTCACCTTGTTCGGCAACCGTTTCGACTAATCTACTTAAAATATCAGAGAGCATACGTGAGGTTATAGGAACTCTTAGCGATCGATAAATTTGCAACGAACGTCCAGCATAATGCCGTGATGAGCAACTCAGTCCTAGTTGTAGAGCAGTCTGTGCCCATCTTTCATTGATATGTGCGTTTGGCAACGATTCTCGGAAGACTCTCAATATATGTTGCAAGAAAATGTCAATTTGTTCTGCACTTCGCACTAACCAAACTTTTGCTGTAATATCTTCATAATTCCAAAGTGATTGGTTTTGACGAGTCGCTAAGAAGTCTATTAGGGATTTAATGACGTCACATATCGATAAATTTAGACCTGGCTCTGGAACATTCCATGTTGAACCCTCTTCTGGTGTTACAATAACAGGTGGTATAGTAGTGTCTTTGATTTTCTCCCCTTCAATAAAGAATAATAATAATAATTTGGAAATATGTGCGTGCAAAAATAGTTAAAAGGTGATAATAGTAAATGTTGCAAAATCTGCCAAGCTACACGAAAAACTGTCATAGTGATCTAAGTAACTAAGTTCCCTGCCAATGGTTCGTGGCGAATAGTGGCCAGCGGATTATTCCCGGCGAATTGTACCTAACACACGTATACACTGTTATGAGCAAGTCTTTGAATGAATTATGCAGGGTGGTTTGGTTTTAAGTGTTATTTTGCGCAAACTTCAAAGAACAATTCGCAATTTTTTATATTCAATTCAATTCAATTTATTCAATTTTTTAAAAAGAACGACCTGTATATTATGACATCATCTTCCGAGAAATTTGATTCCCTTGCAAAAGCAAAATTTCAGGACTTATTAGTGTGCATCAACATTTTGTACTTCACACAAACCACGAAAATTTAAAAAAAATAATTATTTCCAAAACTACTAGTTTTAGCTGTAGGATATGGTTTATGAAATTGTAAGAGAATTAAATTCCTCGTAAGATGATGTCATAAAACACAGGACGTTATATTTAAAAAATTGCAATATTGATTGAAGTTCGTGCAAAATAAGTAATAACTCTTAAAATCGTACACCCTATATAATTTAAAAACATTTTCAACAACGCATTGATTACATTGGTCCATTGCATACATGCTGTAAAACTTCGGCACTAAAAAAACCTTTTGTTAATCAGTTGTTATTATTTTAAAATTGGCCTATTAATTAACAAATAAATCGCGGATATCTCAACAACCGTACATTTTAGGTATAGGAATACCCTATACCATCTTATAGAGAAATAAATTTCGCATTACAAAAGGTAATAATATACAGGGTGTTCTATTTAAAATAACAACGGTAAGTTATCGTACCTTGAAAAGTAAACACCCTGTGTAAGCGAAATTGATTCACAAAGATGCAGAACTGTCTACCAAACAACTTTTACATTTAACTTATTTTCGTAAAGTTATTATTTAAGGCTGTGGTTATTGATATTTCATATTTTTAATTCACCCCATATAGCTACGCTATAGATTACTCAAACATAGGAAGTTGAGCAAAGTGCAATGCAGATTTCCATTTTATGCCTGTAAGATATTCTACTTACGTCAAGTATGCACTCATATTTTATTCATAATAAGTCGTTTTGACTACAGCGAATAAATGAGATATAATTGTATGATGTGTTGCAGCTGCCCTTTGTGGAGTAACTGACGTGCATGCAGTTTGTACTGGTGCACCTATTATTATGAGCAATCTATAGCATATCATATAATCAAAGATGTAACCTACTAATAAAATACGTATATGTTTAGCAATTGTTATGTCTTGTTAAGTAATAAGTAACTTGCATACCTGCAGCAGGAACATTTGGAGCAGCAGGTAAAATTTCTTTATTAGAATTTGTTGCCGCTTCTGTATTTGCAGCAGTTTGTGGACCTTGAAGATATGCATCAAATACTGTATTGCTTTCTGTAACAAATTTTAAAATTTAGAAATATATTTTCCGATCAACAAATTATCCTACCTGTAAATGTATGTTGAGCTACCGGTAAAGCAGGCGTGGGTAGACCTAGACCTAGCATATTAGTTTTGCTGTTCAAAACTATATGAGAGATTGCAAGATGATCGTTATGTTGCGCTAATACAATTAATAAATTCAATAGCAGCTGTTTGCAGTGCTGGTACACCAATTGTCGAGTATGATCTAATCCCAAGAACACTATATGAAGCATCAACGGAACATGAATTGTCCAGTCTAGCTCAAGTCCATCAACCACAACATCGCACAGCAACATCACAGCCACGTTACATCTAAGATAAAACTTAAGTTAGCACCACTATGTTGATCATTACATGAATTGTGGTACCTATGGAAACCAGATATTGGTTGTGAACTATCTGGTAAATACTCAGTCAAAGGTGCAAAATACCCTCCATATTCGGGCATGGGTAAAGGATGTGGTTGTGGAATTGGAATGTCAAATTTATCACAAGTTGTACCAGGTCTCGCTAATGAGAACAAATCCTCACCAGGCTGCAACTAAAATAGATACCACTTTTGAATGCTACGAAACAGTATGACAATTATGACGTACATCAGTATCGGTGGTCGGTGTTGAGACGTCTTCTGATAGGTTTGGCCCACCTAAAGCTCGCACTTTATCTACTCTGGCTGACGCAAAATCGGACATTCCTTTTATGGTGGAATCTGTTTTTGACGATGCCGATTTCATTGGATCTTCTCCACTATGTCGTTTTGTATGTATTGTGCCTTTCTCTACACCTAGATCAAATATCAAAGTTATAAAAATGAATTTAATTTTAATTCAGAAACTGCTACCCATATCACTTCTACTGTTGTTATCAGCTTGGCCACCAACACCACCCGTACCATCAGAGTGACTAGAAGCTTTTCTCATTACTGTCAAACGATAAAAAGGTGGCGTTTCTGTTCTTTCAATCAGACAATTTAATGTTTCCACTGTTTGGAGTTCAAACATAATTTCATCTACAAGACGTCCTGGCTGCACTCTTGCCAAGTATAGAATTACTCGTTTAGCCTAAATAGGTGCAAAAGCAAACTTATTTAAACTATCTACATTTAAAAGTAGGAGTGTAGAACAAATGTCCATGATCGTAAGAATATAATAACAATGCACACTTACATACGGAAGAAGTTCACATGGTGCCATACCCGACACGATTATTAAATACCGTATAATAACTTTCATATTGTTTGGCCAAGATGTACATAAGGTTGCCCAAACTGCTTCCATTTCTTTAGGATGATTATCACCAAACTATAACATAATAGTAATTAAGTAACAGCATAAAGTAATAAATGTTTTTAAAATAGATTGATTACCTTAGCGGTAATATAGAATATGTTATTTAACACCATTTCGGTTGCTTCTGCAGATCCCCACCCTTCTCTACGTCCTCCAGCATGACCCATATCGTTGGCGTAATACTGAAATATATATTATTCATTATACTAATGGCTTTTTACGAACCCTGCCGGATATATTTTTTTTTGATCAGTCATATATGATTATTCTATAACTTTTCTTTCTTCTAATAAAAGTAATCAAATTCACATTTGAATCTCGTTCAAATCAGTTTGCATAAACCGCAGTCAGGTTGTGTATTGTGAATGATGAAGTTCCAATTTAAATTAAGAAAAATATTGTGAAACGCGTAGCAATGTTTTACTCTGGCAATGTGGTTTAAAACAACAGAAGTGAATAAAACAAATGGATTTGCATTCAGATGCAATCTAGAATTTTTCTTTGCGATGTTAAAAATAAAAGCACATGCTTTACCTTCTTCTTGTATTTTCAAAGCATATATCGTCAAATGAAATTTGTAAATTTTAAAAATTATGAAAATTTTTGGAAATTACTGTAAAATTAAAAATTCTTTCAAATTATCAAATTGTGAATATTATAAAACTGACCGCGAACTATTCGAAACGAGAATATTATGATATGCTATATTTCCTATAATTTTGATTTCAAATTTAGGAAATTGTTGAAATTTTTACAAATTAAAAAAATTTATGATATTTAGTTTTGAAGATTTTTGGAAACATATTTAAATTTTTAAAATTAAAATTTTTTTTGAAAACTACTGTAATATTAAAGAGTCTTTCGCAATAAAAAATTTTGAATATAATGAAAATTTTTTGCCGCAAACTATTCGAATCAAGAGTATTATGATATGCTGATCGCACTTGGGGCATCTAATGATCAAGCAAGACGAGTGGTTCGTTTATATGCGGCCACACTTTCGCGTTTTGGACCAATTTTAACATTATAAATGGTGTTGCATTATACCAAATTAGGAACTAAATTCAAACAAATGACGATCTATAAAACAAACAAGTAATAACGGGCTATTTTCAATAGCATGCCACTGCTTAATTGAAACAGGTGAATTTGATTTTTTTTTGAAAAACATTTGTAATTTTTCTTATCAATTATTATTTTGAACTATCTCGGTAGAAAAATCGCAGAAAAACCTTTTGTTTGGTTGTTTTTGTAGAATACCGTTCCACAGTTCGTGTCCGCCAGTTTCGGAACACCCTGTACATAATTTGTTTATTAATAAGTTACAAAATTTAGTTATATTTTGCATCCATTTTTTTTTATTTTAGACGTATAATTACGTTACTAGACGGATTTTCTCAGCACTTTCTGTAATGTGTAATTATTGTCTTGCATAAAACATTGTCTAAAGGTAACTGTAAAAAAACTAAATAGCTAACAACCTACTTATCAACGGTGGACAATAGAGACATCTTCCGGGTGTAAACCAAACATGGTTCACCCTCCTTTATTTATTTATTAAGATAAACGAATGAAATTTGGTATGGGTAATATACACTGTGTCTATAAAGTAACATCCCCTCCCCCCCAACTAACTTTTGAACGACTAGATATTTTTCAACAAAATTTGGTGTGCTGTAATGGGAAATTGAATAATATCAAAATTTTGTATCATCCAAAATGGCGACTGCGCGCTGTTTAAAATATTTTTTTAAATAGAAAAGGGGATCGAGTGGCACCTCATTGGAAAGGTCTTTTAGTTCTGCGTCTGATCCTAGAGTTTCAAAGAAAAATATTCCGCCATAACAAAATGACAATGTTTGAAGATAAAGAAGTCTATTTAAAAAAACTAAGATTTAAAACTTAAATTAAGTGTTCGAAATGTTTACCATTTACTTCTTGGCACATAAAAAGTCGATTATGATATTCCTGCCTTACATTTCCATAAGCTTCTGGAGTGATATTTCTGCAAACTTCTGTGATGCGTTGCTCCAGTTCTTCAATTGTTTCTGGACGGGTTCTGTACACGTTCGATTTCAGATATTCCCATAGAAAAAAATCTAAG